>OY735218.1:23116954-23226954 GCA_963457665.1 Thysanoteuthis rhombus
GATAAAGATTTTCGAGACTGGGGCGAAGACCCTTTCCCTCAATAAGACCCCCAATTTGGTATTCAATCATCAATCGTTTTTCTTACTACAACAAATATTATGCTTGTTATTGTAGAGAATGGATGAATACAAGCGAACTCCCGATGGAGTAATGGTAAAGTCAGTGAACTGCTTTAAGAATAATCTGAAATCTAATTAAAAGCAGTCGTCGTTAAAATACGACAGAAGTTATTTTTTTCGTCTTTTTCCCCAGAGTGAGACTGAATAAAAGCTTTCAGTGTATGTATTAGATAAATCTTACTCATGATATCAGGTACATGAACCGCTAACAATTACTCTCATTAAATTGAATATATCTCATTCTTGTGGCCTATTTTGTTAGCATAACTATTGTATTAGCTATTATTGTCACAGGAAAATTTCCATCTGAATACTTGCTATCGATGTTTTAGTTTCTACCTTGTCCTTATGTATGTAATCAAGAGAGTTAAAGAATGATTTTACGCATTTATTCAATGAATCTACCCATGATATCATGAATTAAATGAAAGATTTACTTGTATTATCAACAGTTGTTTTTACGGTTTCTCTCAGCATGACAATAGGCTCTTCTACTTGAAAGTAATTATGGATTTTTAAATTGAAACGAAATCCAAATTCAATTCGAATATATCCGTGATTTCACTCCATACCACTTACAATGATAGTAAACACTGCCTAACTATTGGTCAGTCTGTATGTCCAGAAGTGAAATACTTTCATATTTTCATGCAAAAATTATCTTCCAGACAAAACTCTCATTATTTATCATACGTTAGAGAAAGATCATTGTACTCAATTATATCAAGAATCCGTGACAATTTTTCGAATCGAACAGCTTTGCAATTTTTCATTATATTCTGATATTTTATATTATTGCAATTGCGAAAATAATATTTGAATATAGGAACCGTTTTCGATAACAAAAATTAACTACTTATCAAGTAAATGAAATTATCCCTGTAATAAACAAATCATTTTATGGTTAGATGAAGAAAAATGCTAAGCAAAACACTCCGGGGAAGAGTTTCGAATATCCGAACTCTGTACCAAGAACCTATAAAAACTATCAACTGAAAACTGTCACAAAAAAGTCAACATAGGTTTCTTCAGTCTTCAAGTTGGCTGGCTATGTATGTATCATGACACACTGATGGAGCCAGAGTTGTGGAAATTTAAACATATACTTTTTATTATGTCTAAAAAAATACGGTCACTTATGTTTTCTTAACCTGCCCAAATATGTTTAAGGAAGGAGAGATCCATAATGCAATTTTATGCAAAAATAATCCCAAGTTTGCGTCTACTTGCATTGATACTTATTCTTTTGGAGAAAAAAACAAAACAAAAACAAAAGCAAACAGGCGTAACTCATTTATAGACCCCCTGTCTTTTAAACGTTTATTAGATCACCACTGACACTGCATTCCCCCAAAAGATGTTGGTCAAGAGATGATCTCTATTAAATGACTAACCAGACCAGTTGGGTAATTCATTTTGGTTGTAGAATTAAAGCAAAATCACTGCAAAATGTTCTCAAAATCAAACGATCGGTCCCGCTACTGTCACCTACCTATTTTTATCGTTGTTTCTAGAACGGTATCCTATTAATGATGTTAACTGAATAATGCTATGAAGCAAGAAAATAAGTACGTAGAGCAAAATGAGAACAAGTGGCGAATTGTAGACGAGTCTCCCCCCCCCCCCCCACTCAGCGTCAGAAAAGCATGTTCTGTTTAATGCAAATCTGTTAATAGTTCGACTGGTGCCAACGGGTGTGTAAGATTAGTTGCCCTGGGGACATTCTGCATGAAGAAATGGCACGCAACGCAGAAATCTCGGGAGGAATACTGGAGACTTTATAATTTCTAATATATATATATATATATATATATATATATATATATATATATATATAAAATGTGTTCGTACATGTGTGAATATGAAAATATGTGCATCTTTATCTATATCTATATATTTATATTTTTATATATCTATATCTGCATATACAAACACACAAACACAAATACATCACATACACACACACATATATATATATATATATATACATGTACATATATGTACATAATACATATGCTAGTGTGTGCGGAAGAATGGGTGAACACTTTTGTATATGTGCATGTTGCAGAAATATGTGCATATCTATATGAATATGAGTAAACATATGTAAAAGCGTATATATACATATATATATATATATATGTGTGTGGGGGGGTGTATGTATGCATATATAAGAATATACTCTAGAAAGCTTCATCATTTCAAACAGTAAATATTTAAAAAATTGTCACTTGAGTTACCAATTTCCCAATATCTGTCAGTGCAATATAAGTAATTTTCTTCAGTTTTATTGCCCTGTTTATTATATTCTTTCTTACTATGGTACAATATATATACGTATATATATATATATATATATATATATATATATATATATATATATATATATATATATATATGCATGAAGTTAACTCATTAGTTGCAGATATAACTCATCATAACTGGCTGATTGTCTGAATTAATCAACATACGGAAATAAATATTTCGCTCCAAGTTACACAAGCAGGCACACGAACATACCTTTTTGCATATATATATATATATATATATATATATATATATATATATATATATATATATATATATATATGTATGATTTTAGAACATGCATGTGAGTTTAAAGACACTGATATGCGTAAGTATGCAGATGCCCAAAGATTGATTCGATGTGCAAACTGGTCTCCTCAAAGAAAAAAAAGTGAGACATGGATGCCGAGTGATTTTAGAAATGAACAGATCAATCAATCTCATGAAATTCTCTTTACAGTTGCGTAGCTTTTCACATATCTGACTTTTTACAAGCGTAGATCTTTGTGTCCATAAACACAAAGGTGTGTACTAGTTAATTTTCCTTTGAAAATTCTATTGTATAATGTTGGATCTATAGTGATCGATTACAACAACTTAAATGATGTATCGTTATGGAAGGTTATCATCTTAAAAATGAGTATTTGCCGAGTAAGTCAATGTTTTTCTGATCATTGTACTACGGAATTTTTGATGAACCTTTGTTATATATATATGTTTCAGTGAAAATGTATGTACGCGCATTTTCAACCACGTATTCAAAGAGGATACTTTTTTGTTTGAATATTGTAAGACGATGTGTTACGGGAAGGGAAATGGGCAGACACTGTCTCTGAAAGAATGAAGTGCAAATAGAAGACAAGGAGAGCAATTGACAAACAGGTCATCGAATTTGAAGGAAGCAATTTGGTATTTGACACTAAAACAAAATCACATGATATAGGAACATATTTTGGGATACGGATATGACGTGTCCAGTTCAAACGAGTATGCGTTCCGGGGAGTGATTCCGCACTTTGGAACCTGAAAAAACTGACAAAGACCGTAAGGCAACCGGCCCTGAACAAAGGAACATCTAAACTAGAAAAATGGTCCGATTGCATTGTACACAGTGATGATATATTGCCTTCAGGTATGGATATTCATGTGTTCGTATTGTGGAACATTTAACATTGACGATTGAGATTTTTAATGATCACGAGTAATGCTTCAAATCATTATTCGAATAGATTACTTTCAATATTTCCTGATATTGGCGATGCTGCTATTTAAATTATATAATTCATATACATATACGTGTACGCATCGTGACTTCGAATCTGAATACATGCTCAATAATTGTAAGTCGCTTGTTGGGACCGATTCCCTTGTCTTCGTTTAGACTTACATTCAAGTCCAAACGAATAGCATGTACTGATTAACCCAATAATTGTAGAAAGAGATAAATGTTATAGTTATCTATTGCAGGATGAAAGCCCTTGTTCGTTCTAAGATAACCTATTGTAAGCCATTCATTCCAAGTAAACTATTGAAAGAAACCCTTGCATACAAATAAAACTACACAGCAATCGACCACAATGAAACGAAATATTGAATCGGTATATTTCTGTCATCTGTGGGGCGTCTTACAAACTCCAGACAAAAACTAAAGTGATGTTTATTTTGTAAAAAAACAAACAAAACAAAACAAAAACAAAAACAGAAAAACAAAACGAAAAAAACTAAACAAATATTCCAGAGGAGGGTTTATTTTGCTTTTCATGAGCATTAATATTATGGATAATCTCAATGTCAGCACTAAACAAATTAAGGCGTATATAAATTCCCTCAATTCCGTAATGATGCATGTGTTATTGAATACTGCACTGTCACGGAACGCTTTCTGGCAGACTGAAGCTAATCAATAGTATTCTCTTTGTTGTGGTCTATTACGGTTGTCTCGAAACAAAGATATAAAGACTCCCCTTTTTGGCAGAGATGACGTGTGCATGAATCATATGTTGTGGCTGGTAATCAACCAAGTCCGGTGAAATAGGGATGGCGTCTTATTGCTTGAGCGCTCTCTTGCTCGGGTGCCTTAAGATTGGTATTTATAATGTTACAGCCATATAAACAATGCCTGACTCAGGGGTCATCATCTGATAATGACTTTATGCGAGGCACTGATGATGTCTTTGCTGTAGATTTGATGACGCCTTGTCCATCAATAAATGAATGAACATGCAGCTTTAAATTTCTTGACTGAGTTTTAGCGGTCAGGATATGCATGTGCGTGCGCATGTGTGTGTGGGAATTAGTTGAACTAATTTTGATATCTATCAGATGATAGCAACAAAAAGCAACAAATAATCTCGTCCCAGCAGGAGGGTCCATTCTTTCAACTCAGATATCATATCAGTAGATTTGTTACTTTTAAGTAGGAGACTCCATTTTTGAATCGGGAAAAAAGAGAATACGGTTTATCATATATATATATATATATATATATATATATATATATGTGTGTGTGTGTGTGTGTGTGTGCATATTAAGAAAAGGATGTATTTGATCTGACAGAATGATTATGAATTGTGTTATATTATTCAGAGACATTTATTAGGAATAATGATCGATTCGTCTTGATTCCTATTTAGGACGTTAAAGACAGCTATGTGTGTGTCTATTTTCCTGATGGGAAACCTTCCTCTTTTCCTATTTATACGTCTTTTCTTTTTTTTCTTTTCCTGGTTCAGCTATTGGCCATTGCTTGTTTTATTTTTCATGGGGGATGGATTTATTTCTGGTTGTTATAATCTATCAGGGATGCACGTACCCTTTTTTCACCAGCGTGTTGTTAATCCATCACTCTCAGGAAGTATTATAATACTTCTTTTATCCGCCCCGAGTTTTAGGGTTAACTTTCACACGACGTTCGTCGCTTATACTTAAATCTTTTTTTATCTTATACGTGGGTTTGCTTTTATATATTCAAGTGAATTACGAGAGTAAGATTAGTTTGTTTTTGAGGTGGCTGGGGTTATAGTAGTAATAATATTCGTAGTAATACTGCGACTTCTATTATCAATCATAGCAAGAAGAATAAAATGGCTATGATGGTTGAGTTTTGCATATCTATGTGCAGGGCATTGAATTGTGTTTTCTTAAAGAAATTTTGAGCGTTGCCTGCATTTAACAGCTACTTGCGTATCACTGATTTGTGTTTTGGTATATAAATATACATCATACATATATATGTATGTATTACTTGGAAATAGATATTATCTGACAAATGATTATATATACGTCGTTTGTTTTTTTAGCAACTCTATTTGAACTGGTCACCAGTTTCATTCCTGCAGCACCCCATTTCTTTAATTGTTTTCTAAAGAAGCAACAATGAAGGAAATTAGAATTTGGTTTGAAAGCGGATATTTAGGTCTCTACATTACCAGCAACTGTTTAGCTCAATGGCTAGAGCATCGCTACCTTAAAGTGGTTACCTTATGGGTGGCAGGTTCGATTTTTGCAGCAGCTCCATTTTCTTCAATTGTTTATTCTATTTACATTGTCTACAATGAGTGATACATTAAACGGGAAATAATTTCAAAAGGTTTCTATATAATATAAAGCAACTTTTATGCATGTATATATATATATATATATATGTATGTATGTGTGTGTGTGCGCGTGTGTATATATCTGTGGTCAATTTGATTAATTGAAATGCAGCATCATATATTAGAACTCTAGAATTCCGACTGTTCCAAAATAACATATTTCTTTTGAATTTCCTCTACCTGAAGTGATTCATCTTTCTACTTTCTCTTGTTGATGATGTTCCTACTGTTGTTGTTTTCGTTTCTGTTATTAAAAGTTACACTCTTCAAAGAAAGAGGTAGATGAATCAAAAAGTAAATAAAGACGGAGCTGTGAGTCACACCTGGAAACGCAACAATCTCCAGTGATCTTGAAAAAAAAAAACAAATTTCGAAAGCAACCGATAAAAAACGACTTGAAACCCGACTTGTTGTTCAAAATAATTATCTCTCCTTGATTCATTTTAGAATTGCTTACAACATCTGCAGAACAATTACATGTTAAATTCTCCACGGATATCTTATGTAACACACGACTGTATAATTCTCATAATACGTGAACGCATAACTTATAAAATACATGAACATAAAACCTATTCAATGCCCGAACTTGTGAGTTATAGAAAATATTAATGCATGCATGGATGCATACACTCTATATCCATTGAATAATCAAATTAATTAGGTATTGCATAAAACTTCAGATCGTATGAGATACAATATCAATATTTTTTACATGTTATTGGTTGGGTTGATTATATCTTGTAATATCTCAGTTACACAATGGTGCGTATAAGATGAAAAAACATTATTTTATATTCAAATGTTGATAAACAACGATGCACCGTTCTAAGCAAATACCCACTAAATGTAATTAATGTTAAATTCTTAAATTATGGAAAGAAATCCTTCGTTCAAAATGTACAATGAATTAAAAATATGTTAGAATTATTGGAATCATTCATTTTTGTGAAAGGGAAGTTAAGCACATAATTTCTGTCTGTATAAAAGTTTACTGCCTAAAAACATTGGACATGAAATAAAATTTCACTTTGCATCCAAATGTTTCTCTCTTCAGGAAGCCAGGGTTGGTAGATTATACCTGATATAAATGTTCATGTTTCACTTCCATTTTCATTAATACCTTAAGACCAGATGTTGTACTCGTCAATATAGGATATATTCTGGGTAAAAAGAATCTTGGCATATAATATTGTAACTATTACACAAAGTTATGTAATAAAAGTCATTAAAGGTTGTAGATGGTTCACTTATAGAATAGTTGATATTGGGTGACATACTCAACAACCGGAAGCTGGAATAATTTATCTCCTTTACTTCAGAACTGATCTCTGAAACCGATACTCTCTAATCTATTATCATATTATCTCTCATAGCTGTTCATCTGCCTGTATGCATTTAAAACTGCATGAACCTTCAAAAAAAAAAAAAGAAAGAAAAAAGAAAAAAAGGAAACCCCATTAGTTATATAATGATCCGTTCACAACCAACTATCGTCCCGATAGTTACGTTTGGAAGTGAAACATAAGACCTAACTAAAGGATCAGCCTACAAACTGAATACCATGTAACCCACACATGTGAAAATTAACATTACATTGAGAGATTACAACGATATTTTTAAACAAGGAAAACAAATAGGAATCAGAGATATGTCTATTTATAATAGTTTTGAGGTCCAAAAAAAAAAAATCACTTATGATTAAAGGTATACATCCAATGTATCTTCCCGATACTTACATATTGAACTGAAAATTGAACTTAACAGAAAGAATGGTCCTCAATCTGAAAACCATGCAACATACACTGAAGATAATTAACTAGTAGAAATTTCCAAATTCATTGATGCTATCACCATGAAAGGTGTAGACTCGTCACAACATATACCATCAGAATAGACGGCCAATACCCAAATAATTTCAGAATTGCAGACAGAATCATTTTCTTTTGTAACGAACTCCACGACATCCAGATAATGTCTGATGAAATGAACGAAGGAAGCAAGAAATTTAGTCTTCTTTTGCATTTTAGCAAAACAAAAATTATTTACAACAGACATATTGCAAATGAACGTACAACGATCAAAATTGAAACGTCAAAGCTGGACAAAGTAGGCCACTAAATCTACATACGACAACAAGTATCCATGACATCTTTGAAAGAAGAAGAAATCAAGCAAAGAATCTCTTTAGGGTGGCAAGCCTTTGGCAGAGCCATCTCAACCTTCATGAACAAAAATATCCCATTGGTCCTGAGAAGAAACGTATACAACTGATGCATCCTCCCGATAGTCAACTATGAAGATGAAACATGGAACCAAACCAAGAAACTGGCCTGAAAACTGAGAACCATGCTATGTGAGCATGAAAAAATCAATATCAACATCGAATGGAGAGACCACTAGACAGCCCAGTATTTTAAGGGGAAGTAAGAAGGCCAAAACATTATAGAAACCATTGGAAAACTCAAATGGTGATGGGATGCTCATGTTTTAAGAACGGAGACAGCTGCTGGACATCACGAATCACGATTTGTATCCTTAGAGATCAAAAGCGAAACTGAGGCCGGCAGAATATGAGATGGGGAGACGAACTTGATAGGTTCAGATGATATTGGCTCAGCAACACCCAAGATACAGAGGTGTGCCGAATTCTGGGGAATATCTATGTCCAACAACGGACTGTATAAAACTGATGACAATGATGATGATGATGATAGAGATCACGCCGGCATTTTGAATTAGAAAGCAAAACAAGAATCAGAGATATCATAAAAACATTGAAAAAGAATTTCAATGAAATGTTACCAATAAACTACAATAAGGAAAAAACCTTTGACCGTTAAAATACATTTTGATTGAAAACGAGTCAACTATTTTCTAATCTTATAGACTACTCGACAGTTCATTTCAACTTTTGGCACATCGAAATAAAAAGTGACAGGAAGTGACATCACAGCAGTAATGACAGTTGCACAGATTTTAGACAACATGGATCCCCAAAAGATCGGACACAAAAAGAAACAGATGATATGATGTACAAGTTGGGGAAAGACTATGTCCAACGACGCACGCAACACGACTGATCATAGCATTGGTGTTGATGACGAAGATAATCCATTTACAGTCGTGAAAGTTCACCTTAGCTTGGAACGCTATTCTATACAACAGAAGTAAATCCCCGTTTTATATTTGCTATCTAAAACAATCGGTGAATAAACATGTACACAGATATTCACAGTGTATTTGAAGAAGAAACATGAAACCCTTTCATTAAATCATATTATTATTTTAGTGTTTATGTATTTTTCTATCTTTTTTCGGTCTCTTACTGTTTATGTATGTTTCTATCTCGGTCACAACTTCAGAGTGATTTTTAACACTTGTCTTATGATGAGAAAAACATCATGCTATATATGTCTTCACTAAGAGATCAAGAGTTAACAAGCTTTGTAAATGTTTATGTCAGATCGGCAAAGGTAGATTCCTGCTTTGTTTTATTGGAGGTGATAAAGAGATGAAAGAAAAACGGGAATATCTTGCGTCGGGGCGAGATTTTGTGGGCTTATGTAGTACATGTTTCCATGAACAAAGCAACGCTCTGAAACACCAGCAATAAAAATGAATTCCTTGCCTTTCACCAGTTGATTTATTTTCAGCGTCAGATATATATACCGAAATACAAACATTTTCTCATGTTCTTATACAACAAGTATCTTGCATCTGCTTCAACACGTGCACTGGAAGACACATTTACGAGCCCACACACAAATACAGAATACTGACTCGGGCTTAATCGTAATTTGTTGGTCTCCGAATAAAACGTAGATTATATTTCAGCCTCACAAATGTAGTCAGAATCGTTTGATTACAATCTACTTATTTCATTAAACTACTATAAAATCATACGTGTTATTCGAAAAGAATATAATTTTTTTTTATTTTGAGCGTACTCCCCTCTGCTATCAGATACTGCTCCCTAGAAGCAGCGTCCTGTAGACCTTTCCGTGCAGGGCCCACATTGTATACTTTCCCTATTTTGCAGGCTGAAGAAATATAATAAATTTTATCAAAGGAAGGAATAAAACTGAAATGAATGGAAATTTTTATTTGAATTTTTTCTTTCTTAATCAGTGTGATATGATTCCAGATAGAAGAGAACTCTGACATTTGCAAAAAAACACCAATTCTTTTCAAATAAATGTCATATGATCAAAAAACATATCTAACATTAGCAAATAATCTGAAATCAATTACTCAACTGCTGATATCAAAAACAAGTTATTCGTTATTTATTGGTTTTATTTACTGAAATTCAACCTGTTAATAACTTCTATATACTTGGACAATTCAATTTCCGGCCGGGTGGATAAAACTAAGAGGCAGATCCTGATGTTACTAGCTAAGCGTAGTTTGAAGACCCCTGTCTTAGAGGTCGCCGCCCGACTCGTGTAAACCATGGGGATATACTTATTCTTTGGTAATGAATATCACAAGTTTACCTATTGTTAATATTCCATTATGGATATGTTTCATAGTATTTCAGCAGTTAAAGGGAATGTTAAAATATCTAATGGAGACAAACTATTAGAAGGAATCACTGAGCTGTATTTTCAACCCTTTATTTTCATTGACTTCATACACATTCAGCTTCTGGTCATGTGCTCTTTAATAAGGCAAACAGGGATCTATATCGCAGAAATGTTTGCTCATCTGTGGTTATTAAAGTGGATTCATTTTTTGCAAGTGGTTACAATCGTAAAATCCGAGGACAATATGGTGTTTGTATCATTGATTGAAAGGAAATTCTACGAAAAGATAACATGTGACGATTCTTTTAGAATTCATTATGTTCTATGCTAGAAGCAATCGATATCAAAATAATCGGAATTCAGTCTGACATTTTCGTTCGATTCCATATTATGGCATTTCTTTTGATAACTCTACAATGAACAACGTAATCACGTTTAATTACTGTTGGCAAATATTCTATCAAGATTTAGATATAAAGTGTAAATGTTCTTCCTGCATGTTCTTATCATTTCAAGATACACACAAAATATGAAGAGAAAAAATTCAGAAGATAGATAGATAGAGAGAGAGAGGGGGGGGAGAGAGAGAAAGAGACAGAGTAAAACAGTACTTAGGAATAGTTAAAGATCAATAGAAACCAACACGAGACCGATTTCTATAGGCAGCATGCCGCATTCGAGGTGATTGACTGTAAAATTGGAAAGAAAGGGTGATCAATGATTAAGTTAATTCTCTTGCTATTTCTTAGGAGCTGTTTAGTAAAGAAAGACTGAATTTTTAAAAAAGCGCTAATGTTATTGGACTCAAACTAAAAACGATTCAGCATAAGGTCACATTGTAAATTTAACCAACCCCCACTAGATTTGAAAAGAAACTTCTGTTATTCTAGCAATAATAAAACGTACATGAATATGCAACCTTCTAGCTCTATTGGTGCAGCAAGTATGCATAATGCATACGTGTATATATATATATATATATATATATATATATATATATATATATATATATATATATATACGTACGTAGCTAGCCAGCCAGACGTACTTCAAAAGTGAGAAATTTATGTTGACAGATTTGGTTGACTGTTTCTTACGTAATTATGAACAATGATATGAGCATGTTCAATCATTGTCACATATTTATTCCATCTGTTAGCATTACACTTTTTGTTTACGGAATTCTCGCTGGCTTAATTACTGACCTTTTACGCATCACTATAAGATTTAAAGAAATAATATTTCAAACTGACAATCCACTTTGAAATATGTTTTAATGACTTCCACCAACGAAATTGCAAGTTGTATATGCATTTATTTGTGTCTGTTTGTTTGTCCACACAACATCTCTAAAAGTTCTCCATTAATATCATTGATATTGTGTGGAAAAGTGTGCCAAGAAAGACGTGACTGAAATCTAGGCCTGATATGGCAATTTCCTACGATTACCCCCAACCCACGTCCTGTGTAGCAAAATATGCATCAATTATTCCAAAAGTAATCCAAAGATTTCAATGCTATTCTCTGGAATAAGGTTGAATCAATTAAATTCGGGGACGTCCCAGGAATCATTTCTCACTGGGAGATATTTTTCTATATATATAATTTTTGATGATATTTTGTGAAAGGTTGGACCATTGTTTGAGGAAGAATGGATTGAATTTTAGGGCTTAATGAGGATTTTAAAAAGTTATATATATATATATATATATATATATATATATATATATATTATTTATATCATCATTCAGTTTTAATACAAATGTCGTTGGCAGATGTATTTGGTATCTTCCTTAATCATATGCAGAAAGTGTTTGGAAAGTAAGTTTAATTTTCTGATTTTGTTTGATAATACTGAGCCCAGTAGCAATTCTCCGATACATCCCAGCGATACTAAAATAAAATAAGAAGAGAATACATTCCATAAAACATTTAACTAGTAATCAATCCTAATTGAACATCTGATATTATTATTTTTCTTTGAAAAAGAACCAAAAACACAAAAGCAAGTCAAGTATTCTGACGTAGAACATAAGAAATATTACGGTTTAAATAAATAAGTAATCAATTTTGGAAGTCGTGTAATCTTAACGACGCAAGAGCACTATCGACGATTTTCCAGAACAGTAAAAAGAACAACACTTATAGCATGAAAGTAGTTCCGCTTGTCTACTTGGGATTCTATTTTACGTCTAACAGTGACTAACATATTTAAGAAGCAATATTTATATTGCAATGGTTTTATACTTATTGCAAGGAGTATATTTGAAGCTTTCAATATTCTTATGAGACTATTGTCGGTTTTTAGTTTGCATCAACAGAACTAGAAGATTTCAGGGCATTCTTCTAGAAATATTTTGTCCATTCTTTCCATTTCCAGATCTGTAAACCGGACATGACTGTGAAAGCGTAATAATTCATTCCTGTTTGTTCTTTGGGGTTTTTCGTAATCAATACACTTATAACTACGAATTCGTTATAAAAGAGCTCTTAAAATTCCAAGGGTGCCATAATATAAGAAATCTCGTGTATTTTGATTACTTTCTATGAATGATACAGGAAAAGATTTTCCCATGCAATCAAAATCTAAATAATGTATTGATGTCAGTTATATCGTGTTTGTAAAATCAATGCATCCATGAAAAAGAACAGTGAGGTCAGAATACTCCAATATGTCTAGTTCTTGTGTAGAAATATTGGTATAATACTAATAATAGGCCTTCCGGTAGGTACAAATATTGATATATCCTTTCTTAGTGAGTTTGTAGTCTGTAGCTCAATGATAAGAACTTTGGTTACTGTCTATGAATGGTACGGTAGATGATTTTCCGCGCTATTGGAACCGAAGTGAATCATTGGTCAGTAGTTTAACTGTAAAATCAATACGTTTTGGAAAGAATTCTTGCTGATGCAAATACTTGAATAAGTTCTGATTCTTGTGTAGGAACACTGTTTGAATTAAGCTTGTCATAGACAAGTGAATAGGTGAAAACATTGATTGGTACGTAATTGGTAAGTTGGTAGTCCAGAGCTTAACGATAAAAATGGTATTTATCGAACACAACAAATATCTACTTTCAAACATCTTTCTTTGCTTACTAATCTACTTAATTCAGTATCGAATATCAGAGTCATTGATGGAACATTATACAACGAATATTTCAGTTTGAGATTCAACAAATAACTATTTCTCATGTCAGGTTATGATGTATATATGTGTGCGTATGAAGCGTTGTCTCCATCATTGGTAGATACTAATAAGTGTATCAATAATTATATGATCTACATATTAATACGGACTGTCACAGACTATAAACTAAAATTGAATAACTATATTCTTGAAAGGTACGAAGCATCATGAATAAATCACTTTTCAAGGAGAATCTAATATACGATACTTATAACTTTCTCACAAATTCTCAATAGATAAGACCACGCTTCCCATTTGAAACAGAAAAGAATGATGTCCACTTTTCAAAATAAATAAATTCACAGACATATGTTTCCTTGAGTTTATAAGTTATCAATCAGTATTTTTGGCCACGTCGTTTCATTGACTAACGGAGCAAGAACATGAAAAGAATCAGAAAGCTGGACAAAAGCCTGCTATGGAATAAAACTCTGATATCTTTATAGACTTAGGATCTTACATTTGAATGAGTGTTTGGTAAACTTCGGCCTAGGAAATCTGTCTAACAAACATAGAAGTAAAGATAGAATATCACGGTATTCTCTGATGCGAGGTATTGTTCCGAAGAGCCTAGCAGTTTTTGAAAAGCCAATTTCAACGGGTCAGCTCTTATATTAATTGGATCTATTGAGGAATATTAAACAACTTTAGAGGTAGACATTAACAAATAAATCACCTCTTCACAAAATATCATCTCTTTATCCTTAAACAGGAAGTTAGAGGCATTCCCCGATGTTTGTGGCGGAATCCTGGCCGGCTCAGGCATTGTTAAATCCATCGTAACGAAAAGGCTTTTGTTAATCATAACCGAGGGATATATCAGGATGCTGTCGCAACTAGGGACTGACTGAAAACGTTAGGTTATCTGTAATGTCACTGTACTATTTATATCAATTATAATAGTCACTTTATACTGTTTCTTTTTCTATACATCTATTTACTTATCTATCTATCAATCCATCTGTCAATCTATCGGTATCGAGCTTATGTGTTTATGTCTGCCCATATATGCCCACACAGAATATTGTCTCAGAGATTTTCTTCACCTCTTATTATCCTTTTGGGCAGACAGGCTGTAGAACACTCCATTAGTCATCAAATGAAGGATATGTGGCCATTGGATCCTCCTGATAGGCTTTTATAAAGATGAAACACGGAACCCAACCAAAAAGATTAGCCCTCAATCCGAGAACAATGTATCGGTAACGGAAGTGAATCATGCTGAACACCTGAAAACAAAACTGTATATCGGAGAGAAAAATAAGGGTCAAAGATATAAAATTCCCCAGAAAACTCAAATGGCAATGGGCTGGTCATGCTGAAAAGGATGGCAGACATTCAATGGATATCACATCTCACAATGCAAATCCCAAATGATCATATGTAAAACTGCAGCCGGCAAAATATGAGATAGTATGAAGAACTAGAGAAGCTCTGAAAGTATATACTCAACGACGCCAATGATAAAGTGATCTGGCGAACCCTGGGAAAAGTCTATGTCCAACTACAGGCACTATGGTGATGATGATGATTCTTATAATCCATATATTGGAGCTCATATTTACACGCATATATACACATGCACATTATATATATATATATATATATATATATATATATATATATATGTAAGAGGTATATGAAAAGTACAGATAATATTGAAAAGTTCTGTCCCATCGATATGATTGCACATTTGTTTGTAAATAAATACTTCCTAACTTAAAAAATTATCGATAAAAAAGCATATACGTGATTGACACGTAAAATGATTGCGATTCTTGGAATAAGGAAGTTTGATAAATTGGTATATATATATATCTCAAGAGTAGATGGGAAGGAGAGGAGAAAGGAGACTAAAATCCAGAAAAAGGTTAATAAAAAGGCCTCTAAGAAAGTTCTGTCTATTATCTCTAGAGTAATGAGGACAACCCATGACCACGAGGGATTTTTTCAAGTTTATTTCAGATTCCGAATTTTCCCCGGAGAACAGCTGTCATGGGAAACTGTCAAACATTTTAATGTTATTGGGCAAGAAATAAAACATTGGGAAAAAAGTAAGTGAAACAAATATATAAAATGCAAATATGAACCAATAAGAAGCTGATCCCGACGCGCCCCGAGAATATCAAGACTGGTGTTCATCATTCATAAGAGTATAATTCTCTGAATAGAATTGTTATGTTTGTAAAGATATATAACTTTCAGCAGGTCGTGAAAAGTAATAATGAGCGAATAGCCCGATTGTGTGGCCTTTCTCTGGAGAGGGTAGAATACAAAAAAGAAATGAATTAGTTTATGAAATGTTAGGGATGATTACAAAAAGGAAAAATCAGATCTCAAACCTGAAAATACCTTACTGGTATTTGTCTTTTCAGCTCTCTTTCTCCATATATATATATATATATATATATAAGAGATCTCTCTCTCCACACACGCACATGTATATATATATATATCTATATATCTATATATATATATATATATATATATATAGATATATGTATATATATGCATACGCACACACACACACACACACATATATATATATATATATATACATATATACGCATGCATACTCACACATACGTTTATATACATATATATGTATGTATATTTACACAAATCAGGAATATGGAACAATATATTATAATATCTGATATGTGATTGATTTTTTTCATAAAGGAATCGATACATCTAGCATTAAGCATTGACTTAGAGCAGAGCTTGAAATATGATGAAGTAAACATTTTGCTACACAAACACGTTCATGTTCCTGTCCTGTTTGGGCCTCTTCAGGCAAAACGATTCGGTTTATTTTAGATCCTGATACAGCACAATTTCTTTTTTGGGGAGGAGCATGGTTATCGTCCTCTTCTCTTATCTATACATCTTTTCTTTCCTATTTGTTTAGTAGTCGGTCAAAGCTCGTTACGTTTTTATATATATATATTTGAAGCTGAAGAAAAAGTTGAAAAAGTAAAACGAAAAAGAATTAACATTACAGCAATAGAAAAAGTAAAGGTAGGAAAATCATCTGATATATTCTACCATTCAATTTTGTAGTAAAAAACTAACTCGGGAAAAATATTCTACCAATTGCTAGGAAAAACACTTTTTCCCCAAGCAACCAACTGAGTAAAGTATTCAACAAAAACAAACTGAAAGTTAGCTATGGTTCTATGGATAGTTTTAATAAGTTCATAACGCAAAATAATAGAGTAATTAAAAAACAAAGACGGATGCCGGTTGCAAAACAAATGTCTCAAATCGAATATTGTACACCAAGCTGAAATATCTCCATGAGAAACCCTTAAAAGTTGAATTCTATATATTGAAATATCAAAACCACCCTCTCTGTTAAAAAAAAAACATAACTAAATACCAAACAGATTGGTAGACTAAGAATAACCACTATTGCCAACTTATTCGCTTCGTTATTACTATTAACATTATCTTATATCTCCAGCAACTTTAAAGAACAATCACTATAATTATCCCAGACATTTAAAAACAGACTAAAGAAAAAATAAGTTATCTAACGACTAAGATCATGTAAAAGTTAAGCATCATCCTGGGAAATAGATTTAAGTGAGGATAAAATACTTTCAGAGAGGAACCATACCACAGAGGACTGATGGCTTAACAATGATAAAGAAAATGCGTACACTATATCCCGCTGATTCGTAATTTATAATTACCAACGAGCATAGTATCTTCTTATAATGAAACAGAAAAGTACAACAAGCAATGGCAAACATAAAAATGAACAAAAAGAAAAAAAAGATATATGAATAGAACAAGGTGGAAATCCTACAAAAAAATACACATCCTACCCCCGAATTGTCCTTAGTAGGGATCTAAAATAAGATTATCCATTTGTAGCAAAAAAATAAACTAGTTTATGTAGTGTATCCTTCACTTAATCATAATACACAAGCACTCACAAACGCACATATATATATATATATAAGTCTATCTTGTTACTTGTAGATATTGAAAATTGAATAAATATTTTGCAGTTTATTTTTTCCCTCCAGTAAGTACACAAATACATTCAAATCAAAATTAATTTTGGGGGGGTTTAAATATATATATTTCTTTTTACGAATTGAATGTTTGAAAAACATGAACAGAAAATACATTGATTAACGAGGCTTTGCAACACATGCATGCAAATAACTGAAGCTCATATTTGTCGCTACAGGAACTTTTTCCGAGGATCGATTGGCTGTTTTTCATTCTTCAATTTTCGACTACCTCTGGAGAAGAAATACTCTGAAGGGAAAGGTGGAAACTATTTTGTTAGTGTATTGCTCTCAAAGGGTGGCGTGCATGTTGATGGAAGTGATAATTGAGAAATGGAGAAAAAAATTCAAGAGCAAAGCAGGTGTTACATCTCAAATATTTTAATTGTCACGACCTGATCATGTTGCGATGCATTTCAACGGTTACCAGGTATTTTTTTTCAGAGAAATTTACATTTGTGCGGAGAAAATTGTATGGTGTTTACACGTTTGGGATTGAGGGGAAAAAACTGGGGGTATTACTTTGCTGTGGGTTGTTTAGTAGGAACAAGAGGGAAGGTGTCTGTATCTGTTAAGGTGAAAGTCAAGTGTGATTTGAAATAGACAGGGTCTGTGTGAGTATCGGTCAGAGGTAAGAAGTAACACCTGTGTTTCTCATAATTTTTTTCTCTTCACCATCCAATTGGCACCTTCATCAACATTTTGTTGGATCAGCTCACATCCATACGAAACACACGTATATCTATCTATTTATCTCTCTCTCTCTCTCTCATATATATATATATATATATATATATATATATATATATATATATATATATATATATATCAATCAAAAACTCCATGTAATACGATAATAAATGCATTATGATGATTAATACTTTGATAATTGAATGAGACCTACATATATCATAGAGTTAGAAGGTGATGAAGACGGTGTATATGTTAGAACACTCTATGAACGCAAAAAGTATATACACATCATTAGACTTTGGGCGTCCGTTGTCGGACATAGACTTTCCCTAAGATTAACGAGACCTCTCTATCGCAGAATAAATACATTCTGAACTTGTCTAGTTCGTCATGCTAGCCATATTTTCACACTTCATTTCTAGGGTGCCTGATATTCAGCAGTTATCTGACATTTCAGCAACATGTCCAGCCCCTTGCCATTTGAGTTTTCCAATGGATTTCATGATAATGTTCCGTTCTAAGTTTTCAACTACATAAGTTATTATTAGTTGCATACCCCTCCTTTCAGGATTAATTGGGTTTTCTTGTAATTTAAGGTTGAGTTGGCTCAGCCAAAAGCTTGCCAACCTAGATTGACTTTCTGCTTGATTTCCCTCTTTTTTAGGATTTCAGTGAGCTTTTTTGTCTTGGGTAGGTGTAATTTATTAGTCATAAATACGAACAAAGGAACTATATATGACTGAACAAAACTAACGTCCACCTAACAAGATGAAACGTTTTCACCAATACCACACGATCAAAAAAACCATTCTGCTTTGTTTTTATATTTCAATCCAAGGAAACTTGAAATGAAGTAAGGTTAGCTGATTGCTTCTAAAAATATATTCGGGTAAATCCTGTTCTCTCGTGACCTTTAACTTAATCAGAATGTTTTTGAGTTATTTATAATAAAACCATGTCGGATTCTAATATCCATTCTTATATTATCGAAATTCTGTGACTAACAGGACAAAAAAATTATGAAGTATTGCTGGTCAGCGATCAGCGAAGGGAAGAGTCAAAGGTGTAACCCCGACCTCTGCTCACCGTAAAGGTCCCAATAACTCAAGCAGTTAGAGGCGCTCGCATGGGAAGAAAGGCTTGGATTTGTATCCATCCTCAGTGTTAACATAAAAAAAGCATACCGTCAGTAATGAGTGTAAAAATGATCTTATTTCATTCATTATTTCTTTACTGGTTCCAACTGTTTTGTCATCCTCAAAAGAGGTCTGTTATCAACGAGTGTTTTTTCCTACGTTTATAATTCCAATTCTCTTTAATTGTTTCTACAGCTAAATAAATCCTTCCTGTAATCTTCGTATACTAATATCAAATCAAGTTTGTTCATTTATTTCTATCCATGTGTGTATACGTGTGTGTATTTTTTTATGTGGGGTGGAAGAGAGTGAAAGAGAAAAAAAAAGAGGAGAACAGAGAGAAGGTAAGTAAGCATCACATATGAATGAAGATAGGAAGTGAGAAAAAGGTGAAATTTGTACATAAAAAAGCAAAAATGAATGAAAGAAAAGGACAACGTACCGGGGAAAAAATTCTGTATCCAATTTAAAAATCTGGATTACGGAAAGACCCATAATCCTTGTCTTTAATTAATTTTTATTGATTTTGAATGCGTTTTTTCATTCTGTCAATATTTTGCTGCCCACTGTTCCATTCCAAACAACAATAACTTTCCACACGTTCATCCTCACCAGGGAACATTTTCTTAGATTAGAAGCAAATAATAAAAAAAAATAGATGAAAAAAACAGTCACTCAGTAGGAACTGTCACCTGACTTGAATATTTTGGCAGCATGCCGTGCTGAGAGTGATCAATTAAACATTTGGAAAAAGATTGATCAATAAGTAACTTCTATCGCCTTTCGTCGGGCAGTGATCAATAAAAAAAAGTCCCTAATACAACAAAACAAGCGGGTCCACACTGCGATCAATTTAGCATAAACTTACATTATATATTGAACATCCAACTAAAAACCTATTTCAGAGATTTTTGAAAAAAATAACTTTCTTAGCCATATTAATGGATAAATGTTTAATGTTTCAGCCTTCTTACTTTTGGCGTGCGATGAATACATACACAGCCAGGAAGCCAGACTAATTAAAAATTTGAAGAAAACCAATGCTAAGAGTTTCGTTCGACGGTCTAATAAATGAATATCCCCTTAACGCTGGTTACAGTGAAGCTGTCCCTGCCTTGACATCAGATATTAGAAGATTTCTCAGTCCTCTTTTGTCTCAGGCTAGACCCGGAAAGTTTTGCAATGTTCGGAAACGGACTTATAGGCGGCAAGCACACGATGTTGTGCCGCTCTAAATACTTTTGCTATCAACCCATTGCTATAAGGGGGAGAAGCAAATGGATTCATGCATTTCCCAAGGGTATTCATTCGATTCAGACGCAGTGTTTTCTGTTGAAGTTTGAAATCGGTTTGCCTATTCCATAATCCGTGCTTCTAACGGGTGATCCAAAATCACTTCTAGAGGCAAGTATACTTCCTTCTCACTAAAACAGTTGTGCTAAAAGTGATATGTCCTGCCGTTTTCCTCCCTGCAGTCAAGTGGTTGTAAAGAGAGGAGATATTGGGTTTTGATATTCCCTCTAACAGCTTCCATCTGTATCATTAAGCAACGTGTCCGTCCACCCGGAACACTTTCCGTCCGTCCGCCCGTCCGTTCATTTGTAACACATTGTGCAACGTGTCCGTCAGCCTGGAACACTTCCTACCCGTCTGTCTGTGTGTTCATTTATCTCACTTCGAAATAAATACGTTGAACTGGTTAGGACTAAAAAGATGGTTCTAGAATTGGAATTCCAATCGTCACGTAGTGACCCCTACGAGGTAGCGAATAATTTTAAGCACGGAGTAATAGAACATTAAGTTTTAATTGATTGAGCAATATTGAAACGATTAGATTGAAAAATTCCGTGGGTGTCTGATTGAAAAATCATGCCGCGTATAAAATGAAAATTGGGTAAATAAAATTTTATGAGTAGAAACGAATGAAACTGTTTAATTTTGGGTGTTCTTGGGACCAGGAAAGCGTAGCTACTTGTTAGAGACAATTTCAAATAGGAATTTTGAAATTTAAATAGAACGTAAGCAAATCATGGATGATGTAATTTGGATTACGTGATGGTTAAGATGGTCATAAACACTTTATGTAATTTTGTAAAATCTACGTCATACAAAATTCAGATATGTATAATTAATCATCATCATCATCATTCTTCTATCACCTGTCGTTGGACATAGGCCTTCCCTAGGATTTGCCAGACCTTTCTATCCTGGACGTCTCGGAGCCAACACTTTCTTGATTTGTCTAGCTTGTCCCACTATCTTATATTCTTCCGGCCTCAGTATAACATGTGATCTTTTGGGATCAATTTTGAGAGTCATGATATCCAGCTATTGTCTGCCATTCTGGCAACATGACCAGTCAATTGCCATTTGAGTTTTCTAATGGATCCGATGATGTCTCGGTCTCCTGTTTCTCCCCTAATACATTGTGATGTCTTGTGATCCTTCCATGTGATGTCGGGTATGATTCTCTCATATGCTCTTACGAATTGGAGAGAAATAAAACTCAGAGGAGTTTTCGGCTGGATAATTTCCACAAAGGATATGCTAGTAATAGTTTTGCCCACCTCTCCCTCTTCTGTGGTTGGTGCCACTTCAAGCCATCCAGGCATCTGAACGGGGAGTCGTTCACAAAAATCATCACCAATCAGACACAAAAACACAAGATGAAAACCAACAACGGGAACAGACTGGATTTAGGAGAAGATACTCGACCATGAAGCATCAGAATACGAAATGCTTTAGTATTTATAGACTTCAAAGAAGCATTTGGCTCTGTAGAAACTCCCATGGTCATGAGAGCCATCACTCTACAAGGTGTAGACTCTGTATACCCCAAAGTACAGTAGCATATATACAATCAGAGCAACTCCTTTATCAGGCTACATAAAGATCATGAACCCTTCCAACTCCAAAAAAGAGTAAGGCATTGCGATACCAGTACACCCAAACCCTTCATAGCCTACCTCGAGATAATCTTCCGTAACCTAGACTGGGTGAACAGAGAAATCAAAATAGACAGCAAATATCTGAGCAACGTCAGATTTGCAAACGATATCATCTTTTTTGCAGAAAACCTATACGACCTCCAACTAATGCGAGATGAACTAAATGAATCGAGCAAAAGAGTCAGCTCCATATGAACTTCAGTAAAACAAAAGCCATGTGCAACAATCACATCAAGAATAAGGACATGACTGTTAAAATTAACGATGAAATACTGAGGAAAGTAGACCACTATATTTACCTAGGTTCACGAATCTCTACGAAATCCATAAAAGAAGAAAAATCAAGTGGACGATCGCCCTAGAATTCGGCAGAGCAAGCGCAACTGTCAAAAACAATACATTCCCAATAATCCTAAAAAGAAGATAATTCAACCAATGCATCCTCCCAAGTCATTTACGGAGCTGAAACATGGAACCTAACCAAGAGACAAACCTGCAAACTGAGAAGCATGCAGTGCGCGCATAAGAGAATCATGCTCAACCTGACATGGAGAGATTATGAGACAACGCAATATATCAGGAAGAAAACAGGAGTCCTAGACGTCTTATCATCTTGTAGAAGGCTCATTTGCAGTGAAGTGGTTATGTAGCGAGAATGAAAGACAACCGATTGACATCACAACTCACAGTACGGATCTCGTGAGACAATATGTGAAACTTAGGCCGAAAAAATACAAGACGAAGAGATGAACTAGAATTCAGAAAATACTGGCTCTACGACGCCCATGATAGAGAAACTTGGCAAATCCTTGGGAATGTTTATGTCCCACGATCGACGTTAAAAGACTAATGAAACAGATTGATAAACTGGACAAGGAGTGCTCATTGCAGCATAGTGAGTGAAGAACACACACACGCAATTTCCAATCAGTGCGCAAACTTAATCAATTTGCATAGAAAAAATTAGTTTCCAAACTGAAGTTGTCATGAATGAGTTCAGAGGGATTTGATTAAGCCATTTCCAGCAACTTACAAATTAAAAGTCTTTGTATTGATGGATGTCATTGTTCTTAGTTCATTTAGCCATTGCATCACATAAAAATAAGGAATGTTCCGTTTATCAAATTAGTTCGAAGAATAGAATAAAACATGTATCAAAATAACGTAATCATACTTACAGTATGATAAAACAAAACATTAAATTTGATTAACAATGGCAGATAGACTGCAATAATGGATTCAGAATGATTTTCTGTTCACATTTGCATTTGTAATTAATGCGTACATACTTATGTCGCTAGAAAAAAATGCACATCACAAGATTTTTGCGTTCGTTGACCACCAAAACTAAAAAGGAGCATTATTTGCAGACCATTGAAAGTTAGCTTTATCGTCATTGAAGGCCCTTGAAAGGTGACCCGATGCCAAAGAAGATATCAATAGTAACAAATTAAATGCTATTACATTACAAAACCAATCAAGGACAAGTTTATTTCCCGATCAATTTCCTCTTGAGTAAGATCAAAGTGCAATAAATGTTCTTTTTGTGTAGATTAAGTCTGCAAGGAAATTATTTCTTCACAATGCGAGAACTTTGTTGTCAATATATTCGTTGCCCAGATGCTAAAACATTGCCGCAACTTGCAAATATTGATCTTGGATGTAAAATAAAAAAAAGGGGAAGCCATAAACAAATACTGAAAAGTCGATGGTAGCTTAGAAACAAACGGCCTCCTAATAAAGTATAATTCTCCCACTTTCTTTCTCTCTCTCTTTCTGTAAAAAAACTTATACATACTAATACACACATACACACACACACACATATATATATATATATATATATATATATATATATATATACATACATACTCGACAATTGCCAATGCATTTCGATTCAAGTCACTCCATTTTCACACACACACAGGTGCACATACATCCATACATGTACACATGTTACATTAGTATATTGAAACTAATGAATTACTGGAATCCATATGCATTTTACTAATTTAATAAGGTCTTAGTTTCAGAATCAGTGTAGAATTAGTTAAAAAAAACTTTTGAAGCTAGCAATATGTGCATAGCCTCACTGAGAACGTAGCTAGTTCGGCTTTGAGTCTAACAAGGTAAGACTAGGAAAATATCCAGTATATGCTGATTCAATCTCCACATTGTATATACAAGTTTGTTTGGAACAAGGCTATTTAAGTGGGGCACCCAGTGATGATCGAATTCATGATCGTGATATATATATATATATATATATATATATATATATATATATATATGTACATATATATGTAGGGTCGCCTCTGTGTGTGTGTCTGTCTTTGTGTCACAATGTCATGAAATTGATGGGAAGCTCGCATTGCAAGTAAAGAGACATAATTCCCTGATCTATTCGTGCGTAGATTACTGTAGATTTGATTGGGCGAATAACCAAGATGCCTGGATGGGCCTCTTCTATTGGTCAAACCATTTATGCATACCAATAATAAGATACCAAAAGCCAATAATCACCTCACAAGTCTTGCCAAGATGACACTTACTTTGCTAAATTAGAAAAATTAATTATTTGTTGAACTTATGCTATATTGTCACGTTAAGAACAGCATTTGTGAAAAAAAGTGGTGACTTATTAGCATTTCAAGTGCAATTATTGATTCAACTATTGGTTAATATTTATTTGTTAATATCCACCTGTCTGATTCAATACAAATCAAAAGCCAGAGATTACCTTGAAACAGTTGTAAAGACTCCTCCCAGATCGTTGAATCAGACAAACAAATTATCTGTTAACCTTTAGATTAATACAATTTTTTCATGGTTCAAAAAGGTGAAACTTGTTAACAGAATGTTCAACTGCAACTGTTGTTCTATGGAATATGATATACAAGTGTCCTCCTATCCCTGCTATGAGAAATGACGACATTATTTTTATCAACATCATCACCATCATCCTCGGATTTTAGCATCAGTCGTTGGGTATATAGCTATCCCCAAGAATCGCTGGACCATTTTTTATTCTTCTGACGCTGTCAAGTGACATTCTCTGGATGATATCAGGAGGTCTATTAATGTTTCAGATGATATAATGCAATCATAACCAACTCGTCGGATTAAGACCCAGAGACTTGGAGGGATTTATTGTCACTTAGCCCCCAGTGATAACCATCGGGAGTTCGATTTTGAACTGTAATCCACAGCACTGCTGTGGACTGTGAGAATGCAAAGGAAATTGTTCGAGACTTTAAAAAACTTGCTGTCACTGAGTCTTCCGCGGTTACCAACGGGAAAATATTGGTAAAATACAAATAATAATGATAATAATAATATTGTCACTCAGCCTTCAGCGATAGCCACCGGGCAACCGGTGTAAAACTGTAAATCGCAGAATTACTGCGACCTATGAGTACTAGGAGAGGGGGGCTGGAGACTTGAGGAGACTTGCTGTTACTCAAACTCCAGCGGTGAGATTCCAAATGATAATAATAATGATAATAATGTGTGCGTCAGTGTGCACATGTATGTGTCTGAATATGTTTGCCTGTATCTATGTCTCTGAGTGTGAGTGCACGTCTTAGAGTTGGAGTTTTTACGATCTCAGATATCATCATTAATGTGAAGCTCGCATTGCAAATAAAAAGACATAATTCTTTGATTTATTCGTGCGTAGATTACTGAAGATATGATTAGGGGTATAGCCAAGATGCCTGGATGGGCTTCTTCTGTTGGCCAAACCATTTATGCATACCAATAATAAGATACCATAGGCCATTAATTATATTACGAGTCTTGCCAAGGCGACACTTAGTTCGGTAACTTAGACGGACTGCGCTTATGCTATATTGTCACGTTAGGAGGAGTGTTAACACAAAAAAAGTAGTGACTTGGTAACATTTGAAATACAACAATTGATTTATCTATCTGTTCGTATCTCTCAATCTATTTCATATCTATCCATCTGTTTTCACACCCCCTCCACACGCACACACACACATATATATATATGTATATATTCATAACTATCTATCCGTTTATAACTATATCTATATATTTGTTTACATCTATGTAAAGAAAAAGAAATCCAATGGCAATGGGTAGGCCATGTTGCAAGAATGAAAGACAGCCTATAGACATCACGTCTAACCACATGGATCCCCAGAGATCACATCAGAAACCAAGGCCGACAAAATACAAGATGGAGAGCTGAACTAGACAAATTCTGGAAATACTGGCTCCCCGACGCCCATGATTGAGAATTGTGGTGAATCCTGGAGAAAGACTATTTCCAACGACGGACGTTAAAAGACTGAAGATGATAATGTTCTATTTATCAATCTAACTGTAAATACATCTTCTCTATTTTAAGGATCCAAGTAAAGACGAACCTGTTAATATAGAGGAAAGTGGAGTATTTTTGATATCACATGCATTTGAAATGTATCTATTGAGTCAGACACTTTCGGAATAGATAATGACACCCTCAACTATACTGAAATGGTCACAAGGACAAGGAAGTTTCTGCAACATCGTGGTGTAAATATCTAAATGGTCTTTGACATTGGTAAAAAAAAGATATTGTATGATAAATATCTAGAGTTTTCTTGATATAATTCTTCATATGATTGCTATAATAGAAAAGTTGGTGTAATAATAGTATTTCGAATTCAAGGATTCGGCTATATTTTTCTTCTATCCATTAGATTGGAAGCGAAGATCACTTCAATATCCTTATTATAGCCCAGACATTTTTGCTTTTATTACTTCTGAGATGAATGGAGCGATAAACTATTTTCTATTCTTTAAAATACCCAGTGGTAGTTACTTAGCCAAGCACAATATATTCATCACAAGACTTTGAAATATGAAAATAGAAATGCAAGTAATTTTACTGCGCATAGTTTTAATTTACTTATCGTCTATTTGGGATACCGTATATTTTCTGATGAAAAAAACAACCAAAAAAGCAGATTTCTTTTCAGTTTGAAAAAAGTATTTCAGTCATTTCCAAGTCTATACATTCCCAATAAAAAACACCGTTTTCTTTTTTGTCCAACGCCTCCACAAAAGACAATATTTTTTGCGAAAAATATTATTTCTTTCCTATTTTTCCGGGATTCTATCTATCTCGGTTCGCTATAAAATGACTGTTAGTCACTCAATAGAAACCGTCGTGTGAACATTGTTTTTCTGGCAGCATGGTGATCAATAAAAAGATGGAAAAGGGTGTGATCTATCGAGAAAGTACATTTCTCGCCTGAGGGATCATTTTAGCGTAAACTCACAATGTAAATTGGACCCCCCCCTAAAAACCTTTTAAGGGATTAAGAAAATGTTTTTGATAAACATAATGAGTATATCTGAGATATTCAGCCCTCTAGCTCAATCTTTGAGGCCTGTACACATAAAAAATACATAAAAAGAAAAACAGACCGACTCACTCTAAAACTGAAATAAGATTCTTTGATAGTTTTGGTGACAGATTTTTATGACGGTGTCTTACAGCATGATGTTGTCCGCAGCTGATTAAGAAGAGCAGCAAGTCTTTTCCAGATTAATCAAGATAATTGTGTTGCGTCTGATTTATTCTCATTCATTTCAATATCATTAGAATCATTAAGCCTATAGATAGTTGCTTATCTTATAGTAATAGAGTAAACGTGTTCTGGTGAGCGTGGTAATGATAGAACCTTTATTTATAACATAACTACGTAGGTAAGTAGGAATATATCATAATCAGGTATTTTCTAAATGTTTGTTTTACGCTTTTTCTTGCTTTTACGAAAAAAGGCAAAAAGCAAAAATTTCCGTCAGCGTTTGTTCTGCACCGTTACTCCTCTCTCTAGTACATACCAGTGTCCTATTGCTGTCACAGCACAACATCCGATGACTGAAACCAACATTAAATCCTCATCATCTCTTGTGTTTTAGAACTTTAATTGTTTTTCTTTTTATAAATCAGCGGTAATTGCTTCTTTACGTCACTTCGTCATGTGAAAGGTTGAATCTATTCAAGCAATCAACTTTCGAATAATGGGGAAACCTGCATATCACTATTCTTTGTCTAAACATCGTTCTTAAACGTGGTGTAAGTAAAAATCAAACGCTTGATTTACCCAAAATAGGTGACTCTTCACTAAAAGTAGATCTATGGAGGCAAGGTGTTATAGAGGCGCCAAACAAGTACTTGCACAGTACATTTTTTCTATGATATTTCTTTCTTTTCAAAAATCGTTTTAAATAATGTGTATATTCTTTTAAGGGTTGATTTTCAAAATATCTTTCCCTGAAATTTCGGACCTTTTTGAATAGCGTTTCGGCTCAATTTGCACCCAAAACGAAGGAAAATTTGAAATGAAAATCAAACAAAACCTCATCAGAGATACGATTTTTTCAACTAGGGGATACAATCACCACTGCTACCCACATTCAATCTTATTATTTCTTTAGCTCGTAAACTTACACACAGACACAAAACCTATATACTCACACGAACACAAAACTTATAAGTCAGTCACTTTAGCTGAGAGCCACGATTAAATTTTTTCTCTTCCTCTCTTCAACCTGCTTTAAAGAGAAGATGTTATAAACATGTTTTGTTTGATCTTAACAGACAAATATACCAAAAAAACTTGATGGCATCATAATCGCATATATGGATAATGAGTTGAATGCTTGGGGAGCTCTACATTTGATGGACAAGTATTCAAAGATAGACTGAACCCACATTAATTGTATTAGACATTAGCTGCTTGATGTGATTGCTTTCAGGTTCCCAGAGGTGATTAAATAACCCGGTAATTTTCATATTTGTAAACCCTAATATAAAAGTTCCATTCCCTGCGTGTTTGGCTACTCGGAAATTGTAACCAAGGGTAAATTCTGGCCTGGGCAGTTTATGTTCATTTTGCAAAAATGCCAAATAGAAAAAAGATGATCCTATCCCTCTCCATAAATCAAGCCTGGGACTACTCTCTGTTACTGACAACATGCAACCGAGGGCAACCTCCAAAATGCTTGTTACTTTTTAAGAAGATGAGCACTACCAAGAAACCTTGTCATTCAGAGAAATGCTATGAAAACAAGCATTACACTTCAACGGTCTACTAGGATATGGTCATAGGAATAACCCAGGATGATCGAATATAATCCTTCTGTTGGTCTTTCCATTTATCGATTCCAATAATAGGATACCAAAGACCGTTAATCCCCTTAGAACTCTTGCCAAAATGCCACTCAGCACTGTAAATTGGACAAACTAATCATTCGATCCACTTCTGCTATTTTGTCACGTTAGAGAAGCTTCATTGAGGAGATTGTCGTGACTTAGTAGCATTTCAACTACGACAATTGATCTATCTATCTATCTATCTATCTTCCATACCAATTAAAGACCATCAACCAACTTGAAACTCTACATGGTTTGTTGAATCAGGAAACCTATTTGATTTGCAAATGTTATGCTATTTATCATGGTAGAGGGAGCACATGTGATAAAAATTGGCTTCTTTTTAGTAATCAGACATGAAATATTATCCATCCATCTATCAATCTATTCGATTCACACCATAGAATACTAATAACAGGGTTGGAAACTGAGATTTCCTTTTCCTTTTTTAGAATTTGGCAGGCCCAGTGATGCAGATTGAGATGTTGTCTGAATTTTTTTTCTGATTCGAGCGTAATTTCTACTTTTGAAAGACTTTGTAAAAAAATATCTAAATTGCTTCACAGACTATTATAAATCTCTATGTGAACTTCACATCTGTCATCCTGTATTCGTCTGGGCTAAACTTAGTAAAGTAAAAGATTGAATAAGTAAACACGATTATCAAACTATTCTTTTGAATCACAGAATGGCTGATGATGATATCAACAAAATTTGTTGAAATAGATTTCTTCAGTTTTCAAGTCAGTCTAGCCGGTAATACATACATATTTCATGCGTACAGGCCGTACAACCGAAGCTAAAGACCTGAAGTCTTCAAAATATACTCTTTATTATGTTTGGTAAAAACGTTTCATTCGTTTTTCTAACCTCCGAAGATTTTTTTCATTTGGGATTTTCGATTCGCATTGTAACTTTGTGCTCGGGTGTTTTTGAAAATTAAAACTTTTTAGAGTTCCACGCAAATGAGGGTGAAGTAATTTAATCATTGATTAAACCATTTCACATTTTTTTTTGATCACCCCACACAAAACGTGCTGTTTGTCATATGACGGCCTGTATTGAGTTTACTTAATCGAATAGACTAAGAATGAAAGGAACCACGCCGCTTTTATAATGGCTACCTGCAGAATGAACGACAAACAATATTTTGACTTATATTCTTTTTGTAAAACCAACTAAGACATACAGCGAACAGCTGGGAGTAACTGCATGTACGTGGTCCCATCAGCAGCCATCTTTTTGTCAGAAGTAATTTATCACAGTACGTAGTAGCAAAGGGGAGTGGTTCCATTGAGCGCAATTCTTCTTCGATATAAATCGAAAACTTGCAGAAGCAGCAGTTTACAAAGTCGGTGAAGGTTACAATCAGAAGAAAAAAGAACAAGAACAGCAAAAAAAAAAAAAAAGAAAAGAAGCGAAAACAAATGAAAGAAAAGGAATACTACTGTTTGGTATAAATCTGATACAGGCTTTGACCGCGCTGAGTAGGTGGCATCAGAGGAATAATGTAAAGCAGATATGTTTTCCAATCAGGTGACGCGATATCTCATTTCATCGGAATTGTAAAACAAATAGCGACGCGGCATCAAATAGGCGTCTGTTGACAAAACATTTCAATGATGCGTGCAAAATAGGTTGAAAGCTGTTTTCTCATTAACCTGCAAAAAATGTGCTCACACACACACACACACATATATATATATATATATATATATATATATATATATATATATATTAACGAAGAAGTAAATCTACAAAACCACACTTACACATATTGACGCACAGGAAGAGGCATACACATTCGCCTTCCACTATGATTCTTCGAGATTGCCTCAAATTTTGCTCGTGTATATACACTCGCACACACACACACACACACATAATCTGTGAGTGTGTGTGGGAATAATATTCCTGCATATATGCGTATATGTGCGAATATGTTCACGCTTACATACATAAAAAAATATTTGACTAATATCACATAGCGTATACACGTGTACAAAATACTTGACGTTTACGAACATATACACACAATTTTGCACATTTTAATACGCATCAGTGACAGTATATTTAAGTATATTTGAATATATATACAAATATATATAATGATAAAATAGTTATGGCTTTTCATCATAAACTTTAAAGCATATGTTCTTGAAGCAGTGGATCTTTTAAAGGCGTTCTGAGCTGCTGCTGCTTAATTTTTGATTATTTTTTGTGAGAAGTTTGTAGATCCAGCTGAGTAGACTTATTAGACCGTAGTTGCTGAGGTCTTTTGGGTTTGCTTCTCTTATATAGAAGCATAATGATTTCAGTGTTCCATTTTTCCAGGGCTTTTATTTTGTTTTAAGGATAAGTTGAATGGAATGGCTAGCGGTGATCAGCTTTTTTGAGTAAGTCGATGGAGATGTTGCCCCGTCAAAGGACTTTTCCTTTCTTTGTTTGTTTGATGGCTCGCTTCACATCCCATGGTGTAACTACTTGGAAATCATCGAACTGATTGCTTGCATCTTTTGTAACCTGTCTGTTGTTTTGTAATCCTTGTCTGAAGTAGTGAAGTTTTTGGTAAAATACTTGGGGGCGTTTTGCATTCCTGTTTTTGTTTTATTTCTATCAATATTCGGGCCATCCTCATCTTGGTTGTTTTTCATACGACATTTCGGCCGTTGCGTTCTACGGCCTTCATCAGGTATCATCTGGTAAGCGTGGGGAAGTAACGAACCGAACCCTTTATTTATCCGACGGGGGTTTATTGACCGAACTCCCCTCTTAGCATTAGTAGTATTATTATTGTCTCACACTAGGATTGAACCTAGAACCATCAGATTACTTTGCAGTAATTTGTCTGATGCTGTAACCACTGCGCTATGTGTCCATGTGGATGAAAGCCGTAGAGTGCAACGGCCGAAACGTTGTATGAAAAACAACCCAGACGAGGATGATCCGTACAGTGCAACGGCCGAAACGTTGTATGAAAAACAACCAAGATGAGGATGGTCCGAATATTAATAGAAATAATAATAATACCTCATCTCAAAAATTCAGAGATATACTGTTTTTGATTGTTATCAGGTCTCCATTTTCTTGAGTTATTCGTTTCTGTTGTGAGAGCTACGCTTATAGGTTTGAAGCCTCGACCTTTTTCGAGAGAATTGCTTCGATGATTGCTGTCGTGCATTTTCTCCTGTCCTCCTTTCGTTTCTTTTAGATAGTTTTATTCAGTTCGGTTGCTTCTATTTTTCCTCTTGTTGTCAATGACTTGAGCTTTCTGCGTTTTTTACATGAGATTTTTTGGTTTCATATGAGATTTTATCAAAAGTTTGTGTGCTCTTTGGTTTCAATATAGTGGCTACTTTAATCTGAAACTATTATTTAGTTGTTGAATTCATTGATGTTTGTGTCCCTTTCCTCTGTTTCGGTAAGAATTTTATATCTTTTTTTTTCAGTTCAGGCTTGAAGGATCGAATGAATTATTTTGGTACGTTTAGTGGTTAGGATTTGGTTAGGAACATTTTTTCTACGTTCTTTGTTGGTGTTAACATCATACCATTCTGTAGTCGCTTCCCACATTGACTATATTTAGGACTTGGATGTCTTTGCTTTTGTCCCTTAGGATGTAGTCTACTTCGTTTTTTATTTCGTGGTCAGCGCTCTCCCAAGTCTGTTTTTCAGGGTCTCTTGAAGATGTTCATAATTTTAAACCTGTTTGGAATTGCAAAGTTCACAAGATCTTCACCTCTCTTGTTACAAACATTGTACCTGAACTCGCTGATGCAATGTTCATTCCCTTGTCCTATCTGTGCATTGAAGTCATCTATAATGATATTGAACATTTTTCTGGTATTTAGGACTAGGAGCTTACATTATCATAGGAACTACAATTCCCTCTTTGCTTGACTGCGCAGTGGGAGCGTAGACTTGGACAATGTTCAGTTTGTGCTTATTTGAGAGTTGTATGGTGACACTGGCTATGTGGTCCGAGACAGCTTTGAAGCCTACCACTTTGTCTTTGAGGTCCTTATTGATAAGAAAGCCTACTCCGCTTTGTTTTACATTCTCTTTTCGTTAGTTGTAAAGAATATCTTGACTCTTTAGTCAAATTAGTTCTTCTCATTACGCTGATGCCAATAATGCCTCATTTGATGCCCTTGATTTCATTTCCTTGATCCATAGAGCGCATGTCTGTTGAAGATGTTCCGACGTCGTGGATACCGAATAAATTGCCTCTATATTTATCATCACACACACACACACACATATATATATATATATATTATATTTACATATATATATCACAATTCGTTTATTTTTTTCGGGTCATTAGCATGTGATATAAGTAATTGCTTGTAATCTGTTAAACATATTTACCTAGTTGTTTGCTGCTGAACTATCTAAATATGTTTTGCTCCATCATCTCAACTCATGTCATAAAGTGTAACTTAATCTATTCATATCAGACCATCTATTGATCTATATATCTATCTATATGGTCGTAATGGTGTCTATAAACGTGCACATAGTAATATTCTGCACTTACAGTACAGGTCCAATTGAGATAAAGATTCATTAAAATGTAGTTTTTCCCAATAATTAATAATAATGGTTATTATAATAATAATAATAATGATAATAATAATAATAACAATAATAATGATAAGAAGAAGAAGAAGAAGAACAATGATGTGATTCTGAAAATTATAGAAATCGTATCTCTTGATATATATTTCACGGACGGAAAAGTTTTGTGATGATAGATGAAAAATGGATAAAAAAAATCCATTTGAAAATGAAAACAGGAAACGGGAGACAAAAAAAAGAAAGGGTTAAGCCTTTGTCTTATTGAAAAATTTCTACATTCGAGTAAACCGTTCTCTTTTATACTTTTACAGTATATATACAGTACATTGATATAATGATATATATTACTGTGTATATATATATATACACATCCCACTTCAAAACATTTCACTTTTGTCTCTCTTGAAGAGCATGCAGTACCAAGAGTAACCTGGGGAATGTCAGTTAAGCAGACTGGCCAATTTTGATGCCAGTACGAAGTCACTCTGGGCTAGACTGAATATAAATATTGTGATGTAGAAGCTTTTTTTTTTTACTTCGAATAAAAAATCGTAAACTAGCAGATTTGTAAAGTAGCACTAGTTTACCTTGATTTTAAAATAAACAACTAAATTTGTAAGAGAGCATTGCATCTGGTAATTTATGCTCTCTGCTTCAATTTACTTGTGTATATTAGAAACCATCAACCAAAACGGTCATCAAAACTGTGCACATATGTTTCATCAGTTTTTAAGTTGGTCTGGCTGTGTATGTATCACATAAACAGGCTGAAATCTTAAACATTTACCTCTTATTTTTCTATTTGAAAATCCATCCTAAATAGATTTAAGAGAATTTAATTTGCGTAAGTTTATGCTCAATTAATCTTCTAATTCGTCTGGTATGTTTGATTCTCGAGTTTTTTATTGCCCCCAAAAAGGTGAGGGGAATGATTCATTCTTTGGTCATTCATTTTTACATTTTCTAATTGATCACCCCAGCAGGACATGCTACCAAAAGACGGTCATGAGACGGTTTCTCTCAAATGAATAATCGGACCTATTTATCCCTGGCTCTTTGTATCCTTCTCATTTTTTGTGTCTATAAAGCTGAGTCAATAATGTATCTTCCTCAGTTTTTTGTATCTATAAAGCTAAGTCAATAAGCCCGCAGTTTGATAAGCCAAGCGCTGATTCAATGTAAACTGCATACTTTTTACATCGATAGTTTTCGAACTTACTGATTTTTCTGCTTATCTATGTTGATATCTTCCCATTAATGTAAATCTATTTATTTGTGGTTTGTTTTGGAGATGAGGGTTTCGAAAATTCAAAAATACCCCAATCTAATGATACCTTTCATTTTGATCATATTCAACTTTATATCAACCCTGCTATGTATACTGATGTAAGTGTCGATTTAGCAATCAGTAGATTTTTCTATCGATATTATCAATCGATACTATCGATATAAAAACCATGTATACAAATAAGTTTTTAATTGTATAATTGTACGGTTTATATTTCATTTTGTTCGAGTTATGAACTAAGAGTTCTAACAGATTGGTCCATGTGAAATACATAGAAAAAGAACAGTTAAAGGAGTGTGATGATATGGAGCCGTAGTCATAACAGAAATTATTAAATGATAATTTTCATGTGTCGATATAATGCTTTGTAGGGGACATAAAAAAGTCATTGCTGTGGTGAGTGTTTAAAAAAAAAATGATTCATTGGTTGAGTGAGTGAAACTATCTTTCTCCTAACTCTGGCCAATTTCATATCAGCCATACAGGATGTAGGGATGCTAATAATTGAAGAAATTTCAGGTATCAACATTATCAAAATTTCTAACAATGGTTAAATGCACAGATATTAATGATGATTGACTATGGTCAAAATGGCTCAAAATTTAAATATGGCAGAACCCAAAATTCATGGCAAGATGTTTTTTTAGAAGATCGAATTCAGATATTCTTTCTTCCTAGTTGAAAAAAAGAATAAAAAATTGATATTTTCAATGGAATAAGTTATTATCAACCAATTTCAGTTGAATTATGAATTCAAATGAAAATTAAAAATAGAATACTTGATTGAGTTGGAAAAAAAAACACGAAATAAATAGGCTTATTCTCCTTTCTGCAGATCCATAAATGAATGACCACACCATTTTTTCGTGTATAACATCATCATCCTTGTTGCATCCAACGTTGGTCGAACACCTCCCTCAAGTTTCACCAGAGCTCCCTATCATGGGCATCATTGAACCACGAATTCCAAAGTCACTTGGTTCGTCACGCAATGTTAGGTTCTGTCGGACACAATTTTGCATATAATCTCTGGGGAACCACATTGAGAGTTGTGATGTCCAGTGGTTGTCTCACATTCTTGCAGCATGTCAAGCCCATTTCCATTTGAGTTTTTTGTACAGTTTCTATGATATGTGGGACTGTTTTTCTCTGATGCATTGTACTGTCTTCTGATTTCTCCTTGTGAGGTTGGGCATGATTTTCTCCTATTCACGTTACATGGTCCCCAGTTTAAGGGTCAATCTTTTGGTCAGGTTCCATGTTTTATCTCCTTAGGTGACTATCAAGATTGGTGGCAATAATTATAGAACTTACAGATTTATGAAGATCATAGGATGATGAAATTTCTCAGACAGATCAGCTATTACTGCATAATAACACACAATGACAGGACTCTTTGCCATAAGACCTTATCAATTATTAGGATCAGAGGGACAGAATTTTCTCATACTTATAGGTCTGACTTATGCACACTTATCAATCAACACAGGTAAAGGAAATGCTGTTTGAGAACAATAACTAAGGGTAGTCAAAATATTTGTCATAAGGATAGATAAATAAAGAATGAACAAATAACTGTGTACATGAGATTAAGTCCAAGACTAAAAGCTTGAGAAATTTCCATGTTTACTATGGTTTTGGTCTCTAGACGAACAAAAATGTTACATGCTTTTAAAGGTCATTGACTTTATTACAAAATCTTTCCTCGGGCATATACAAAACAGAGGACATTGGCATTTTCAGATCGTTGACAATATGGATCTGCTTACGTGATATCTTGGTTGGTGATGGACATCAATATAGTTTGGCATGCACAGACACGTACGCACGCACGAGGATTCCTGAATATAGATATTTTAGCAAGTATTCGGACGTATCTGAACACGTGTTTATATATGCATGTGTGTGAGTCTGATTCTGTGTTTTTATTTGGTTGTGCATTGATAAATATATATATATGATTATATTTAATGATATTTTAGTGTACTACATATATATATACATACAAACATCAATAAGTCCGTTGCTTAAACTTGAAAAAAATCATTTACTTATCAACAACAAATATCTTTCTCAATATAACCTCCTTTTTTGTCAATATACCCAATCAATGTGAATATTAATCCCACGGATCAAACATTATGCAGGGATAACTTCTGATCAACAGCCAGCCTATTGCTACACACTAGGTCACGGACAGTGTATCTTTATCAAGTTCAGAGCCTCTAAGCAAATGTGCATAGTATTAAAACGTTAGTATAGTGCATCCAAAAGGCACTGCACCCCCTTCACCCAACGTACCCAAACCTTTCAGCACACTGATTACTCAATTCCAAAGCTCAATAACAGGAAGTGAAAAAGTTAAGAAGGATATATATATATATATATATATATATATATATATATATATATATATATATATATATATATATTATCAGGTATGTCTTTCAACTAGAATTCATGTAAGTCGGAACAATTATGTACAGTGCATATCTAGCCTCAATTAGACGAATATTTGCTTCAGTATGATGTATATATAATTGGCTGTATAAACACCAAAGCAACTACAACAATAATAATAAAGCAATTACAAGAATGTCAAAAATATGAATCATGATATTATCATGATCACGTACAAGTAGTTGTATTTGCTTGTCTTTACCTCGAATGAGCGGAACTTCCTGTCTGGTTTCCCTCGTTAAGAGGCATAATTACAAGCTACGGTATGCAAAAAATAATCAAAACACAATAACACACACACATAACCCAGCGTTAACGACCACTGTGATTCTTTTTATTATGCCAACAGTATACTTATCCCTCAAGCTGACCAACAACTAAAGATGCACACTTTTTTTTAATGTACACCGCAAAGTAGTGTACTGTTCATTATTACGTACTGTTGTTTGTGATTCGATTTAGAAAAAAAAAGTTTCATGGTAATTTGTTCGTAAATACAAGTTGTCTATAAGTCGGGGTTTCTGAACTCGGGAACTTCCTGTGAATGAAAGCGTGACTTATTTGGTAAAATAAATACCTTGCAGAAAACACTAATTATCTACTTCCACACGTTAAGAAACACTTGATGAAAAATCTTCTTTCGGATAATTTTACAGAAATAAGCGTGAGAAGTTCCAATTTTTACCCTGTTACTCTCCACCATTCTTTGTTACCCTGTAATACAGCTAGTTATCAAAGAAAAGAAAGATCAAATTCCCTGTCGTTCCCTATCATTTCTTTAGGTTACTAGTTCTCAAACCTGAACAAACTCGTTGCCATTCCCTGGCACATGTGCCATTAACATTTCGTTAGTAGTTGTATTGAAAAGTAACTGGGATAATCTTAGAATCGAAATATTTCGTTAACATATGGTATGGATACTTTCTGCATCAAATTATCTTGTTAAAATATGACATATTAAGATATGTCCCAAAATGTTTCATTAATGTGTTTCAGTGACTGACAGCGAGTAGAAGGGTTACAGAAAAACTACCGAGGAATGAGACTAAAATAATTTTGATTCTCCTAGATTGTTATGTATGAACGTACACAAGGTAAACCCTTTGATGCTTGAGTCATAATTGGTATGAAGTAAGACAAAATAAAGCAACAACAACAAAGTTTTTTTTAGCTACAAAAATAAACTTATTTGTTAAAATAAAGAAAGGTACTTACATTTAGATCCCCGTCCCGGGCATTCTGAAATAAAATGAAAAAGAAAGAAATGTAGTCATGTGAAAAATAAAAATTCCAATATTAAACAATTTTTCGATTTATTTCGGCATTACATTTGTGTGTTGTGCATTGAAAATCAAGGGAAAGGAATCTTTTAGGACTATTACATAGCTCTATTTGGATGAAAAAAAAACCAAACTGCCACAATGTCCCAAATGTTCTCCAAATTTCGTCTCAAATTTTGCATGCATACTCAACACAGAAATGTCTCGAAGTGAAAACTTTTGATCAAAGTCTTGGGTTGCAAAAGGATGGTTGTATTTACAGAATGAATATATTACAAAACTGAACCCTTTCTTTTCAATATACATACAAGCTCTGAACCACCTGGCTGTGTGAAACTCGGCTACTATAATTGATGAAAGTGTTCTTTTCTGCAAACAAGTACTAAGCTTTACATTTAAATGGTTGTTCCCATTTCATACAAAAGTTATTTTTTTAGGTATGAAAATGATCATCTCTGTATGGACGGAAGAAGATTTACACTAATCATTGGTTAGTTGGAAGAAAAAAGAGATACATTTGCTTTAACAAAAGCTTCTTTAAATCGTAAACCGTAAAAAAATATTTAGTTTTATGATAGATATGTGTAGAGTTAAGCAAAGTTTGATACAAGATAACGTTTGTACAACACTGTATTATTTTAGACAATAAAAGCAGCTGTCACTTATCCGCTTGCGTCATCGAAAATGTCGCAGGGTTATTCAACGTGAGCGTTAAATATAATCCACTCCTGGTTTGTTGGGGCAGTCGAAGCTTCAGCAAAGCAACGTTAACTGTACCGATCGAGAAAATGTCCTCCTAACCAAAAGACTTGCTCTCAAACAAAGAAGCATGCCACATGCACAAGAAAAGATTGTGTTTAATATTAACAACTTGGCATTTTTGAAAAGAAAATAGGGATCAGAGATAGAAAATCTATACAAATTTCTGGCCAGCAAGAAAAAAAAAAAAAAAAAAGGAAAAAATTCAGGAAATATTGACATCGTGACGACCACGTCCAAGAGGTCTGGCGGATCTTTGGGAAAGTACATGCCCAACAAAGGGTGCTTAAGAGCTCGTGCTCTTGCTGCTGATGCTGACAGTGAAACAATTTAAATACGAGGATGACTGTGTGTTATAACCCATAGTGTAAAAATATAGCAAGGTCATGGGACTGACCTTTTGTTGAAAGTGAATCATATTTCCATGCAAGCAGTCTAAATGAACAACCAGCGCATATCTTCTTTCCAGAGTAAAAAATATCGAATATATTGATTAAAACTTCATCTATCAACTTTATTATTCCCCATTCAGGGCTTTAAAACAATAGTGATGCTATTTGGAATAGACCTTCAAGACAAATGACTCAGAACATTACATATCATAATTTTTCGGTTCCTGGATAACAAGTCTTATTTTAATCATTGAATAATCCGGGAATGTATGGAAAATATCAATAACCCCATCAAACTTTGCTTTTATGGCCAGAACAGTGATACTGTGTTATTTACTCATTTCAAACTGGTCAACTGGCGTATTTCAACATTTCCAATCACATAAAGTAAGAAAAACAACCGAAGATCCCTGTTCTAGTCCCAGAAACAAAGAGATTAATAGCAATTTTCCGTAGGTTTCTCGTATAAACAATTAAAATAGAACATTCAAAACAAAGGAACAAAAATCGTATCGATCGCTGTAACTTACGCTTACTACACTTGGGCAGATGTAGTTCGATGAATTGTTCTCATCATCACTAAGGAAATAATTACTACTAATCAGCATTTAGAATACGTTTTGGAGTATAGGCCTTCTCCAAAGTCTGCCAGTTTTTTCGCTCGTATGTGTTATGGTGCAAAGACATTCAGAGATTATCAAGATCATCACGCTAGCTTTGATAATGATCTCCAAGGATCCACGTTGTAAGTTGCCATGTCCAGCAAATGGTCGATACTCTTGAAAAATGGCCTGCCTAATGCTATATAAGTTCGTAATGGATTCCAGGATGTATTCCACATATGTATTTAATGCATTTTGCTTTTTTGTAATCACCACATTCGGTATTTAGCATAATTTATCTTCCTGTTGACATCACCTGGTTCTTGGTTTTAGAGCAAATGTCTGGGTTAAGTTTTATATTTTTGCTCCGTACGTGACTACTGGGAAGATACATTGGATGTAGCCCCTTCCTTTCTGGACTAATAAGATCATCTTGTTCCTGAAGACTGAAATTTCTGTGCCAAAAGGTTGCCAATTTCGGGTAATTCTACAATTGAATTTTTTCTCTTAGGATTACATGGGGATTTGCTGTCCCAATATCAATATTTGTGAAATAAAAAAAAAGCACTCAAAGAGCAATACCCTTTCCAACAGAGGAATTAATTGTGCATTATTCTGCCTAAGAATTTTATTACTTCTTCGATGGCCTATATTCTCATGTAAACAGTCGTGAGCATGTACGTAAATGTATATAAAAAAAGGGAAATTATCTCAAGCTGAACTACATGGATCCAGTCCAGAATACAACAAATTCTCTCTTCTCCAGTCTCTCATCCTTCGACAAAATATTACTGAAATTCATTGACTTTAACCGACATAGCAGTTCTTCTATCAGTTTGCAAAAAGAGTTAACAAGAATTGTTGATGGCTTGTTGTTCTTGAATTCATTTCTTATCGCTCGCAGTTGGGCCAACCAGAGGCTTCAAAGTTAGAGGGAGAAGGTCTTCAGTTATTGAGTATGGTGGTGAGATCGCCTCCCTCAGGAGAAAATTACTGGGATGGCTGCAAGAGATCCCATATGATCTTCACCTGTTTACAGCAACTGGTATTTTGAGACGGTCATCCATCTGGATACTGACTAAGCTTTGATTAACCTCGGTGACCATGCTCAACGCGATTTGGTCTTGACTATTTTCCTCACTGCCCTATTCTTGAATAGTACTCCTCCAGACCCAGACGAAGAAGAAAGGAAAATAGACCAAATGTATATCCTGTCATTTCCAGGAGGAGGATAGCGACATCCATATCCAATTCAACAGTTATTTAGCTTCTGAGTTCATTGATCAAAAGACGAAAAATTAATTACCAGCAAGAAAATTTAATTCTATCCGTGCAAAGTTTTTCTTTCTTTTCTTCAAGGTAATTAAAACCACCTGCTTCAAAGATAAAGCGAATTTTATGAAGAAAAAGTTTTTTTTTCCTAAAATCTTTTCAGCTTAATTTGCTAGATTCATAGTTGTAGCTTTATTTGTTTGCAATTAAAGAGACACACATACAAATACACATATGCATATATACACATACACGTGAACAAGCATGCACACAAGCACAAACACACACATGAGCACAAACACAGAGAAACTAACTCCCAACAGCACACATGCAGGGATAGACGGAGAGAAATGGTAGAGAAGGAAGGGACAGAGAGCGAGAGATAGATAGACAGACAGACAGACGCAGAGAGAGACAGAGAGATTGAAATCCTTAATATAAAGCCAAGAAATAATCTCACACATATACATACGCAGACCTTCCTTTAAAAAGTAGATAGATCCGTCATTAATTCCGGAAATTACCATTCCAATTATTTCATTTTTCAAGATTCAATTTATGCATCTTTGTGTATTTTGAAATAAGTGATTTAAACGACATAATAAAATTTTGGTTTATTAGTTTATAATGCTGTTGTATAAGAAAATATTTACTGATTTCATTTCAGTCTAGCACATGGAAACCTAAGAAGAGTGAACTCATTACACAAACAATGGTCAGAGAGATCAAGTCATTAATCAATGCTCTATATCTTCATAAAAAATACATTGACAATTGAGCTTACTGCCAATGTCAAATGTTTGACGCTTGGCCTTTTCTGTTTGTCATGAAATCTTAAATGAGGTATGTTTGAGAAGTATCCAGCCACTTAATATTAACGACAAAATATTTCACTTGATGTAATGAAGCATTACGTCATTTAAAAGTACTCCCTTTAGGACCTCACAAATTTTTTCTTGTATCTTTTTGATTTTTTTAAACAGTCTACAAAGTCTTCTTTTTTTTTTTGTTGATATCGCTGCCTGTTGCCTCATAGCGTTTTCCTTACTTCCGTCCAGCGTCTTCTTTTGGGAAAAAAGCCAAAAGCCCTAGGAATTAAGATTCAGCTGATACTCCGACGAAGAAATATTCCGTCGAAAACTATGCACATGACGTGAATAATCTACTCAATTGTTCATTAAGTATGAGAAGATCAACATGGTACACCAGCTCACTTAATAGTATTTTATATCCACCGTAACTTCCTTCCCGATTTGCTGCCAAGTTACATCAAGGTCACACGACCAGATCCTGATTACAACGGCCGGATATATCCGGGCAGATCATGTACACTATTCAAAAAAATTAACGTCGAAGAAATGTTTTTTATTCGCTATTAATCAACTGGAAGAACTTTTTGGCAACCCAATACATATAAATCATTTATTTGATATAACCAAACTTTTTGTCTTTGAATTTTTCTCTGCAACTTAATAATAAAGACGAGAATAGAAACACATAAGAAAGATTCTTAGATTCGTGCTATGCAGATTTGTAACCATCACTTCACTTTCAATATCTTGATACCAAATAGCATTCACAACATTATCATCTCACAATATATTCATTGGAAATTGCATTATTAAAAAGAGCCCTGTCTCTTTTGGTTCTATGCATGAGTAGTAAATTGTATTTCTTCCAACTTTGTCTGACGAATGTTAGACGATCGGCAGCTAAAAAATGCGATTTTTACTTCGAAATACCCGAAGGTATGCAGGCGCCATTGTGTTAATATGATATTCTCGGTGTATTGTAATATAATGTAATCTGTACTCGCTGATATTTTTCTGAGAGACGCCAATCTATGTCTGGAATTTCGAAAGTGTGAACGAATTATTTCAAGAATAAAAATGAAATTTGGCTGCTTAAGTTGTCAGATTGAAAACAACAAAAATCAAGTTTTAAATATTCAAAACAATTCAAGTTGTCTTATGGAACTACATTCATGTATTGTTTTCGAGAGGAAACTTGTCTAAAAAAATAGAAACCGTCACAAGCCCAATGTCTTTTGTTGGCGTACTGTGTAGGGGGCAATCAATTAAATAATTGGAAAATAGGGTTATCAATGATTAAATACTACTTCTCTCGCCTCTTGTTGGATAGTCATCCGTAAGAAAGCTGGATTTCTCAAACTCAAGTGTAAATGCTGCTGAAAACAAACTGAAAGATCAATTCAGCATAAATCTACTTTGAAAATTGAGCCCTGTCTTAGAAAAAACAATTCAAGAAAAAAATTCTAAACTTGATCTGTAATTGTTGAGTTGGTGCAGACAGTATGTATGATGCACACATGCATACATAGCCAGCCAGACCACTTTGAAAACCAACGAAACACGTTTACTGTTTTGGTCGACGGTTTCTGATATTAATGTTTCAAGAATGGGAATTAGTACTGAAGTGATAATGAAAAAAATTAGTAAAGGAACTTAGTTGCTTCTTAATAATCAACACATGTGTACATGTTTAGGCTACCAGATACCTACCATCTATATCTAACAGTGTCGGAGCGGATAGCAAAGTGGTTGTGGGCCATGACAATGGAATCAGAGAGCCATGTTTAAAATCAAGTCAAGGCTGTTTAAATTTACTGGGTATGGAAAAATCATGGATCTATCTCTTCCCTCCACCATGGGTAATATTGTAGCGCATGCTGGGCTTTCTGGCGTTAGACAGGCATCCAGTCGAGTAGGACAAATATGATTGCGAAACAAAGTGGGCCTCTACCGTGAAGGGAGCTCCTTCAACAAATATATACAGCTTTCAGATGTTAAAAATAAAACAGGGTATATACGCCGAGGGGCATCGGGTAAGGGGTATTCATTAATAACCAAATTTCATCGCTGTTCTAATACCTAGGGCAAACATTCCAAAAAATATGTACATATATTAATTGCAACATTTTTCACCTACATTACCTATCTATATCTGGATTCATCATCCAATCATATCTATCTTAGTTTTTTCTTATCTATTTGCTCATCTCAGTCAGTTCATAAAATTCAATCGGTTCTTACCTATTCGTCTATTTCGTTCTGTTCATATCTATCATTATCAGTTGGTGCGTATATATCACTCTATCCCAGTCCGTATCTATCTCTATATCCCAGTCTCTATATATATCTATCCATCCATCCACTCAAGTATGTTCATATCTATCTATTTTAATCTATTCATATCTGTCCTTATATCCTAGTCTGTTCGTATCTATCAATCTATCCAAGTCAATTCGCATCTATCTGTCGATCTATCCTAGTCTGTTCATATTTTTCACTTCCTATTCTTCATATTATATATATATATATATATATAATATATATATATATATATCCCAGTTAATTCATACTTATATATCTCAGTCGATTCATGCATATCTATGTATATATCCCAGTTTGTTCATATCTATCTACCTATCCTAAATTGTCTATATTAATCTATCAGTCTATTCCTGTCTGTTCATATTCATTTATCTATCCTTTTCTTTGTCCCGCTTTATATATATAATGTTTGTTCTTAGTATTTCCACAATTCTTCAGCTAGCCAATGGTTTAAAGTACATATAATTATTTTCATATTCCATAATCATCACTAAACATGCCATTGAGTGCTCCAACCGTCTATAATTGAAGCTCTCAGATTTCAATCCTAGATTATCATTAGACATCATCGCACAATAATAACGTTCCAAAACACGAGTCCCTCTTTTGTTGTTGGGAAAAACTAACATTAACGATATTAAAAAATCCCTCTTTGTACATTGTTCTCGATATTTAACGAATCTGAAATCAGGAAACGTGACAAAAATAGACGGCTTTGAAGAACACATATGGTACTTTTCATCCATCATATCATAAACATTTTGAAGAGGATGCTGGGGCTATGTTGGTTCATGAATTTATTGGAATTATTCCAGTAAGATTTTAAAACTAGTGATTTCCCGAAATCCCTTTGGACTTTGTGAAATCCCTGAACATCTCATAAATTTCATGAAATCAATAAATCAAATAAATGCAATCATCATCATCATCATCATCATCAAAATCATCATCATCATCATTCTTTCAACGTCCGTCGTCGGACATAGACCTTTCCCTTCTCTCTCTTAGGCGTCGCAGAGCCAGTACTTTCTGAATTCGTCTGGCTCGTCTCTTCATCTAATATTCAGTCGGCTTCGGTTCTGCATGTGATTTTGGGGGATCCAAGTCGCGAGTTGCGATGTCCATCTGTTGTCCGCCATTCTTGCAACATGGCCAGCCCACTGTGATGCCAACTATTATAACTTATGAGTTCGATCTATGGAAGCCCCGGCGACTGTTGCCTTGTGCCAAACGAAGATGTATGTACAAAATAAATCGAGAAGCAGAATATGCTCAATATTTACCAAGTTTAGATTAATTTGACACAAGGAAAAGGAAGTGAAACACTCAGTGATCATCAAAATCATTAAAGCTTCCATGAGCAGAATCAAAAGCCTGCTGATTATCACGACATTGATTTTGAAGCAAGGAATTTCGTAAAATCACTTAAGTGTTCAGCAATCTCAGGAAATCATAAACGACATCGTCCTTTTGGCAGAGAACCTACACGACCTCCAACTAATGCTAGATGAACTAAAAAAAAGAAAGCAAAAAAGTCAGCGTACACATGAACTTCAATAAGACGAAAATCATGTGCAACAATCATGTTGAGAATAAGAACATAACTGTCAAGATCAAAGATGAAAAACTCGGTACGGTAGACCAGTTCATCTACTTAGGACGACGAATGTCCATGACACCCTAAAAAGGGGAGGTAATCAGGCAAAGAATCACTTCGGCAGATCAAGTTCAACTTTCAAAAACCAGATGATCCCAATAATCCTGGAAAGAAGAGTATACAACCAATGCATCCTCCCGATAGTCACTTATGGAGCTGAAACATGGAACCTAACCAACAGACAGACCTACAAACTGAGAAGCATGCAGCGTGTGCATGAGAGAATCATGCTCAACCTCACATGGAGAGATCACAAGACAGCACAGTACATAAGGAAGAAAACAGGAGTCCGAGGCATTATCGAAAAATACTAAAAAACTAAAATGGCAATGGGCAACTAATGGACATCACGTCTGACAACATGGATCAGAGATCACATGAGAAACTGAGGCTGACAGAACACAAGATGGAGAGATGAACTAGACAAATTCAAGAAATACTGACTAAGCGATGCCCATGATAGAGAACTGTGGCAAATCCTGGGGGAGGTCTATGTCCAACGATGGACGTTAAAAGACTGATGATGATGATGATGAGTTCCCGAACATTACTGTACCTCAGTACTGCAGATGTTTTATAATGAAAAAAATTTATATATCAAGCAACATCAACAGCAACAAAAAAAACAAAACATGAAGAACACAAAAACAACTTATCTCTCAGCCCACAAAAGCCCCGCGGGTGATACGAGAACAATCTTGATTTATAGGTATACCGCAATAATCCATTTGTTTTCATTTTACGCAGAGCAATGACAAATGCAAGCCATCGAGATACTGAAAGGTGTTTCCATTAAAAGATACATCTGAAGGTAGATATATTTGACGACAACATTCAATAAATTCAGTGTACGCTCTGATTCAATGTAGCATACGTGAAAAAAGTATTAATCCTCTTCTTTGCAAGGCCTCTTTTGTAAAAAGCCATTCGCTGTAATGGACATGGAATAAAAGTGCCACATTTGTGGTTCAGTGTATTCCATATATATTTACCGGTATACAAGGCTGACCTAATGTAACTCCGAGAATGCATTCCTAGTGGAAGTGGCAGAAACGAAATCAGCAAATAATCCATTATACAACCATATTGATACATGTTTTTTTCTCTGTTAGGAATAGTATTATTCAGTTATTCAATATATACAAAGCTTGTCGCTAGAAAGTCAAACTCCACTCCCCCTTCTACTCCGACTGAAGATGATCATTTTAACTTTTTTTAAGTCTATACTAGCATATATCCGTAGGTAACGACGGGTTTATTTCTGCATGAATCTGCGTTAAGCGCCTTCAGCTATTTCATCTGGTAATTTCTATGAATAATTCAAGTATCTTAGTGTTAGGTTCAAACAAATCTCGACTCGACAGTGAGAATTTCTTTCACACTCTTTTTTCTCACACATTCTGTTTCTTCTTGTATTTCACACCTCCAGCTGCTCAGTGAGGTATTCTTCATCGTTACAATGCAACAACTTAACTCATTTCATTATAACCATGTAATTGATTTTATTCGTCCTGTTCGTCTATTTCACAGGGACCAATCCATCATAACTTTTAGGGTACAACAGGAAAAAACATACAATCAAAGAAATTTACAATTGAACATGCTAATTTAGACACATTGATTTTATATCGATAGATCATCATCATCATCATCATCATCAGTCTTTTAGCGTCCGTCGTTGGACATAGACCTTCCCCAGGATTTGCCATACTTCCCTATCTTAGGCGTCACGGAGCCAGTACTTCCTGAACTTGTCTAGCTCGTCTCTCCATCTAACATTTTGCCGGCCTCGGTTGCGCATGTGGTCTCGGGGGGTCCATTTGGGAGTCGTGATGTCCATCGATTGTCTGCCATTCTTGAAATATGGCCAGCCAACCATTATTTGAGATTTTTAATGGATTCTATGATGTCCCTAACTCTTGTCATTTCTCGGATGTACTGTGTTGTTTTGTGGTCTCTCCATGTGAGGCTCAGCATTATTCTTTCTTGTGCACGTTGCATGGTTCTCAATTTACGGGTCTGTCTCTCGACCTCCAACTAATGATAGATGAACTAAATGAAGAGAGTAAGAAAGTCAGCCTACACATGAACTGCAGCAAAACGAAGATCATGTGCAACAACCACATAAAAACATTAAGATCAAAATCGAGGACACAGAACTCGAGAGAGTGGACCACTACATCTACCTAGGACAACGAATCTCCGTGGGACCCTCAAAAGAAGAAGAAATCAAGCGAAGAATCACACTAGGATGGCAAGCCTTTGTCAGAGCTGGCTCAACCTTCAAAAATAATGAGATCCCATTATTCCTTAAGAGAAGGGTGTATAACCAATGCATCCTCCCAATAGTCACTTATGGAGCTGAAACATGGAACCTAACCAAGAGACAGACCCATAAATTGAGAACCATGCAACGTGCACATGAAAGAATAATGCCTATCGATAGATAATGAATACAAAAATTATAAATGATATTTTTCTGTACAAATGAATCTATTTCATAGAATAAAATTAGCCCTTGCGTAACTCTTGCATATACGCTGGTATATATATATATATATATATATATATATATATATATACTTTGCCAATCTAGCTCAGTCGGTTATAATTTCAAATCACAGTGGGTGACTGTTGATTTTTATTTCCATGGTGAGGATCGTTCCTGTCATTCTTGTTATTCTTGTCACTCTTGTTCATCATCATCACCATCATCAATCTTTTACCGTCCGTTGTTGGACATGAAATTTCCCCAGGATCCGCCACATTTCTTTATTATGGACGTTTCGGAGCGGGTATTTTCTGAATTTGTCTAGTTCATCTCTCCATCTTGCATTTCGTCGGCCCTTGTTTTGCATGTGGTCTCTGGGGATCCATGTTTTCAGTCATGATTACCATTGGTTGTCTCGCATTCTCCCAAAATGACCAGCCTATTGTCATTTGAGTTTTATAATAGATTCTATGATGTCTTGGACCCCCATTTTTCCCCCTGATATATTTTGTGATCTTTCCATGTGAGGTTGAGCGTGATTCACTCATACACACGCTACATGCGGGTCTGTTTCTTGGTTAGGTTCCATGTTCTATTTCCATAAGTGACTGATTCAGGTTTTGGTGAGGTTTGGCCAAAATCTTAAAAATATCAGCCTACTTCAAAGAAGGGAGAAAGGCATGAGGCAAATGTCAAACCAACGCATTATAAATCGGCTTAAATAAAACCGGTGTAAAGTCGGGAACACCTTTAATTTCATCTATCCTCTTTCTCTCCCTTTATTTCTCTCTCACCATCTCCTCCAGCACCTCTTTCTCCCCCACCTTCTTATGTTTTGTGATTGTCACATCTGCTTACATCAGTTGAATGATCAAAGTATTGCGTTGATATGAGAATCAATTGGAATGTTTGTCTATCTATTCATCCGACTGTTTGTTTGTTCTTTTACCCATTTATCTATCAGATATTAATTATCAACTTTATCGACAAAATGCTGATAGAGTTAATTCCGGACCCGAGTGTTTGAAGCTTGGATCCTGACAAATACCAAGTTTTGAACGCTGAATCTCACAGTAGATTTATAGACATTTGTGCACGAGTTTGATTCTGACCAATTCTTCCACTTTCGGTCCGAAATTAAGTACATTCAAGTACTTGTAAAATTTTTGATACCATATCTTTTTATAAATTGTATATGTTATCCTCGGTCAGTGAAATTGCCTGATTGGTTGATTTCACTTTCATCGCATGAAATTTTGATTGTAAAAAATAGTTGTTCTATATCCTTGTTTCGATCCGTTAACTTTTGGTAAAATAAAAATCAATTGATTATTATCTGTGAAAAAAAACCCAAAGAAATTACGTATTTACTTATTTTTCGCAAAAAAAGTTCGATTTCACAAACTTTTGATTGTAAAAAAATATTCGTTTTATATCATTGTTTGATTGAATGGACTTTTAATCGAATTAACACTTAAAAAATTATCAATTCCTTGTAAAAAAAAAGTAAAACTTCCGTCTATTGGTCAATTTCACTGATTCGGTGTAACATATTATATTGGCATTCATCTTGCTCTCTTTGTGCCAATATATTTAATAAATAATTACATTTAAAACATTTTATTATCGAGGATCAAAAAGAATTATTAGACAATTCAATGTCCGTTGGAAGCTGGACAGATTTATTTCATTTCATTGAACAACAGAATTATTGTCAGTATTTATAGCATCTCTACTCTCTCAAATCATTTGTTTTATAGGGAAATAGACGAGAAAAAATATCTGACTGTCAAGGACCAGTGATAAAACTCTTCATTATCTTTCTTACGTGTTGTATAACATAATGCTGTGCAAAAATATGCAGAATGAACAATTTCTTTATGTGCACATGACTCATATTTTGTGTTCATATTTCATAACGTCATTTGTTTTCCAAAACTCACGTGAATGGGGAGCAAATGAAAAAAAAAAAAAGGTCTGGTTAGTCACCCATAGAAATCGTCACATGACCAACGTCTTTTAACACTGTGCCGTGTCAGGAGTGAACAATTGGAAAATTGGAATGAAAAGGGGTGATCAATGAATAATTTGTACTTCATTCGGAATTTGTTGGGCAGCAATCATTAAACAAGTCTCAATTAGAAAAGTCCTAATAAAAAAAATTCTTAATTACCCCCTCCCCCAACAAAACTAAAGACAAGCATGATTGCTGCCGGACATAAACTAAGGGAATGATTTAGAATAAACTCTCATTGTAGAATGAATCTCAAACTAAAGCCTATTTGAGGGGGCGATTTAAAACAAAAGAAACAAGCCAAAAACATAAGAGTTAATGTTGTACATTCCCATCCCCCATTTGTGTGGCTTGCGTGCATGGTACATACACCCAGCCAGCCAGATCGAACTGAAAATTGAAGAAACCTATGTTTATAATTCTGGTGATAGTGCTGGTTGACGTGTTTCTAGTATCAGATAATCGGGAGCAGGTGATAAAAGCGTCTTCATTATCCTTTCACAAACCACAAAAATACATTGTCTAAAATGTTTATATGATAAATATTCAATACAATATGAAAAAAAAGGATCAAGTAGACAATGAAAGGGAAACATGGTTCGTGCCTCAGACAAAAAAAAAAAAAAAAAACTTTGGAATATTGAAAGTTCAGCTTTTGACAAAAGGAAAACATCATGTGGTCGTCCTACCTTATAAAATTTTAATTGATCACCCCCAACACAACATGCCACCAAAAGACGTTGGTCACGTGACGGTTTCTATTCAAGAGAATATGAATAAAATATTTATATACAGTGGACCATATGGTCATGGTACCATCTGTACTATCCAAGAAAAATAACCTACTCAGTCCATAATTTTCCTCATGGCTTTTCTTAAGTTTCCTGTTGCAAGATATTGTTTATGAGACCAGAAATTTAAAGTCGGAACCAAGTCTTTCAGTACTAGAAAATTGTTTTCAACCATTCAAATTTGCAATTCTAATAAGATTTCACTTTGTGTAACGCTTCATGATCAGATTTTCCTCACCCTCGAAGGAAGGAACCTTGCAATGCCTTATGCAACAGATGTCTATTCTTCGCAATGGGCAACCATATTAGACCTATGTAGCTCTTTAGCTCGTCACTTTTTTTTCTGACTGGTCGCATGTTCAGTCCGTATTTCTTGGTATTTATCCGAAGATTCTGTTAGTCAGCCTGTTGTCTTGGCAACGGACACGGTGTACTTCCCATCTGCGTTTGGGGTGGCGAATGGTTTGAACCAATTGATGTCTCATCCTGTTGTGCTTACTTTTCTCAGAGTTTATCGTCTAAAATTATCTGTTCGATCTTACCCTGGGCTCTGGCAATTATCTCTGGCTATTTTTAATCATCTAAGTTATGTGGCCATCCGTTATAACCGGTAGGATGCATCCATTGAACAGGTTTATCGAACTCAAGTCCAAGTATAATTTAGCCATCGAAACAAGAAGAAGACCTAATCCTCACCGAATAAGGGAAGTAAACTCTTCACTGTTTGTGTTTTTCGTTACATAAAACCTAAAGATAAATAAAATTGATAGTTCTATACAGGGATTTGAAATCACGAAATAGTGATTGATAGGCAGTTCTCTTACCAATTGAACTAAACTGCCAAGTCTTATATATCTGAAGCATTACTAAACTTATATTCATAGAACATTTTTGATATGGGGCCAAATGAAAATTAGTACTGGCGCTGAATACTACGTATGTCAACGATACTCCACATCAAGACGAAACTTAGAGTAGGAATGATTTTCAAAGAATTATAAAGCCCCATCAGAGGGAATTCAGCTGGTGTATTTTAACCTCGTTTTGATGTGAAGTATTTTGACATGTGTAGTACTTGGCTCCTGTAATAAATTTTGCTTGACTGCAAACTTCGAAATACACCACCCACGGGATGTTAATTATCGCGCAAAGTTTCAAGCTCTTATGACAAAAGTGAACAAATCACATAATGTGGGGTTTTACCAACAGGGCTGTCTTTCAAAAGGCTCCATTAATGTGTCCCTCGAGGAAAACAGAAATATGTATTCGTATTTTTGTTTCGATAACGGAACAAAGAAACGCTTTCTGAATTAACTTTACGTTTTATTACGAGCTGGAAAAAACAATGAGAGCTCTACAATATAAAATGAATGTACAATTTCCCCAGGAACATTTCTTGTTTGATAAGAATGTCAATAAAGATGTCAACAATATGAAATGATTCAATTTTTTCTCGTAACTTTACATCATTTTCGGCATCAAGATCCCCAGATATATGATACTAAGACCATTACTTTTTACCGTCGTTTTTATTATCAAGCTATTCACACATACATACATAAATACACATAAATGCAGAACAGAGACTCGTGCATATATATATATATATATATATATATATATATATATATATATATATATATATATATATATATATATGAATATACACGTCTCTGCTCTGTTAATGGATTCCTATACTAAAGGTTGTGACACCAGTGTATGCACACACGTACTCACAGGTACTTATTCGTGTATACATGTATTCTCTTGTGCAATAAGATATTGGATGGTATACAAACAGATTCAATACTTCCCCGATACGACTGACATCCATATATACACACAAGAATGTACAAACTAAATTTGCTTAAAAGTATATATACTCTCATGTAGAAATATGTATTAACGAATTTATGAATTTTGTTGAGAGAAAAAGAGAGAGAGAGAGAGAGAGAGAGAAGGAGAGATGGAGAGAGGGAGAGATGGAGAGATGGAGTGAGGGAGAGATGGAGAGAGGGAGAGATGGAGAGAGGGAGAGATGGAGAGAGGGAGAGATGGAGAGAGGGAGAGATGGAGTGAGGGAGAGATGGAGTGAGGGAGGAGGCATGTATATGATACATGACAGAATAAAAACAAATATTTTCAATTTAATCACCATCAACCAAAACTGTCAACCTAAGATTTTTTTTCAGTTTTCAAGTGAGTCTGACCACTAAACTATCTGGCTATGCTGGTTATCTATGCATGTATTGTTTGCACAATGGAGTTAAATGGCTGAAATCTTGAACATTTACTCCTTATTATGTTTCGAAAAAACGCTTTTATTACCTTCCTTATTCCCTTACATGGTTTTTTTTTTGTTGGGATTCGAATTTAAAATGTGATTTTACGTTAAATTGGTCCTGTGTTTTGCTTTCATTTTGAAAATTTGAACTTTTTTTTGATGATCACCACCTAACAAATTGATCTTTTCATCGATCAGTCTTTTTTCGGAATCTTTAATTGATCATCCCCAAAGTGATATGCAACCTTAAGACATTGTCACGCGACGGTTTCTATTATGTGAATAATCAGATTTGTTCGTTGGAAGATCAAAATTTATTGCAGGAAATTTGTCATGTGACAACGATGTTTACCATCAAATCTTTTTACGCGCGAAAGAAGCCGTTTGAAAATCCCTGCAACCAATATTCATACGTTATGCCAATCATTATGATCTGAGCTTTTTAGTACTTTCAATGTGTTCCTTTCATCAGGTAACGTTTATGATACTTTCGTCTGGAAATATAGTCTGTTTTCTAAAAGAAATTCATGTAGCTGTATGCCCTATCTATCTCTCGATCTAATTTTCTACATCTCTCTCATATCTTTTCAATTGTATATACACTTATATGAATAATTCTCTTCTCATATATTTTTGAGTGCATTCATGAAGGGGAGAGAAAATAACAGACTAACGTACACTCACACACACACATTTTTTTATAAAGCTGTACAGTATCAAACACTAAAGATGTGAAATATTTTTTTTTAGTTTTCACGTTTCAGTCAATATATATATATATATATATATATATATATATATATATATATGTATATATATGCTTGTTATGCATCTTTGCTTGTTGTGACTATTTATGTGTAAAGTCGTGGTAGAAAAATAGTATTTCAAAATAAAAGTGCACTTGCCTTCAATATACTTTTATACTTATATCTTATATAAGCAGTTACAGAGGTGCGAAAATATGTTGAAAGCAAAATTAATAACTTTTATTTGAAGTCATCAGAGTTAGAAAGGGAAGTATTGGATGAAGCTATCTAATCAACTGTATACAAAAGAAAAACAGCTAATGGCAAATACATAATTATAGTTCTGCTGCAAAGGCAAACAGAGTATTGGGTCTTATCAGGCATACTTTCACAAATATAGACAAGAAACTAATCCTTATAAAATTATAGAAATATATCTTATATGATATATATTATAAAATATATATTTCTTGTAAAAGTTATGTGCTGCCACAGATTGAATACTGAGACCCTGATCATCGTTTTCTGCGAAGGATGGAAATTTTTTTGAAACAGTCCTGAGGAAGCTAAGTCAGTACCAGAATGTGAAAAATAATGTCTTATGAGGAAAGGATGAAAAGCTTTGGTTGAAATCGTTAGAAAAAAGGAGGAAAAATCGACAGAAATGTTTAAATTATGCTTGGTATAGAATTAATAGATCCTAATTTATTTTTCACTGAAGGGGAGTACAAGGGAGTACTGGTGTACTGATGGGGAGTGGAGCGAACTGCCTCTGGCTGAGACCATTTTATTTTTGGAAGGCTGAAGTTCATCATACGGCTCAATTTTAGCCAATCTCCAGCTATTTTCTAGCCGTTTTAGACGAATCTTACGATTTTCAACTTTTAGAAAATGGCCATGAAACGGCTACAGTGTTTTCCGTCAGCCTGTTTTAACTTTTCATTTGACATTTTTCTGAGGTCGATTCGGTGCAAAAACAACACCGGGGTTGACACCTCAGTTACCGCCCCGGGCGAAATCAAACCCAATAATGCCATTGCAAGGGGCCTGAGACGCAATAAATATATAATAAATGTGATTAAGGGTACGTTGAACATCAAAAAATTCTTTCATAGCGACAGAGGGGTATGATTACGAAGAAAATTACCGGATTATATACAGCTATCAACAATCAAAAAAAGAGTTTATGAAAAATCATGGTGTTTATTACACCATCGTAAAAGCAAAAAAAGCAAACTGAAATATCGTGTAAACATGATAATATGATACGTGCTTTTATATACAAACTATACATTTCTTCACTCAATAATAAATGCTTCAATGTTTCAAATGTTTATATACAAGTACATAACTGAGCATAACATTTGTGTTTATCGTTGAAATCATTTTCTTTCACAATGAGTCGATTTCATCTTTTCTGCCTCTGCCAAAAAGCATATTTAATTACGTCAGTCTTACCGTCTGTCTGTCCGGACAATATCCTCGAAACCCACAATGAATTTCAACGAAATTTCGTTGAAGGTTAGACGATAGGCTACTGAAGACGTGGATTAATTTTTTGGAGATCCATGCACAACTACTTCTACGCCCACTCCACATAACATCACCAAAATACCATTGTTGTCCAATATCTCCCCAAAAGCTATCAATTAATTTCAATGGAATTTTTTGCTGAGAAGAATATAGGCTACAAAATGTTGATTAAATTTTTGGGATGATCCATGACAATTACCTCCCCTGAAAATAGCGTATAAAAAGGTATGTTTTCTCAGAGTGATTTAGTCGATTCTTGCAGCATTTTCGAGTTGATTATTTTCATATGAGTTTTGATACCAGTCCAATGTAAATGTATTCCACTACTAGCATTTCGGTTCTGATACCATTCTGTTGAAATTTTACAGGTTTCCCAAAGTAAGACGAATATGGAAGCATTTTGAGCAAACGTATGATTCATCATCATCATCAGCAGCAGCAGCTAGTGAGATTCTCCGCTTTATCTCTTCTTTTGAAGCTTCCATACATATTTGTTGTCCCAGGTAGATATAGTGATCAACTTTCTCCATCTTTGCATATTGATTTTGATCACCATATCTTTTTTCCAAACATGTTTGTTGTTTTAAACATTTATTTTGCTGATGTTCATGAAGAAGTAACCTTTATTATTTGCTTAATTTTGTTTGGAATTATTTGGAGACTGTTAAGGCTCTTAGCAAAGAAGATGATGCTTTCAGCAAATCTGGTTACCCAGGTATTTGCTGAATATTTGGCTTCGTCTGTGTTCCCTTTCTCGGTTTTGAAAGATCATTTCAAGTCAAGCCGTGAAGGGTTTGGGTGAGCTGGCATCACCTTGTCTCATCTTTCTTTTCTCGTGTAAAGGGATCTGAGTCTTCATGTAGCCTGATAAAGGAACTGCTGTGTTGGTAGATATATTGCAGTCATCATCATCATCAGTCTTTTAGCGTCCGTCGTTGGACATAGACCTTCCCCAGGATTTGCCACACTTCTCTATCATGGGCGTCACGGAGCCAGTACTTCCTGAACCTGTCTAGTTCATCTCTCCATCTAATATTTTGCCGGCCTCGGTTGCGCATATGGTCTCGGGGAATCCATGTTGTGAGTCGTGATGTCCATCGATTGTCAGCCATTCTTGCAACATGGCTAGCCCACCGCCATTTGAGATTTTTTATGGCTTCTATGATGTCTCTAACTCTTGTCTTTTCCCAGATGTGTTGTGCTGTTTTGTGGTCTCTCCATGTGAGGCCCAGCATTATTCTTTCATGTGCACGTTGCATGGTTCTCAGCTTACGGGTCTGTTTCTTGGTTAAGTTCCATGTTTCAGCTCCATAAGTGACTATTGGGAGGATGCATTGGTTATACACCCTTCTCTTTAGGATTAATGGGATCTTATTATTTTTGAAGGTTGAGCTAGCTCTGCCAAAGGCTTGCCATCCTAGTGTGATTCTTCGCTTGATTTCTTCTTCTTTTGAGGGTCTCATGGAGATTCGTTGCCCTAGGTAGATGTAGTGGTCTACTTTCTCGAGTTCTGTGTCCTCGATTTCGATCTTAGTGTTCTTATCTCCAATGTGGTTGTTGCACATGATCTTCGTCTTGCTGAAGTTCATGTGTAGGCCGACTTTCTTGCTCTCCTCATTTAGTTCATCTATCATTAGTTGGAGGTCGTGTAGGTTCTCTGCGAAAAGGGCTATGTCGTCTGCGAATCTGAGGTTGCTCAGATACTCGCCGTCTATTTTAATTCCTTTACTCTCCCAGTCTAGCCTTCTGAAGATCATCTCGAGGCAGGCTGTGAAGAGTTTAGGTGAGCTGGTATCACCTTGTCTTACTCCTTTCTGGAGCTGGAAGGGGTCCGAGTCTTTATGTAGCCTGATAAATGAGCTGCCGTGATTGTATATATGTTTCAACACTTCAACATATACCGGATCTACGCCTTGCCGACTGATGGCCTCCATGACCTTAGGGATTTCTACTGAGTCGAACGCCTACACCTTATATTTTTGCATCAATAACTTTGGAGATTTCCACCGAATAGAAGGCCTTTTCAAAGTCATTGAATGCTACAGCTAGTGGAATTCTATAATCGGCTGCAATCTTCTTTAATTGATTTACTGAATAGAGATGGTCAATGATTGGCTTATCGGCCTATAGTTGTGGACACTTTTGGGGTATTCTTTTTGTATAACAGCATTATGATTGCAGCGCCCAAATCTTCTCTTATGTTAGTGGCATAAGTTGAATAGGATGGCTAGTTTCTTAGTGATGACATTTCCAGCTTTTTTGAGTTGGTCAATTGAGATGTTATCAAGTTCAGAAAGACGTGTGATCATCGTACCTTTTTAGCAAACTAGTATATCAGAATTGATTCGGAGTCAGCAACCTCTTCGCTATAGCATATTGAACAACTACAGGCATGGAAGATGATTCTATCTTTGTTTATCATTGCATATGTTTGTGGGTTCCGGTTCTCCTGGGTAAACAATTTTGTTCACAGACTTGAAAATTGGACCGATTTTTTGTTTGTTTAAAAAAAGCTCTTTTGACCTCTCCAGGACCTTATTCTGACGCTTTTTTAAATAGCATCTAGATTTTCCGGATTTTACTCTATTTTTGATGTTTTCCATGAACCCCCTCCCGGTAATGTCATAAATAGAATTTATTCCAACTATATATATTCTTTGATTGGATTTTTTATGTGACACAACGTTTCTTCAATTACAGACTATGATGGTGAGTTTAAAAAAGAAATATTTTTACACATTTTGTTTAGGTTTAACACTACCCCTGTTACTATTATCGCTGTACAATCTTTGCTTTACATCTTTTCTTTACTTATTCCTATAACTGATACAACATTCTAATAACTGTTAAAAGTACGTAAACACAAGTACTGTATCTCACGTAGGATGTGCCAGTTTTCATAAAATAACCTCGATCATTACGTTGCAAAATGACAAATTATGGGACTTACACTAAATCAATGTACTTCTAATATTTGAAATTCACATACCTAATCCCAGTCATATATAAAGATTAATGCATGCTCAAACGACTTAAGGCCATCACTTTGGAACACTCATTGAGTTCCATGCGACAGAACTTATAAACTACGATTTTTCCGACAGTTGTAAACCAGTAAAATATAATCTACACATTTTTTCTACGTTAATAGATATGAGAAAGTAAAAAAAACCAACAGAAAAACGCACAATGTATTCAGTATTTAAATGGGTTAATTTTTTGTAAAATGAAAATAACGTACAAGTGCTATTGGAAATGTTTGGCAAAATGTTGTCATGAGTATCTTTAGAGCTTATTGCGAGGACTTGCGAAAGAAAATGAAAAATCTGACCTTTTTGAAAATAACGTAATGCAAGTTCATTTCTCTCAGTGAAAAGAAATTACTTATCAAACCATAAAAATCGAAATTATATCTAATCAAGTTGCAGCCAAAAGACTTCTCTATTGACTTACTTCTCTCTAACCTCATTTACTTTGTAATCATACATCGTAAACTTGATGACAAAGTCAAATTGATTCCTGTTATAGACTCCCACAAGGAAAGATTAGACATTAAAGTCATTTATGAAGGATTAATAGCCAATCTGCATTGATAACTCTGATCACCGGATATCGGGAAGAAAAATCGGCTCTCATTTTCCATTCATATTCTCGTACAAACGAACATGGAAATTAAATTTGAGACTTATGCAATGATAAGACCGTATAATAAGCCACCGTCTTATACTTAAGAGTATCACAAAGTTCATGATATTCCATACTTTGTGTACGTTTGTAACAAAATATTTAGATGCCATAAAGCAAAACTTTCTCTTTCTTTGATTACGGCATTATCATCTGCGAATGATACGGATGTGGTTGATCACTGAATAAAAACCACCATGCAACTGATATCATTTGGCAGCATGCTATTTTGGAGATGATCAATTAGAAAATTAGGGGAAGAGATGGTCTATGAAATTCAATCATCACTTATTTTTGTGATCACTGATCATTTAAAAAGTCTCAATTTTTCCAAGATAGGTGGCAACTAAATGAGGGATCAATTTAGCATAAATTTGCATTGTAAAGTGAATTCCAACTAAAAAAAATCTACCGGAGGGGGCTGAAAAGAATAAACACGAGAGGTTTTTTCAGACATAAGATGGAGTAGTTGCTGAAATATTCAGCCCTTCAGCTATTGGCACGGCTAGTACGCTTTTTATATATATATATATATATATATATATATATATATATATATATATATATATATATAATGCTCCTCCATTCAGGGTTCAGCACACTGAGGTGACCCATCTATTATAAGCTTATGCAATGCTCTTCCACAGGAATAGAGCACTTGGGTGGATGGAGAATTTGTGTAAAATAAAAATATGTTGCTTAAATTCAGCCTCACTGACCATCCCTTTCCGTAGCCCAGAGTTAGGATATCGGCCTTCAGTTTCAATCCTGCCTCGTGGTACTGGATGGGATAATGGAAAGTCTATAGCTGCACTGAAGAGAATATATATATATAGTGAGCCAGCTGTACCAACTTGAAAACTGAAGAAATCTATATTGACATTTTAGCTGGCTGTTTCAAATACATTGCTAGAAAGTATATTTTCAATCAATTACTGTAAGAAAAGCCAGTATGTTACTTGAATAGTGGGAAAATCTTGAGGTTTAGAATACGCCAACCTCTTTTCAATGATGCAAGTGTGTACAAAAAGGATTCTGCCTTTACTATTCAAATATAAGCACTTTCAATACATATTTACATCCGTATGTGCTTGTATGTACACAGTTATGCACAAAACGTCAGGGATTTCGACTAAAAAAACATTTATTTAATTCAACACTTAGTTTCCACTGTTTATTTCAAAGTTTTCCTCTTGGGTATGAATAGAATGATTTCACATTATACAATTACCCTCAAAAGGTAGCGGCTAAAATCCGTACTATATTTGGTTCGTCAGCACTCAAAATTACTTTAACTTAATAGATTTTGAAGCTTATTTAATACAATGAAGAAAAAAACGTCCAATATTTTCTGCTGAGTTAATTTACCTATTTTGAAGTTCGTATAACTGCCTCTTGGCTGTAAGTAATATTCAAGAAATATATTTTTTGTTAAAATGAGTCAAAATTAAGGAAAGCAGTTGATATTGTTAGTAGTCTTTATTTATTCGGAAAGAAAATTTGTTTTTCCCTCCAGTACAGTATGAATAAACATTGGGTCAGTGATTTTAAAGAAAGACATGCCGTAATCTCTATGATTCAAGAACTAAATGTTTATTGAAAGTATCCTACAGAAAAACCAGATGGGAGTAAAGGGTTTTCTCCAAGGAATTCCACCTTAAGTGCACTAACAATGTTTATGTACGTATGTATATTTGGATGCTACTCAAATATTATTCAGATTTTTAAAAAATGATCAATATGCTCGTCTGACAAGCTAATCAGCATTCCATACCTTACCAAACTTTTTGTATCCATCAAAAGTACTTCCCTTGGAAAATTGTAAACCCCATTTTTAATGATTACTTTCCATGAGGCAAATCCACCTTGAACCACTCAAACGTTTTTGTATCAACTTACGTATGCATGTTCATATATATATATATATATATATGAGAGAGAGAGAGAGATAGATAGATAGATTGATAGATATATAGTATATGCGGTACAAATCAGGCTAGCAGTATGATGTAATATAATTATATATCAATAATATAAAGCCACTCATGAAATGTATTGGATTTGTTCCGTCTCACCAAAATTCCCCCCAAAAAGACCCCAGAAACATAGACAATCATTCGCCTGAAGAGGCCCAGAGAGGGCTGAAACATTAGCTAGTTTGTGTAGTGAATCCACAACCTAATATAATATCGTATATATATATATATATATATATATATATATATATATATATATATATATATATATATATATATATATATGTGTAATGTAAAAAGTGAGACAGACTCGGGAGTGAAGTGTTTAGTAGTAAGGTTTATCAATCCTTTGATATAAATTGTCATGTTTCGGGATTCTTCGCATCTTCAGTGGTGTGTGCTGTGTGAGTATGTGTTAAAAGTTCCCATGTGGAACCAGAGTCCCCTATCATATATATATATATATATATATATATATATATATATATATATATATATATATATATATATAAACCAAATTTTCACCAAAACGAACAAAATAGGTTTCTTCAGTTTCTTAGTTGGTTTGGTTGACTAACTTGCTTGCAACCTATTCATTACACGTACAGGCTGCACTGGAGCTACAAGGCTGAAAATTTGAACTTTTACTCCATATTATGTACAGACGAAATATTGTTTTTTTTTCTCCCCTCAAATATGTTTTTTTAGTAGGGGCGGAGTCAGGTTGCAACGTGAGCAATGTAAGCTCATGCTAATTTGATCACTTGATTTTTGAAAATTCAATCTTTTCTAGGTGATCATTATCCAACAAAAGGCGAGAGAAGTTACTTATTCGTTGATTACTTGTTTTTCCTAATCTTTTAATCGATTAGTCACAACACAAAATGCCACCAAAAGGCATTGGTCACGTGAGGGTTTCTGTTGAAGGACTAATCAGACGTATCAATCTATCTATCTAGCTATTGGTGTGGGTTCTTTGATATAAGTAAGTTTGAATTTTCTTTCGTTTGTCATCCTGTAGATATCTACAAAACCTTTTTTGATTGTGGAAATGTTAGAGGATGTATCAAGTGTTATCAATCAAGTCAAGAAAAAGGTCAAAACTAATTAGGATCCACTATATTCAATCACTTATGAATCATTCGTGTAGTTGTTATTTCTCAGGTACCTATAGCATGACTCCTTAATGTTTATACTATTTTTCTCTTTCTTTTTTATATTGCTATAAGTTATTGTATACATATACATATATATATATATATATATACATATACATATATATATGAATGCAGACATTCGCTTTCCCGTTCAGTATGTGTGCAGATGCTTATATGTTCCTGGAGAGAGAGAGAGAGAGAGAGAGAGTGAGAGAGAGAGAGAGAGAGAGAGAGAGAGAGAGAGGACTTTTGCTTGTGAAGACGGGGATTTGGTAGTTTAATGTGTGAGTGGGGGGGGGGAGAAACGTTCTTCAACTTGTTGACCGAAAACAAAAAGGAGAAAAGGGAGGGGACTGTTGGAAGCCTCCAGATCTATTAGAGCCATATTCACTTTCGTTCAGACTAAATTGAAAAGGTCAAAAGCTCCGTGCAAAGACAGGTTTGATACTTGAATGAGACATTTGGAGGAAAATGATATGCTTTTTGCGTTTGAAGCGAAAAAATGGGAGGATAGAGAGTGTGGGTAGTGATCAGGTATATGAGAACTCAATTCAATATCTTGAGACCCAAATTCATTCCAGTCAAACTTTAAAATTCTACACTTTTGTGGAAATCAATATGGAGCTCTGTATTTTTATGGAAAGTATAAATCCGAATGAAATTCTGGAATGTAGTCTATAATGTTAGAAACAAATGTCAAATATTACGCAAAATACGTTGCAGGTTTTGGAAAGAGTCTATTCTTGTTAACTAATTATACAACCTAATGGGTTCCTAATTTTCTTAGAATTTCTGTTGCAGCTGACCTAAAAATATCTTTTCCTAATAAGTGATTATTTTAGTTTCATTGGATTACCTTGTGATCTAATCTGGTACTCAACATAACATTCTACTGTCTCATAATTGATCGTAAGATACTCCAAAACACCCTGTCGATTTGAACACACAAATATTGATCCGAGAAAAGTACTCTATCCTGTCATTACCAAACTATACTAAAATTATAAGAAATCCGATTTGGCCATGTATCGAGTACAGTGCATGGATGGTAAATGCTTTGGTGAGGACATTATTGATTTTTAATTATCTTTCTATTGAATCAAAAATCGATATCCATTAAAATATCCTAAATTGAGCCCCGGATTTCGCTAATATTTTACTTTGAAACTGAAAGTCTATGACTGTATGACCTAAGTGATTGTATAACATAATGAAGATAGAAGGCTTGGGAACAACGCTTAGAGGGCGTTTACATGTGACTGGAGAGTAAGATACTTAAAGGATTTAAGCAGATTTAACTGTGAAAATCGAAGATGTGAAACTGAGGAAGGTAGAGCACTACATCTACCCAGGACAATGAATCTCAATGAAACCCACAAAAGAAGAAAAAATCAAGCGGAGAATCACCATAGGATGGCAAGCCTTTGGCAGAGCAAACTCAACCTTTAAAAAACAAGACGATCCAAATAATTCTAAAAAGAAGGGCATACAGCGAATGTATTCTCCCGATAGTCACTTATGAAGCTGAAACACAGAACCTAACCCAAAGACAGACCTACAAACTGAGAAGCATGCTGCGTGTTCATAGGAGAATCATGCTCAACCTCACGTGGAGGGATCTCAAGAGAGCACAGTATATCAAGAGAAAAACAGGAGTCCATGACATCATAGTATCTATTAGAAAACTCAAATGGCAATCGGCTTGTAATGTTGCAAGAATGAAAGACAACCGATGGTCATCACGACTCACAAAATGGATCTCCGGAGACCTCATGCGAAAGCGAAGCCGACAAAATACTAGATGAAGAGATGAACTAGACAAATTCAGTCAATACTGGCTCTGCGACGCCTATGATAGAGAAATGTGGCGGATCTATGTCCAACAACGGATTTTAAAATACTGATGATGATGATGATGATGATGATGGCAGATTTAGTACTGGCAGGCGTAGAAGTGCGAAAGTTGTCGATAGCAAGAAAGGAACAGAAGCTGTGATGAGGTATAGTCACCCAAATCTGAAAAGGAACGTGGCACACCCAGAAGAAGTGATTGTAGCAAAAGTTTAGGCATCAGTAGTAGCTGAAAAGTGACGTCAATGAATAATGAAAATCAGTTCAGGTCAAGTAGTGACGCCAGTCAATAGAGACAACGGGGAAATAATTCAGCCTTATCACTTTCATTCGTCGAAGATGAATGGTACTTTTCATGAAGAACTGAGAGAACCACAGGGGGACTCACTGACGTTGGCTAGATTTACAAACGTTGACATTTCAATAAATAAATGAATACATCACGTTTTGATGAATAAATAGCTTTTACTGTTCGTATATATACAAGGGTGGGTCAGTAGGTCTGTAGCCTCTCTAGTAGATATCAGGTGACCTTCGATCTGACGGCGGGACTAAATCCAATCAAGATTTGATTTATGTCTTCCTCGCGAGCATTATATCAAAATTGATATCAGAGGTGACAGTTGAAATCGGGAACAGTCATCTACACCTATTTTCGATATGGTCGCCATCTTAATCCAGGTGATGTATTTATCGAAATTCCAAAACCCGTCGAGCCATTGAATGCGACAGGTAGCGAAAAGTAATGACTATCTGTTGTACGATAAAAGCTCTTGTCCACCACAAGATAATCAGTCGAAAGATGAAGCCCTGACGCATGAATAGAATTGAGTTGTAATTAATCAAAAGTAAATCGATTTTTCAATTTTTAGCAGTAGAATTGCGATGACAGAAATTTCAGTCATCTGCATTTGATGGGTAAATGTTTCTATTACCATTAAGTGTGAATCAAAACAATAAACGCAGCCAGCCAATTTATGTTTCTAAATTAGGTGTATTCTTGCGTTTCTTGTGTAATTGCTTTTCCATAATTAAATGTTCATTTGGTATTATTGTTTCCCCAGACTCAATTAAAATATATCAGTAACTGTCATAAAAAAGAATAATATCAATAAATTTGAAAATAACTTTAAGATGGAAAATAGAAGAGGAAATCAATGATGTTTTAATTCAACAATCATTGAGAGAAAGTATTGCTGCTCGCATATGTAGAACGAATGTAATAAAAGCAATATCTCGTTACTAAACCTCAAGTCATTGTTATCATATGAGCATATAAGTTGCTTCATATCATGTCTGCCTTTGGGATTTTCTCTCTCCTTGATTTGATCGTGTGGCTTTATATTCATAAACCCGTGGATATTTGTCTAACTGGAACAAGAGACTCTTTCAAGTGAATGAAATCGAAGAAAAACAAACAAAAAACATGTGGTTGTTTGTAAATAAAGCATCTTACATCGCATGATATCTGCCACGGTTTTTATACATGTTATTTTTACACACATATACCCACGAGTGCATGCACACACACATGCATATATATATTTGTTTGTGTGTGAATGTAAGCAATCAGTTATAGTGACAACGTTTTATCCTGGGCTTATACCTGATCTACGATCATCATTTAATGAAAGCTTTGTTGGAAGAACGGTTGTAGTTGTCGTAACCGATAATGAGCAATATGCACACAAATGCGTGTATTCGTTTAAACAAACACAGTAGTGCTTTAATTAAAACCTCCATTAGTAAAGCTTTCATCCCACATCTACACACGCATGCTCCAGCATCTCACACACACACACTCACAAATGTATAGTCTAGGAAGCTTTAAAGATACTATGTATAAACAAGAAGATTCCCAAAATTTAAGTAATTTTCCAATATCTTTTAATATAATTTACGTAACTTTCTTGTAATGTCCTACAAAAAATTACATATCATTTTACTACTCATGGATTTATCTTGTTGATCATCTGTAGTTTACGGTGTCTGATATATATATATATATATATATATATGTGTGTGTGTGTGCGTGCATGTTAGGAAATGTAAATGGCCCAAATCATCAATTACGTTATATCATTTTTGCAACTTAACTCCAAATGATCTCTTGTTACGACACGGTGAGATTAGATAGATAGATAGATAGATAGATAGATAGATAGATAGATAGATAGATAGATAGATAGAGAATAGTTGTGACCAAACCACTATTTGTATCCTACTAAAATGATTATATTTTCTTTCCTCTTTTTCTGGAGTTAACACGAGATAGTCTTTTATAAATAAATTCTACAGCCAGACTCCAGCTATTTGCTCCCTTACATTCCATATATAGTTGATAGCAATCATTAGGATGGTGTTAATTCAGATGACAACGGTGGGGACAATATTTTGTGGAAAATGTATTATTAACGTTTATGTTTCAGAGATGAGAGATCCATCCAATTTCAAGACATGACATTAGAATATGAAAAATTCGAAGTTGGACCATGTATCAATCAATATATATATATATATATATATATATCAACCATACGACTCTACTATACGACCATGTATCAATCCTGCTGTAGGTAGGTTTTTGGATAAAATTACTCTTTAGAATCAGGTATTTCAATTAAAAAAATATTTTCAAATAATATGACTTTTTTCCCATAGACTATTTGTCAAAAGGTTCCAGATAAAAACCGAGAAAGTGATATAAATTTTTCATAACTCCAATCCATGAAATATCTCCAACTCCCCACCAAAAATATATATTTTACGATTGACACTCTTTTGTTGAATATATTCCTATAACATTAATTTTGCACTCAAAATTTCTTGATATACTTTTCAAGACACCATTACAATTTCATCAATTTGGGGAGAAATTATTTATGAATCTTGCATCGCTAATGCAATTTGTAAAAAATACTTAACATTGATAACTGGAAAACAAACATATTTTTCTATCAGTTCTTTGCTAGAATTTTCAAGATGTTTGTTTCAATTCACAATTGTTCTTTGATGTAGATGTTTAAAATATGTTTCCAAATATACTTTTGTCGATATACACCATTCCATTTATAATTATTCTAAGAGAAAATTCTCATTATATTTGTTACGATATATAACATTTTAATTATATTTGATTCATTGCAATGGTAGACACTCCAAAATATTTACTTCAATAAACATTGCTTTTTGTATTGATTTTAAGATGACTCTTCAAAGTGTTCATTGCATTGAATGAATTTCCCTTGATATCAACCAGACCAAATACTCAACAGACAGAAAATTAAATAGTGTTTTATTTGATTTGATGTTTTTGAAAATGATTTTGAACCACACTTTCTTTACACTGTTAGAACAAAAGGCAACAGTGAGGGTTAAAGTTAAAGAGGAGTATAATGTACAAAAAGTTGGGGTTATATTCAAAAAAGGTCGACTAGTATTGAAAAAGGGGGCACAGGGGTTGAAGTTACAAAAGGGGTTTAACACTCGAAAAACTTTGGCTAAGGTTGGAGAAAAGAGAACAAAAATCAAGAAAAAAAAATCTAATATCTCCTAGCCCTCGCATTCTCCCCCCCTCTCTCTCTCTCTCACACGCACACATACACCCACAATTTTATTCTAAAACCAAGTTTACAAATTCTGACAGCGTCATAAAACTACGTCCCCCACGGTCACAAAGATGAATGAAAAATGTGTATCGAACATACCCATATAATATATCAGATGATTTTTGAAAAAATAATTTGCTACTCCTGGGTCACATTGGTGTATGCAGGGAATCTCGTGGATTTATATGATACGGGTTTTTCCAGTATACTGTCACATACAGACGGACAAAAGAGGAATTATACTAAGACTTTAAGTAAGTACATTTTTATACTCTGCTTCCATATATTAATTTGTACGCATCTCTCTATCTATTAACGAGTTTGTGACCAATCAATAAATACTAGCCCACTATTATAATTACCAACCATGTCATATTCATAATTATGACGTATACAGACTCATTAGTCTCGTGATTAATAACCATAAAACAAAAGCCATTTTGTTTTTTTCTAATACAGACCCATTATTCGCTTCCTTGGCTACAGACGGTCATCAGAAATGGGGAAGATGTAAAGCTGATTCTTAAATTAGGAAAAAAACTAATGGTATGAAGTGAAATGAAATAAAAAAAGATATCGACGACGTTGATTGATTAATCAAATCTTCTACTTTCCCGCCACATTTCCGTGACTAAAAGTCATAGCAAGAACAGTAGTATGTATTTGTAAATATATTATCAGCTTAATTGCACGAAAGGAGGCTGACGGCGTCACCTTATCTGCGTTGCTAGACTATTGATGATGTAGGACCACCGATCGGAAGGCGTCTGAGTAAATAGACTTTTAATCCCTAGGGGTGAACTGAATTAAGTGATGGAAATAATTCTTACCAAATAGACAGAACGACGGTCTTTTGCACTCAGGGGATCAGGAATTTAATCCAAGCAAAGGTTGCCTCTACCAATAGATACTGAAAATATGGATACTAGTGTGGATCAATGTGAAAGTAAAGCTCCTACTTCGTTTGTTCCTATTTTGGACGATTCCATTCCAAATTTAAGAGCAGATGAAGTAGGAGCTTCACCTGTTATTGTTTCCAGATTGGACATTATATATATATCCATATTCAGCGTTGAGGTAAGTAAGGTAACTCATTCATTATAAGCTATTTAGCAATTCCCTTCAAACTTTGGAATAGAGCACTCTGTTAGATGGGGAATACTGCGTGAGTAAATCTATAGTTCAAATTCAGCCTTATTAACCGTCCAGTTCTGCGTATGGCAGGGGTAAATGCCTGCCTCTTGGTGTGAAGCCACTTCGTGGTACTGGATGGGATAATAGATAGTCTGTAGCCACACTAAAGAGATGTAATACGACGAAACAGCTGTCTGTGGATGACTCAATTATTTAATTATATATATATATATATATATATATATATATATATATATATATATGTATATGTGTGTGTGTGTGTGTGTGTGTGTGTGTGTGTGTGTGTGAGAGAGAAGTCACAACAATAAGAGACTACTCAAAAGCCTGAAAGATCACCTTTAAGGGATTGAATAGCCCTGGGTCATTTGATAATGCTCTGGCTGAATCAGGTTTGAAATTAAACACTGGAAAAACATTCCAGAACGTTCCAATATTACGACTTGAGTCTGATGAAATGTATGACTGCATCAACTGATATGCTCGTTAAAACAACTCTTTGAGTAAAACTTGTAACTATAAAACAGATACCTTATATTTGTTGATATAAGCCGGCGGATTTTACCAACTATTTGCCTTGAATTAACACTTTTACTCATAGCCAAGTCACTCAAGAAAGAAAAAAAAAATTGTGGTACTCTGAATTAGCAGCAAAATTCACCTCCCATGGTATGGATTAAGCAGAAGTTGTCATCATGTAGAAAGAAGCTGCTGACCAAACATCAGAAACAGTCGACTCACATTGAAAAGAATAACGCCATGACGACGGTAGGAAAAAAGGACAGGTACAGTTGCTGTTTGCCGAATTTGATGAAGATGACTTTTACGGTTTCAGGTTAAATGCTTCTAAATTGTTTTTTGCCACGAATAAAAATTATTGCATTTACAAGTCATCATCTATTGATATCTAGTCGGTGTTCAGTAAAAAAAAGAATATGAATCCTAATTGCAAGTTTGCTTTTTTTTCTCGCTACGGCGAAATCATCAAATGCCTTGATTATGGTTTGGGAATCGGTTTATATTTTATTTGATTTACTCGGCTTCTCCACTTTAATTTAACCTCACAGTTTACCTTTATTGTAAAAATATCCGGTACTCGCAGGGGACACTGATATCGGGCTGTGAATTTCAAGGGTGGTTCCTCCAACTAAGTGTAATGATTAGCCGTACAGCCCCCCCCCGTTCTCCTTTTAATAGAATTCCTATAGACTTTGATTAGCTACTTTTCAAAAGACTATACAAGGAAACGTCTTCATGATGTCTCATACGTTTTTGCAAGAGTCATTCTTGAAAGGAACGTTTCTGTTTGATAAGATGTTGTGACAGCTGATTTTGCAAGTCACCAAGAATGGTTCCAGTCATTATCAACTGTTGTAGTAGAAGACAGTTATTCTCATTTCCGACAATTTCCTTTTATGATGGATTTTTCGTGTTTATCATTCGTCCTCTCTTATTCTGTGACGTTCTTGTTCAAACAGTTTTGCCGAGAATGGTTTGACTTTGAACCTTGCGATCAGTTGCTTAGTCTCAGGTTTCCGCATGAATGTTGGTATTTTGCACAGTGAAACCATAAAGTGTTTCTTTTCCATGGAAAGGTAAAAGTGCCGACTATATGAGAACTGAGAAAAAAAAAAGCATTTACAAGGTATCATATATCCGACAGCTGAATTTATGGTTACATTTCAATGCACATTATTCACTATTTTTTATTTAGTTCGTCTAGTTTTTTTTCCTTCTCTTCAATTTCATTTAGTTATTTTATTCATACAACTTTCAATTCGAGCAATCGTTTCCATGGCATTCCAATTCGAGCAATCGTTTTCATGGCAACAGTTAAGAGTGTGATGAAGGACAAGGAGTAAGCCTTGGAACTCAAACCTCATTATGTGTCGTAGTGCTGTTTACACCAGGCCACCTTTACCAGTCGGCCACAACGACTTTTCATGGTCTGCCAAGAATTGAACGACATATTTAAACTTAGCTCCTTACAACCGACTTTCGGTGACATATTCCTGTTGTTTTCGTAAAGTATCTACTTGGTCATCATAAGGCCATCTTTATATTAGTTATTGAATGAAAAAACAATAATCCAAATTGAAAATTATATGAAAACAACTGGAGATTGAGATGGAGGCCAGAATTAAAAGTTGTATAATACAACTAAAAATTGCTATGAAGGTAAAATCTAGTTAAATCCTATAAAAATAACAGAGTTAGGACATTCCACCCAGTACTATTGACAATAAGCGTAACAAGGCCACCCTTATTCTTCGAAAGTTGTCAGTTAAGAGTTATTCTTCAAACTTATCAACAGCGACACAAAGAAATGGATTTCCATCGAATTATTTTGATATATAGCCTCAGCAAACACGTATGTGTCTCATGTCAAGCAGAAATCTTGGTCGAGTGTCCCGGTGCACGACATCAGCGTATTGGGAATCAGTGTTTAATAAAATATATAGTCTCAATGGCGTCCATTAACAATTGCAGTGACCTCTTCTGGGAAGTTGATGCATGGCTAGACACATAAGTTAGATACGTTCGTCACGGAAGTACGAATGGAGTCCAGGGATAATGACAATATCTAGTTTCTACAGAGTAAATATCTATGTATAATAGGGGCTTGTCAGACTGCCTTTTTCTATCTGTCTATCTATCTATCTACCTATCTATCTATCTGATACTTGTCATATCTATCACTAGTCATCTATCTATCTAACATTGTTCATATATTTCTATCATTAGTCCTATCTATCAATCAATGTTTATCTAAATATGATCGCTGTCATATAAACCTATTTATCTATTTTATTCTATCCATATATATATATATATATATATATATATATATATATATATATATATATATTAATCTGTTCATATCCACTTCTTTTCATGTCTATTCATATAGGTGAAACTATTCATATTTATCAACTATATATCTGAACTTTTGATATACATCTACGTAGAAGTCCCTTCCGGTCTGTTAAAACTGATCCGTCTTTCTTTTTCCATTTATGTTTGACTAACATTCAATGGAATCCTTAAGCACCACGAAGAATTAATTCAGTCTTTTACAATAGCCGTATACAGATATTTACACGGAGCAAAACTTATTAGAAACCGTCAACCAAAACTGTCAACAAAAATTCCTTTAGTTTTCAAGTGATTCTGGCTAGTTGGCTACTGTCCGTATATGTGTCGTGCATACAGTTCGCACCAATGGAGCTAGAAGGCTGAAATTTCAAGTATTTGATCCTTATTCAGACAACTGTTTTTTTTGTTTGTTTTTTTCTTCAAATTCAGCCTGAAAAGAGGGGGTTGATTCATGATGTAAGTTTATCCTAAACTGGTCCTTTTGATAAATTGAATCAAGCAGTGTTCACGATTGAATTTTTTCAAGCCTCGCATTTTTGGATGACGACGGCTCATCAAAATGTGAGAGAAGTAATTCATCCATTGATCACTTTTCTTTATATCTTTAATTGATCTCCCCTCACAACGAACAGCCAAAAAGATGCTGATGATGTGAGGGTTTCTATTAAGAGCTTAACCAAACCTGATCCATACCATTCAACTCGATAAAACTGCCCCAATTCAGACCCATTCCTCAACCCACTCTATACATTATTATTATCATCATTATTATCATTAAAATTATTATCGTCATTATTATTATCATTATCATCATTATCATCATCATCATTATTGGCTGAGATTCACCTCATTGTCTTTTAGTTGTATCTTTCAATACGATTCAAACAGGGCTGTCATTCTACGGCATTGAGCAAACAGCAGATCGGAGGGGTAGAATAAACTCTCAGCGAGGTATGGACTCTAGTCCCACCCACCAGTGGGAAGCTTAGTTCAATAAAACTGATGCTTTACAAACACCACTATTTACATTTTATGTTTAAGAATTGATTTACATTTGCTAAATTTCTTTGTCATACATGATCATTTTTATCCCCCCTCTCTCTATCTCTCTCTCTTTCTATATATATCTATATATATGTGTGTGTGTGTGTGTGTGTGAGTTATAGATGCATAATTTTACTTTGAAACTATTTAAAATACACAGTAATCGTTGACAAGAAAGGGAGAATCTAACAAATAATAGACGAGGCCGTACTTGCATACCGCAGAGTAAGTAAGAAGAGAGTGAAAAACTGAAAAAATACAACGACCTGGCAAGAGAACTGATGGAGGTGTGGGACATGGAAGTCAGTATAGTACGAATAATATTAACTCAGAACCGTACCAAAGACACTGAAGGCGACATAGGAGGATGTGGGGGTAAAAAGACAGACTGAGACTGTGCACAGTTAGGGATTGCATGAATACTGAGGAAAGTCCTAGAAAAATGAAATCTACAGCCCCAGCTGTTGGCAATGGGCTAACAGAGGAGGCAAGAAAAAAGCACAAACCATAGCACTGATGTGATAGGTAGGAGAGGAGGACTGAAGAGCAGAGGAGACTTACTGTCACTTAGCCTTCAGCAATAACCACTGTGCAACTGGTGTGGACTGTAAACAATGGCCCTGCCGTAGACTGTGAGAGTGTCTAGAAAAAGACAGAAAACCCGAGGAGATTTGCTGTCACTCAATCTTCAGCTGTGACCACCAGGCAACTGGTGTGAAATCTGATATATATATATTGATATTCACACCCATTGCCTGGTGGTCTCAGCTGAAAATTAATAATTATGGATATATCTTCCAACTCTAGAAGGAGCACTCCAGTGGATGAGAAATAACGCTTAAATTCGGTCTTACTGCTTATGGCTGGGATGAAATGGCAGCCTCTGGCTCTAAAGCAGGGGGTTCGATCCTACTTCCTGGTACTGTAGGATATTGGATAGTCAGTAGCCACACTGAGGAGTTGTAATACAACGAAACAGCTGTCTGTTGATGATCCAATCATTGATTAATATCATAATTGACGCCCCCTTCTTCTTTCCGTAAGGCAACTCGTTCATTATAAGCTATAAAGCAATGCTCTTCCAACTCGAATGGAGCATTCTGATGGATAGGGAATCGTGCATGTCAGTATATCTATCTACGGATGATTTATTATTATTATCATTATATATATATTTATCCATTTTCATACTGGTTACCTGATGGCCACAGTTCAGGAAATACACACACACACATATATATATATATATATATATATATATATATATATATATATATATATATATATATATATATTCTCTATTGATCACCATGTTTCATGAATACGATTTTCAAGTGGTATCCCGATCGAGTGATTATTTTTCAATATTTCTCAAACTTTTTAATCTGATTCATAGATTAAGCGGACAAAGTTTATTTCAAACCCAAGCAAATATTGTAAAATTAATAAAAACCCTTAATATACTCAATAACGAATCAAATGAAAACAATTACTACACGAAAGATAATTATCTTCTCAAATCAGTTGCTATAGATAAAATATCAGATGGTATGAAATGTACCAGTGCATTTTAAGATTTCTTCACAATTAATACAAGCACTTAACTAAATAACACTGATAAAAGGATATTAGATATAATGCAAAAATGAACATTGTATAATAAATTGTAAGAAATCAATGATAAATTCCAAGATATTTCCCAAATTAGTTATTAATTAAGAAATAAAACAAATTTGCGTATAAAATCAACAAATAATAAAAAATTAAAGTGGCTAAATTTATCAAAAGCTGATAATACATTAATTGATAAGAATTGATGTATTAGCTTGTAAAGAATAGAATCAAGAAAATCATAGAGTAAATTGTAAAATAAAAATGACTAGAATAAGAAAAATATGAAGCCAATTATAACTATTCAAATATAAGTTAGAAATATTCACTAAAAAGTATATACTAAAAGAGGTGAGACACCTTATGATATCAACGAATGGATAACCAAAATTAATTATATGAATGAATAATTACTAAGCATTGGAAAAACAACGTAGAACTACACGATAAGATTAATCTCGAAATTCAGTAAAAGATAGAAGAGACGTCACACTGAGGGAACCAAATTAGAATGGAAAGGTTTAAACAATAAACAAAATATGTATATTTATGTAAATCTATTCACTAATGTAATAAAGTATATAATTCCTGATAAACAATAGTAATGTTAGGAACAAGTTCAAAGTTTGGAGATTATTGAAATGATTCATATTATGTACCCTGCAAAAATGCAATTATATCATGTATTCCCATATTAGATATGAGTGAGGTTGAGTGCATGTGTGCATATATATATATATATATATATATATATATATATATATATATATATATTTATGTGTGTGTGTGAGTGTATGTATAAACACACACACACACATCTTCATCCTCATTCACATCTTATATGCGAATACAAAATGTTCATTAACGCTCGTCTGGAAGAAAAACATTCCCTTGTGCGGAAATAAGGAATGCTTTATGAAAACTAATAGAATATTCCTTCAGACATTCATTAATATATCAATCAGACATTCATAAATATATATATATATATATATATATATGTATATATATATATATATATATATATATATATATATATATGTGTGTGTGTGTGTGTGTGTGTGTGTTAGTGTGAATATATGAGTTTATTTTATGGATATCTAATAACTTCTAATACTTTTTCGATGAATATGAACCCATAAGTATTATATAAGTCTAAAAGCATATGAAATCATGCTCAAATCTACGCCTACGTCCGCTCGAAGACAATCATGTCTACGAAGAACATTGTCTTCTTTATAATAACCAGTCTTAATCAAATGCAACCTTCACTGAAAAAATAAATCATTTGGAAATGGATTTTGAAGCGTATGCTTTTAGATTGCCAAGAACGATTTACTAGTTCGTTATATATCTCCAGCAAAACCTCAATCAACAGCATTAATGGAGTTTGAAAAAATGCAGGGAAAATCAAATTTATATGTGTATATATATTATTGTTTCATCCACAGACAGCTATAGACTATCCATTATCCCGTCCAATACCACGACGTAGGATCGAAACCATACCTCTCAGATCCAGAGGCTGGTATCCTCCCTCAGCGCCGCGAAAATGGACGGTCCGTAAGGTTGAATTAAGCAATAGATTTATTTATGCATAGATTTCTCATCCTCATGAGTGCTCTATTCCATGTTGGAAGAGCATATATATATATATATATATATATATATATATATATATATATATATAACCAGTGGCTGTCACCAAAATAGTGCATTTGTTCTTTGTTTTCTAAAAAGATTTGCTGGAATGAAAGAGTCACTGTATTAACTAGACTTGATACTTATGGGACCACAAAACCAGTGTTAATCCCCTTTGCACCACCATTGTCAGTCAACGTAAATTAGAGCAGGGGAAAAATAGACCAAAAACTAAAAGATAGTATTTAGGTAATCGAAGTTAAACTGGGGGAGAAAAATTATGTGAAGAAAGTTATACGGCGGAAGGGAAAAATGATTCCCGAGTATATAATGAATTGCTAATGCAATTCAAAATTAACAATACGTGTTTGTACTCTATTGTGCGAGGGACATAACTGGTGTAGTAGAATAGAAAATAGATTCATGAGAATTTTTTTAAAGTAATAAAAGAAAACAAAAAAAAAAACGTGTTCTCAACAGAATGTTATTCTCAAACCTCGCTTCAATGAAATCTCTGCTATCAACGTGTATAAAATGTTATGTATACTCGTATAATTTCACATACGTCGTCATTTTTGATGACATAAGTGAACTAGTGAAATATAAACAGCGAATCCCTTGTTCAGAATTTTCATATACACTTCTTTACCGCCTTTATAGAACACACGAAGCCAAATGTTTGATTAACATTAGCTGAAAATATGAAAAATGTTAATATTCTCTGTATTGAATCCATAACGATATGAAACAAAACTGTATCATTCAAAAATTAATTTCAATTTATTTTACTAATCTGACATGAAATTCCCGCAGGCATGAATTATTGAAAAGGGTTGTTTGAAAACGATACATTCGTGTTGGCTGGTAATTCAGTAAACGAGTCTCTAATGTAATTGTTACGAGAGAAAACATTCCAGGGTTTATCCATTATTGAATGTCTGCAGAGTTATGGAATCTCAGCTGGAAAGAGAAACAGGTCTGGATATTCACATGACAGAAACTGTCACAGGGACAATGTTTCTTGGTAGAATGTCGTGTTAGAAGAGGTGGCGATCAATTAAGAAGTGGAAAAGGGGGTTATCAATAAATAAGTTACTTCTTTCACTAAAAAGCTCTGCTTCTTAGAATAAAAACAAGCATGAATTCTCCCTGATACAGTGCAAGGGTCAATTTAGCATTAACCTACTTTGTAAATTTGGGACCATACATTAAATGACTATTTCATGGGAGAATTTTTAATTTTCTAGTCATGATAAGGTGTAAAAGTTTAATCTTCCAAACTTTTAGCTCGATGGTGCAGACTATGCACGACAAATACATAGCCAACCAGACCAGCTTAAAGCCTGAAGAAACCTATGTTGGTTTAGGTGACAGCTTTGATTGAGGGTTTCTAATACCTTCCGACTAATAAAGTAGAAATTGAAAGATTACATTCCTACGAGACTTTAATTCGTATTCCCTATTCCGGGGATCAGTTTGATTAATGATGCAGTAAGCAGTTCATACGATAGCCATACACTTCCGTTTACCAATAGGTTAAAGCCTCGCTCATGGAAGATGAGCTCCTGGAATGTTGGATGCTAGTTCAAGTTACTAATTCCTACTTCAGGACAGTTTATTTGTCAAATGATGCTCAATAGATCATCATCATCATCATTCTTTTAATGTCTGTTGTTGGACATTGACCTTCCCCAGGATCAGCCACATCTCTCTATCATGCGCGTTGCAGAGCCAGTATTTTCTGAATTTGTCCAGTTCATCTCCCTATCTTGTATTTTGTCGGCCTCGGTTTCTCATGTGGTCCCTGGGGATCCATGTTGTAAGTCGTGATGTCCATCAGTTGTCTTTCATTCCCGCAAAATGACCAGCTCATTGCCATTTAAGAGTTTCAATAGCTTCTATGATGTCTTGTCCGCATGTTTTCTTCCTAATATAATATGCTGTCTTGTGATCTCTCCATGTGAGTTTGAGCATGATTCTCTCACGAGCACGCTGCTTCTCAATTTTTGCAGGTTTTAAAATCTCCTCTAAGATTAGGAAAAGATCGGTCAGAATTGCAAATGAAAATTTTTGAGTTCAAATGATTCAAGAAATTGAATCTTGAAAAACAAAGCTGGCGGAAATCTTCAAAAAGGTTTAGCTTGGTAATAGAGAAAAATGTCAGTGGATCAAGGTGCTTTGTATCACGTATGTGCTCTTAGCTACGGACGCAAAAACGTTGAACAATTGTAAAAGAATAATTATAAAGTGAAATAAGTGAAGTTATAGAAGGTTTGCCAACAGGTCATCCGATGAGATAATCAGTTAAAGAATTTTTTACGGATTTTGATTTTTTTAAAACAAATTAATCAGAACAAGTCAGGTTATTTGAATGACAGCTTATCACGTTATTAAACTATAAATGGAATCCTAACTTTCTTCGTGTCATGCCTGAACTTCTACTTTTCTATGTCAGTTACGTTCCTTTGCGTGACAGAAGACATCTGCACATTTCTGATTATCATATGGGTGAATTTGTGACTATTCTTTTTTCACTTGTTTCGTTACATTTTATCTTAAATCTCACCGCCTATCACATTTATGAAATATATTCGGACAACATACGATCATCACGCTCACCACAACTAGGTGTAAACAAACAATATGATGTTGAAAAAGTTGGTTATGAAAGAATTTAACTTTATTATTAAATTTTGATGGATTTCCATAACAAAATCCACTATATCACAAGGGACTAGTTCATATATGGTGAATTCTCAGCATATTGCTATATTGATGAAGTGATTGGTGAGAAGAGAAATGATGAGGAATGACTTGCAAAGCCAACTTGCTTCACACTGCACTAAAGTCAAGTATATATTTTGAAAGTACAATGAACATTACTTTTATACTCAGTTATAACTGGTTATGACGTCTTGTTAGATGAGCCGTCATTTTAGGCAGCAAGAGTAGCCTGACCCACTAAGTTGAACTTCGAATTGCTTACATTAGGCACATTCTCCAACGATCTCTCTCTCTCTCTCTGCATTCGAATTTTCAACAGGCTGTGTAGACCATTTCCACCATATTCAACTGTACTAAGCAACGGGCTGCACGAATAACGTGTTTTATGCATGATATATCGATCTCTGCTTGTGACATGTGTATCGATAAACAATGAAAGCAACTCCTGAATCACTGGATTCCCATCAATATCATTTGACAGTTTATCGTGAAAGACAAAAGAATCTTGTTTCTCGAAAAGCATCTTGTTTTGTGTTTTTCAGTGTTCATACTCTTTGTCTCATACCAAAAACCCACTGAGGCGAATGTCCATCAAAAGCAGTCGTATTGTACCTCCAATCCGTTTATCAGAAAATATAGTTTTCCATTTTATAATAGTCATCGAAGTCTATAATTTTGAATGCAGATTTTCAAAATAACCAGGCCACAGCCATTACATGATTTTGAGCTATGGAATTTTCATCTCCCTTGCAGTCTGTAATCATAACAGACTTGTAAATCTCTATGCATAAATATAATACTTATACCTACGTTTACATTGTTTTGTAAAATAAATAGAGAAATAAAAGTCAGACATATCAAATATATTGATTCAAACCTTTTATATTAATATGTATTAAAAAGTTTCTGCACAATAATGTATAATTATGTACCTGATAAATTAGTTTGACATCTATGTTTTCTATTTCTTCGGAGCATACCATCAGACCTATATAGTCAGAAATATTATAAATATTTGATCCAATCTTTTCAATATCAATCGGTAAAATATAGTTTCACTCTAATGGTTTTTACTTTGAAACTCAGCATGCATGAAATGTGGTCACGTTGTAGGTTTATTTCAATCAAAATTGAGCATTTTATATATATATATATATATATATAAGAACACAACGGATTCAGTATTCAAATGGCTGAACATTCAATAGAAATTACTCAAACAGCAAGTTGCGTATTGATCCCTCGTCTTTTGGGGTAACTTTCAAAAAGTGAATGATATCTGATATGAAATAATGTCAATATATAATACTTATATCACTCTAAATAAAATGATAAAATCGTCGTTAAATACGTTTCGGGGGTAACTTTGAAAAAGTGAATGATATCTAATATAAAATGATATCACTATATAATACTTATATCACTAAATAAAATGATAAAATTCCTATATGATGTATTGAAATCATAGCTGAGAAAGGGCCTGTGTTTGATCAACACTGCTAAGGTGCCACGTTATTATAACTGTTGATCCCAACCAGAACACATTTATACATGGTATAATAATAACAAAATATACCTAACATAGTAAAAAACACTGAAGATAGTGAGAAAAATGTCACTGAAGTGATCTAAAAAACTTTTGGAAAAAAGTTTTTTTAATGTTCAAAGAAGTAAAGCTTTATCGACTATATATATATATATATATGTGTGTGTGTGTGTGTGTGTGTGTGTGTGTGTTTATATATATATATATATATATATGTGTGTGTGTATATATATATATGTATATATATATATATATTTGTATGTGTGTATATGTATATGTATATATATATGTGTGTGTGTGTATATATATATATATGTGCGTATGTGTATATATACGTGTGTGTGTATATATATATGTGTGTGTGTGTGTGCATATATATATATATGTGTGTGTGTATGTATATATATATGTGTGTGTGTATGTATATATATATGTGTGTGTGTATGTATATATATATGTGTGTGTGTATGTGTGTGTGTGTGTATGTGTGTGTGTGTGTAGTCCATTATTCATTTCAATCACCAAGAAAACCAACCATTGCAGTATCTTTCACACCTCCAGGACATGAAAAACAAAACCATCTGAAAATTACTGTGTGAGTTTTGTTCCAACTTTTTGTTCTTCAAATGTATAGTTTTTTTTTTGTAAAAATGTCAATTTTTGGTTACGTTTTTAAGGTTTTGAACATTTGGATTGTATCATTTGTGTGCTAAAATCATACACATATGGCCTGGTTATACACAGTATATGTGGTACAAAGCAGGCTAGTAGTGTGACATAATATAATAATATACTAATAATATAAAGCAACTTCTGATATGTAATGGATTTATTTTATAGGATGCTCGATACATACAACTTTTTACTTTTGAAGTTAAGTTGTTTTAGAGTAGAGCTGGAAATAAATAGTAGAATGTGGATTCGCTACACAAACTAGCTCATGTTTTTGCCCTCTTTGGGACTCATCAGTTTTTTTTTTGCTCTATTTATTTGGAATTTGGTGAGAATGTTATGAATGAGGTAGTGAGTGGTATGGGGATATTCATCTTGTCAAGGTGTGTGAACTCTATATAGGGGTCATCTATATATATATATATATATATATATATATATATATATATATGTGCGTGTGTGTGTGTGTGTGTGTGTGTTTCTGCGAGTTTGTGAGTGCACGTATGTCTCAAGTTAGCAACACTTTTTCATGTAATTGAAACATCTATTTAAACATGTAAACGTACAGATATTCAATGCTCACGGAGACCCATTGCTAGTAAATGCATTCCTGACAGGGCATTCACAAATGTTACCCTGTGCCAAGGATAACAAATATCAAAAAGTAGGGATAAATTAATGAATAATTCAATTGCATGCGTTTGCAGCTGCCTATGTAGATATAGTAATCAAATCACAGTTGAACACTTTTGGCTCCTTAGTATTTAGAAATACCTCTTCCACACAAAGTATATCTGAAAGCTATAAATTTAGCACGAGCTTTATAATTGTAGCTGATCTGGCTTGAGCTCGCTACAAGATCAAAGGACCTCAACTACAGGGACATAATTAATGGGATAGGTAAGTTTTTATGCGAGGTTGAAGGTTATGTTGTATAAGTAACTGTCCAGCAAAGCCTTTGATTCAAAACACAAACAAATGTTCAGTTTATTATACATTAATCTATTCAGAGCAATGTTATCATCTACGCTGTTTTACTGGCCTCCCACGTAATAACTAAATTTGTTATGCAACGGTCCGCTATCTAACGTGGGTGGATGGAGGAGATAAATATATTGAACTAAGCCATATCTAGTCCCCAAATAGGTAAATTGGCAACCCTGGTCATAGCAGCTCAGTTATAACGCGGTTGTCTTTCTTGGTCCCCGAAACCTCCGTTATAACGGGGGATGTCCGTAGTAACAAAGTCTGGGTCACGGTAACCTTCTCTGAATCTTCAAAAAAGCAATTCAATCCCCTTGGGTTGATTGTTCTCACTCCATTGTCCGTACGATTTGATTCTTCCCAATTACAAACGTCGTCGCCTTGCCTTTTCACCTGCAGAAGCGTTCCAATGCCTGACACAAAGATTGAAATCAAGACTACAAAAGTAAATGCAAAAACGATTATTTTATCCATTAGTAAACTGGGGAACCTTAAACCAAGTATCTGTTCTTTCTTAAACAAAGGTGTCCATGTCGTGCTCATTTCTGATTGGATTTCTGATGAGGTTGTGAACCGTTTTCTTACCTTTCTCTTCCTACATGATCAGCCATGCTTGATTTCATTGCTTTCCTAACTCACTTTCGAGTGGATACGGCCAAGCATAGATAATAATTTTATGCATAAGTATCCTGACATGGAAGACCAAATCTTGGTATCATTTCTTTTAGTGGGTAGATGGTGCTAATTGTTCGTTCAGAAGTGCAAGTTCGATATTCACTAAGCTTGGTACAAGATCAAAATAGCTGATGATGAGGAAAACAGGATGGTATTGCGGCAATTTTCCAAGTGTGCACTCTTGGTTGATTTTTGAAATCAGTGTTCAAGATACAGATCTTAACTTGGCCTTTTACTCAATTGAGTTTACTCTAAGCTGTGTGAGCGTGGACCATAGTTTCTTATGTACATAACATATCACGAAACAGCACCGACAGGGTTTGAGGTAGTGGCAGTGTTACTGTAATGACAGTTGATGGTACAGTTGATAGAACCACAGGAGCAAGTGATTGGAAGAAGAGGCTGGTTTAAAACACAGACGTCTCTTTGTTCCTCCAAACACGGAAAAATAGGTCACGCGATGTCAAAACCCTTTTCGATTTCTCTTTAATGGACATTTGGCCTAGGTCCGTTCTGGCGTGGCTGACCGAAGATTTAATTATAAACGATTTTGAGGACAATTGTTGAAAGGACTGACTGCGTGATTCCGACTTATTTATGTGACATGAAGTACTGAAACCACATTATATCTATTTATCTATGTATGTATGTATCTATCGATCTGTTTTGTTAGTATATATATATATATATATATATATATATATCTTTCTCTTTATTTCGTTCCACAAGTGCCCGTGTGTGCCCATCCACATACTAACCGTAATATATATATATATATATATATATATATATATATATATATATATATATATATATATATATATATATGGGGTGAGAATATTGCCCATAAATGAATACAGCCCTTACCACTTTCTTATAGAAAGTTAATTGTATTTTGAAGCAAACAGCGGGTTTTATCATTTTTAATAGAATATAACACAATCTAAACAAATATAATAAAGTAACATTTATGACTCAACTCTACAGAATTCGAACAATTATTTGAATGTGCTGCCATTCGAAATATGTTTCTGGTAATGGTGTTATATATATATATATATATATATATATATATATATATATATATATATATGAGGGTTAATATGTGCTTACATTCCTTTGATAGAATGGTAATTGGTGTATATTGGATATCAATATTTCCAATGAAATTAAAAGTATATAAATGATTTTTTCAGACTGTGAAATTACTTGCAGGAAACTGTGTTATATTTCCCCCCTATGATGATAAATCAGAATTTCTGGCTCCAAAGACCAGTCTGCTAGCCACTAGATCCACAAGTAAAGAACCGGTAGAGAGATCAAGAGAGAAAACAATGTTCTTCACATTATAAATTATGTATAAAAGATAGAATATACATTAAATAGAAAAATTAGAGCATACACAAGTGTATATGACTGAAAGACTTATATGACTATATGTGTTTACCAAAGGGAGACTATGTGTGTATCATTATGCGTATATATGATCATAATTATATTGCATTTTCACTTGCTATGACGAACTGTCCCTGTCAGGGTATCATATTGCATAAATTTTTCATGCTCCTCAGTCGTGGAATCTTTGATATTTGGAGTATACAAAAATTGACTTAGAGACGACAAACGAACAAAATGGCGTAACTCATTCCACCCATCATCTGTCAATAACTGGAAGCGGGGTTAGTGAATTCATGCCTTTTCAAAAGACAGGAGTGATCGAATTCAACTGTCTCAGTAGGATAGTTCGCCAGTTCTATTTCTCCTGTTGCTAAGCGCTTGGCCACCGACGCCTCCCATGAGCACATGAAACATAAAAAAAGAAATGATAGAGAGAAAGAGAAACGGTTTGTCTTGCAAGGATGTGTTCATCTAGGAGCTAGAGTGTGTACACGTAAGGAAAATTTGCTCTTCTCTCCGCCTGTTTGTTCATTCATTGACCTACGGTTAAATGGACTTTTCAGAAGAGCTGGAGAAAGAGTAGCGGGCGAATAATCGATGCTATATTTGACATCACTTGTTTGTTATTCCATGGATTGATTCCTTTACTTAAGTATTGAGAGACTCGTTACCATAGACATGGTGTCGTCAATTTGAGCCCCGGAAATTTAAAATCACAGACCGGGTCTAAGCCATAGGATCTGTTGGCTTGCATCTCATGTTTGTAACATTCTCCATGATATTGATGACGCCCATGTAATCAGTGTGTTATTATTGCTCATTAATTTTGAAACGTGTCTGTTTGATCCATATATGTAATGCATTCTTTTATATCTTTGATCTGGTCGTGAAATGAGGAGAGCCAAATCTTGGATGGAAAGTAGCGACATACACTAGCTTAACGAAGAAATGTATGTAAACGTGAATGAATTTCTTTGTTAAGAGAGAAAAAATCGGACAGCATCTGTAGGAATGGAAAATATGGAATCCAATAATAATAATATTGTGGATAACAACAATAATAATAATAATAATTATTAATAATAATAATGATAATAATAAAACTGATGTGACATTGCATAATAATGATAATGATAATAATAATGATGATAATAATAATGATAATAATAATAATTTAAGGTCTACGCCAACGTATTTGCATTGAACATTTTTATAAAATAAACCCATCACATATCTTATATTGAATTAAAGATTTGTACTAATATGTATGATTAAAGTAAATGGAGCTGTTGTAGGAGATGGACTTGCCACTGCTAGGGTAAGCAATTCAATATAGCAATGTTCTTACCATTGAGCTACTTTTGATTTCTGTTGTGGAGCCACTTCTCTAATTTTTAGTTCTATTTACGTTGACCAAATTGAGTATTATATCAAACGCGTTATAACGGGATATCATTTCAAATAAGTTTCTTCTATAATGCAATGCAATTTAGAATTCATTTTGTCGGACCAAATATGTCCATTTCTTCAAAACATAATTGTTGCGTTGAAAGAGACGGATAGACCGAAAATAAACTAAATGTAAATTCGAGTTGAAAGCAGTTGTTTGTGTGAAATAACGTGTCAAGTTTAACGACAGACACAGAATATTCAATAATAAGGAAAACAAATTAAATAAAAGAAGCTTTTTTTTAAGTATTGATCAATTGTGCCTAACCTATCTGTCAGTCACTCGGGCTTATCTTCGTAATAACTTAAAAGTTTTGAAGTTTTTGAAGTGAAGACAATTGCATAATATTGCAGAACGAAGGTAGCGGAAACATAGAATGGTTGTTTTTCTCAACTCCCCACCGTCCTTATATTATGTTCTTTGATCAGAATTGTGGGTGACAGTGCGTGCCAGCCAGAAGAACTCCAAGTCCATGGGCGGGTATTAATTGAAAAGCCCATAGGACCGGAGAATGTCAATACTCTAATGGCCTTCTCTGTTCAGAGTGGCACTAAGTGATGTTTACAATCTCCCGAAGCCAGTGAGAGAAAGAGAGAATGTTGTAGTGGACGTATGGTGAAATGGTTGCCAGTGATATCTGAGTGGGAAATATGGTGAGAGAGAGTTTGGGAGAATTGGAGAGAAAGAGAGAGAGACAGACAGAGAGAGATAGAGAGGAGGGTTAGAGATGAGGAGATATCATGGGTACGTAGAGTAATCAAAAGGATGGGTTACTGTCATAGTAACATCTTCAAACAAACGTAAAAGCTTGGTCAATATATGTAGGTTGATACATATATGCGGATGAATTCTATTTGTCTCTCTCACACACACGCATATATATATATATGTGTGTGTGTGTGTGTCTGTATTTGTGTATGTACAGATATATAGTAAAAATCTTGTGAAAGAACTTAGGAAAAGGTCTCTAGACAGTATTTCAATGCTTATGGTACCTCATCAAAATTGATTGACCAGCCCTTTGATAGGGCTGATTAGAAAAGAGTTTCCTTATCCGAAATAGTATTGGTATATCAGCATCGAAATACAGTATACTTTTTCATACGTTTCCTTTGTTTTTATTGAATTCAATATTATGAAATCCTAAAACTTGACTTTTACTATGAACAGTCATCGAGCGCTTGTACTGATGATTTTCACAAAATTATCACTTGTAAAAAAAACTATATAACTGTTTACATAACTTCTCATATACATATGAGAGCAATTGATAGTTGATGATGTGTGACGTATCTATTGGCTAAATTTTCATTTGAAAGTTTCATTGTATAATATACGATTTATTTTTTCAGCCTTGATATTGAAATGAAGGACTGGTCACAGACGAAAAAGGGATTACAATCTCGAAAAATGTACATTCAAGAAGGCGCTGGTGAAGTTTTAACTGGCGAGCAGGAAGTGAATTATTGCAAATAGTTCAAATCAAGTAAAAGAGAACATAAGACCGAAAATCTCTTGTTAATGACTTATATATATATATATACACATATGTTGAGTTTTTCCAACATAATTTTAGAGAAGAAAATGCTCGGGCTTATAATGGTTTCGATTTAATATCTATCTGTGTCTCTCTGGAATCGGGTGAATCGGGTGTTCCGTTACATTGTTATACTCCATGATTAATTGATCACTATCCGGAACATTAGTGGTTACAAAGTCTGTAACACACAGTTTTGGGTTCGATTCCGGGTGAGAGCGGAGAGTGTGGAAAATATAAGACGAATTTTATTAGATGAATATCCCAGCATCTTCCAAGCTGTGTGATTAGGATTGGGATATCCCTTTGGTGAACTTGTATCCAGCCATGAGGGTGATCGTAAAAATTGTGAGTATGAAGTCCTGATCACTACCTGATTTTTGACTTGCAAGGATCACTAAGCTGAGGCATGCAACAGAGATGAAACTCCATTGAGAGTGGTCTCTTGAGAGAGTAGCGCTTTACCTTGCTTTGTAGCTATTGAAGGGTAGGTAAATGCTTACGTCTTATCAATTTCATCAGAGGTTTTGATAACAAGCCTCTTGTTTAAGTGGAGTCCAATATTAAATATGATTGGTCGGAGATGTTTCCATCAACTCAAATGTTATAGAATCTATTGTTACAGACAGAGAAACAAACTGGAAACCCTACGCTGTTCAATATATATATATATATATTTATATATATGTTGATAGATGGATAGATATTAGTGACTAAGTTGGAGTCAACGCCTATGAATGTGTATAGGATATTGGAACAAATATTCTCATCGTGAATATTTGTTCAATCTTACCAGTCACTTCACTATATTTTGTAATAAAGGAAATTGATATTTTCCAACGCAAAAAGTTGACTCTCTTTCCTTCATTCTAACTTATCATTTAGTGCAGTTATATGTGTAGAAAAAGAGAGTCCCACGGAATTTGTATGTTAAAAGCAATATTTTTTCCATTTTCAAGAGCTTCAAGGTATGCTCGACGAGACTAAAACAGCGATCCATGTCTCCAATGATGCATACTAAAACTACGCATGCGCGAACATTATCAATTTTCCCTATTGTTTTATATAGGCTTGAAAACAGTATTTACGTTGGATTTCAAGGTTAGAGGAATGATATATCATAACGTATAATTAAAATATAGAGAGAGATAGATACATAGATAAATGCATAGATATAGAAAAATAAAAATAAATAGATAAGTAGATATAAAGAGACTGAAATAGATGGATGAATATATATTCGGTATATAAATATTGATACACTCGGTAGTTAGATACATGTAGATTGCCCACACACACGTGCATTATATATATATATATATATATATATATATATATATATATATAGAGAGAGAGAGAGAGAGAGAGAAAGAGAATGGCGAGAAGGGAGAATAAAGAGACCAGAGATAGATATATCTCTTACATATGCATATATGTATGTATATTCATATAATGTGTGAGATAAATATAGAGATAGATATCAATTAAATATGCGATTGTACTGACTGATTTGACGAAATTTTACATGAACTAATTCCTACAAATTTGACATTAACGAGTATGCATTGAAGAATTATCTTCAAATAATTGCATATTTGAACAAAATTCCGGAGCAACATTTAACATGACATTACATGGTTGCAATCAAACTATCAACAACAAATATTTTTGAGAAGAGAAAACTCAGATATTACCTAAAATATATCCATTATGCATCATATAAAATTACAGTTGTTTTCTGAATAATTGTGCATGAAACGTATACAAAAAAAAAAGACTTATTTATTTACTTCAAAATTTGCTTTTGTGACCAGGATAATGATTTCCTTTTGCAATAGTTTTTCTTGTCTGATTGAAAATGCACCCGTTATCCAATTGGAAATAAATGGATTTCAAATTATCAATATCCTGCCTGCAAAAGCAAAGTTTGTCGAGAATAATTGCAATTTTCTAAATTTTTTAGAAAGTAAATCAGAAAATTAAACCATTGGGAAAAGAGAAATCATGAGTTCGGTTGTGTTATCTTCCATCATCATCATCATTGCAAGTCTTTCACCGTCCGTCGTTCGACATTGACTTCCCTAGAAATTCACCAGATCTCTCTGTCATGGGCCTCTAGGTCAAATACTATCTGAACTTGTCAGGGTTTGTCAAACCATCTTGTATTCTGCCGGCCACAGTTTTGCATGTGATCCCAGGGAATCAATCTTGTGAGTTGTGATGTCTATCAGTTGTCTGACATTATTGCAACACGACCATCTAATTACCATTTGTGGTCTCTGATGGATTCTCTGATGTCTTGTGAACTCTCCATTTGAGATCGATCATGATTCTCTCGTGTTAACGTTGCATGGTTCTCAGTTTGAGGCCTGGCTCTTGGGTTTTATTCCATGTTTCAGCTCCATAGGTGACTATCAGGAGGATGCCTTGATTGTACACTCTCCTCTTTGAGACTATTGTGATTTCCTTGTTCTTGAAGATTGAGCTTGCTCTGTAGAAGGATTGTAATCTTAGATTTATTTTTCACTTGATTACTTCTTTTGAGGGTTACATAGAGACTTGTTGTCCTCAGTAGATGTAGTGATCTACTATCTCCAGTATTGTGCTATCGATATTGATCGTTGTGTGTTTATTTCTGACATTTTTGTTGCACATGATCTCTCTTTTCCTGAAGTTCATGTGAGTTGCGTGTTCTTTTATCAGTGATCTTAAAAAGAAAAAAAATTGAACACAATTTTTCTGCAAAGAAAAAACGTGTTACATCATTGTTGTTTTTTCCGGGTTTAACACGAAACTTGTATGTACATGCGCAGATCATGTTGATAAGTAGTTTTGTCTTGTTGAAAACGAAACAACACTTTTCATCATCATCATCAGTGTCATAGCGTCCGTCGTTGGACAAAAAGACCTCCCTCAGGATTCATCACACTTCTGTCTCTCGGGCGAAACGGAGCCAGTACTTTCTGAATTTGTCAAACTGGTCCCTCCATCTAATACTCTGCCGGCCTCGGTTACGCTTGTGATCTCTAGGAATCCATGTCATGAGTTTCGATCGTCCACTGTTTTTGTGACCTAGACAGCCCATAACCTTACGAGTTTATTTAATGGATTCTATGATGTCACTGATTTCTGTCTTTTCCCGGATGTATTGTACAGTTTTTTTTATCTCTCCATATGAGGTTGAACATCATCCTTCTATGTGCACATTGCATGGTTCCTAATTTGCAGGTCTGCCTCTTGCTTGGGTTCCATATTTCAGTTCTAAAAGTGACTATTTGGAGAATGCATTGTTTGTACACCTTTCTTTTCGGGGTTAATGGGATCTTTTGTTTTTGAAGGTTGAGCTTGCTTTGCCAAAGGCTTGCCATCCAAGAGTGATTCTCCGCTTGATTTCTGCAAGACGAATACCATGTGCAACGACCATGTTGGAAATGAAAACACTCAGATCAAAACCGAGGATACAATACCGGAGGAAGTAGACCACTAAATCTTTTCTGGACAACGAATCTTCAACACCTTTACTGGCACCATTGTATGCACTTGAATTCAAATTTCTGGACTACAGCATTGTCAATCATTATGAATATTTAGTTGTATCTATCTCATCCAAATTCTTTTGCTTTTTATTTCACCTGTTTGAACATCATACACAACTCATTGATAAGTAGTACAGATAAAAAACAAATGAGATTTTGCTGAAATTAAAACGGCAACCACTGAGGTTGCAAAGGCAAACCCAAAAGTAGCCATCGATAATTAGCCATATAACTATATCATGTACTTTGAATGCAAATACGCTGTCATCCAGTGTGCTTCATTTTACAATTCATGGTTTCAGATTTAATTGCATTCGAATTTTTTAGACAGAAAGTAATTTTTGTGCACAGTCTCTTTCATTCCTGTATATATGAAAATGTATAAACTATCTCATCTACCACCTCAGTTATAGAAATATACGCATGATTGAATTCTGACATTTGTTCATAACATAATTTGCATGAAACATATGGATCCAGACATTTTGGACACATGGTTAATATATATATATATATATATATATACATATATATATATGCCCCTCTATTCAGGGTTGAACACTCTTTAAGTGAGGTAACTCATCCACCTGAAGCTCATGCAATGTTCTTCCATAGGAATACAGCACACTGGTGGGTGAAGAATTTCTATGTAAATAGATATATCGCATAAATACAGCTTTACTGCCTGTCCAGTTCCGTAGTCCAGAAATAGGATACAGGGTCTGATGTGAGGGTTTCATTTTGCAGTACTGGATGGGATTATGGAAAGCCTATAGCCACACTGGGGAGATGTAATACATTGAAACAGCTGTCTGTGGATGACACAATAATTAATGCTCCTCTATTCAGGGTTGAGCACTCATTCAGTGAGGTAACTCATCCACTCTAGGCTTATATATATATATATATATATATATATATATATATATATATATATATATATATATCTGTACTTATCTCTCTCAAGTTTTATCAAGTACTTCAATTGAGCTCTTACAGTTTTGCATAAATATCAACTTGACTGATGATTAGGGATTCAAACGCATTCACGAGAGCACACACACGCATACACACACACATATACACACAACTGCTAACACACACATTTGAACATAAATACAGGATGCCCAAAAGCGTAGATCCATAAGTACTTTACTTATATTGAAATTGAAAATCTTCTTTTTCTTTCAGATCCCAGATGGCTTCTGAACTACGAACAGAAAAATAAATCTTTTTGAACTTGTCCTCAAGTAAGCAAGACAGAGTGCTTAAAACTTTGTGGTTTTTCTATAATAAAACTTATAAATACCTCTATGTTTATTGATCGAGACTTTTGAGACACTCTGTATGTATTGATATATGTATACATAGTACGAAGTTTGTTTTTCCAGCCTGTAAGTGATATCGAACAAGAAATAAAGTGAGTCTCTGGTTTTTCTAAACAGGTTTGAACAACTGACATCAGAAAAAAATCAATCGAAGAGAGATCAAATGACTAAAACAGGGTCGGTCAATTTCTCACTAGAAAACATCATATCGCCAACATCTTTTGGTAACATGCTATTACAAGGCAAAAATAAATAAGTTACTTCAATCACCTTTCGTTGATCTGTGATCACTAAAAATACTACAAAACTTCAAAAAATAAGCATGAATACTGTCGAACACAATCTGAGGGAGCTATTCGGCACGAACTCACATTTCAAAATGAAATCCACTAAAACCCCTTCCAGAAGAGGAATTTAAAAACAGAACGATGCTGAACGTTTTTTACAGACTTGATATAAAGTAAATGTTAAGATTATTGAGTCCATTACCCCTTTTCGTGCAGCCTATACGTGTAGTACATACATACGTAGCCAGTCGACTCGTCAGTGAAAAATTTAAACACAAGTTGGCATTTATAGTGACAGTTTTGGTTGACAGTTTCTAACATGGTGATCGGTGAAATTTCCGATCGTATTTTCGCTACCCTTTTGTTCTTCATGGTTTTGCTTCATTCCTTTGACCCAGGTGCTTCCAGAGCGTGCGTATTCGTCACGTTTTCTGGTTGGACGAGTCTTAGTGATCACAAAAAAAAAAAAAAAAAAAAAAAAAAAAAAAAAAGAAATTTGATAGTCAAGGTTAAATCGTGTCGTTGTTGAAAATTCCACGATCGAAAAAAAACCCAAAAAAACAAAGCGGGGATAAAGATAATCTTTTCGGGAATGAAGTGAGAGGTTTCGGTTACGATAAAAAGCAGTCAAACGTAAGATAAAAGAAATAAAGTTTATTTTGAAAATAAGATGACATTTGAGGCATCAGCCCTACCTCCTCCCCCCCAAAAGATGGGTCCAACTCCGAGTCCAGATGTAAAAATAGCGACTAAACAGTTAGCTAAAAATATGAAATTCAAATTGAAATGAGAGTGCTGTTTTATCTCAAAGTCACCTTAAAAGTCAGAATATATGAAAGCTAATCAAATATTAAGATTATGATCACTCATAGATTAATAAATAAGATTCAACTACCCTAGATAGCCTTGTACCAGACCTGGTCAATCCAAACAGAAAGCAAAGATGTATTAATAGTGAAGCTTACCTTTTTAGACTATTTGTCGATATTCAGGCTTCAGAAGCTGCCTTGACATGTTCAATAAATTACAATAGCTTTACTGATAGAAAAAAATGATTCCTACCGTCAGTTTGCGTTAATCGTAGAACTTATATATTATTTGGAAGGGTTGGTGGCTAGAACGGTTAGCTGAACGGGAAATGGAATAGGGGATTCGAGTTAAATTCTGATAACGTGGAAAAGCAATTAGAAAAGGCATGAGTCCATCCCCTGTCCCTCCAGTTTTGGTTTAATATCGGGTGGAGTGGTTGAAGTTCTATAGAGTTCTGTTGGCTCTGAACCAATTATCACACCAGAAGAACTTCAAATTGTAACCTAAGACCTGAGTTTAGCGATGGGTACGCCGGGATGGCTTTGCAGAAGCTAGAATAGAGGCACTTTTTGTCGAGAATAACACCACATATAACGATCTTTGTCCCTGGCAACTAAACGTTATTTTCTAACTGCCTATGTGTAAAAATACAGAAAATGGCTATCATACCCCTCTAACATAGCTATAATGACCAGGATAGTGATCACAATATGAAATGGTCTTTCTTGCATAATGCAGTTGCAAATGAGTAATTTTGCCCGATTTTCAATAGAAAATGAGTAGATTCTAAATTATCTCTGTCCAGATTATAAAAAGTTCCAGTACATTGTAGACATTATCAATCAGAAAACAACACTTATTACCAAAGAAGAAGTTACCCAGTGTAACCGGATGGAAATTATGACGCTTTGCTGTTCTGTGTCAGGTTGTTGTCACTTCTTCGAAGATGTCTAACACTTTATAATGAACAAATTAATGAACAACTTCTTCAATGCGAGAAAAGTAAAAAACATAATTAAACATGAATTAATGAATCTGGCGTTTGTTACGGCTGAAAACGTTAAAAAATAGTTCCTCTCATTGCGTTTATTTAACAATCGAAGCGTAAGTTTTTTTTTTTATATCAGCAATTCCCATTCTAATATTATGAATTATTATTTGTTCTCCAATATCAAGGTTTCTCCTTTAAAATTGAATACAATCGATCTTTGCTGAGATGTGTGCTATGATTAATTAATAACAAAAAAAAGGAGCATTACATTCTATTTGTGTTTTGGAGGGGAGATTGAAAACTTCGTGATGAGGTTACTTCAGTGCACATTGGAAATGGCACAGAGGCAACATTGATGGGAGCGTACGGTAGATGGTACTGTGGTTTGATTCAGAGGAAGAAAGAGGAATGTGTGTGTGAGAGAGAGGGGTGGAAAAGAAGAGAAAAATGAAAAAGGGAAAAGAGAGGGGATGATAATGAGAGAGAGGATAAAGAAAAAAAGATAGGGGGACAATGAAAGAAAGTCATGACAAGAAAGAGAAAGGGGAATGCAGATGAGAGAAAGGAGGTATAAAAGGAGGGAAAACGAGGGAGAAAATGAGCGAAGAGAATAAAAAGAAGAAAATTGAAAAACAGAAAGAGGGAAGGGGGAATTTGAGAGGGTAGGAAGGAGGGAGTGAAGGAAATTGAGTGGGAATGAACGAGGATGATAAAGAAAAAGAGGGACAGAGGGGTGAGAGAAGAGGGGGAATAGGGATGAAAGATAAAAGGATATTAAGAAAGGAAATTAGAGGTAGAAAGAGAGAGGAGGAAGAAGAATGGAAGAGAGGAATAGAAGAAATAAAGGAAAGTAGAAAGGGTTAGAATGAGTGAGGCGGATAAGAGGGTCAAAGAGAAAGAGCAGGAGGAGGGAGAGGAAAGAGAGAGCGAGGGGAAAAAGAACGAGAGGGTTAGAGAGGGACGAGGGAGAAGGGTGAAGGAGAAAGCGTGAGATAAAAATGAAGATAGAAGAACAAGGAAAGACAACGGAGGATAGAGAATAAGGGATGGAGAGAGAGAAGGAAAGAAGGGGTGGAGGAGAGAGAAGTGAGAATGAGCGAGGGGAATAAAGAAAAGAACATAGAGGGAACTAAGGGATGGATGAGAGAGAGAGAGAGAGGGTAGAAAGGGAGAATGAAAGGGGTTGAGGAGAGAGAATAAGAATGTGCGAAGAGGGGTAAAGGAAGGTTGATAGAGGGACGAAGAGAGAGAGAGACAGACAGAGAGACAGAAAGAGAGAGAGAGAGAGGGGGGGAAGTCGTAGTGAATGTGACGAGAGATCTCATTGATCATCCCCAAGTTAGTTTAGGCAAGTTACACGTTATCAAATAAAAAAATCAAAACAATTCTTATGCTGCAGTTTTATTTCCGTTTGAATTTGGTTAAAAAAATTATATTCATAATTAGGAAGTGACTTTTTGTTTCTGCATTAAATGAACATTTTTGAAGTAGGTTTACATACATCAGTGATGTATGGTGTTTTTTATCATGGGTGTGCTATTATGCACAAAACGTAAAAATATTTTTGCGTCTGTGCGAAGCAACGGCATTAAATGCCTTTTGGGCGCGGTGAAGGAAGATGGTTCCCATTGTACATTGTAAGGTTTCACACTCGCGTTCATCCGTTGTTACAAACGGCAAACAAATAGAAAGAAATGTGTGAATTAATGAGTCTTTTTGTTGCACAAAATTTCAAAACTCCCGTAATTAGCAGATATATGGGAAAAAAGAGGGAAGAATATTTCAATTTGTTTAAAAAGTGAGTTTTTTAAAGCTTCTTCTGACGGACACTCTCATCAGGAGATAACCAGTAGGAAAATGTTATACATATATACCACACAATACAAATTATGAATGCTATATCATATCATACAATATCTGATATATATATATTTGATACATCAAACATTACATGGATTCAGAGTAGGGCTCAAAATATAATGAAGTAAGGATTCACTACGAAAGCACGTTTATGTTTCTGCCCTGTTTGAAAAAACTTCTTCCAAGAAACCCACTGAGTATAATATTTAACGAGAACAAATTGAAAATCAGCCCTAGTTGTACGGAAAATTTTAATAAACTCATAACATAACATAAAATAGTGTAATTTGACTCAATACCAAGGCAGTTAGCATAGATAAACCAAAATGCGATCGTACAAATGTTTCAAATCGATCATTTTATACCAAGCTAAAATATCCACCCAAGACAAATCCTTAGAAGTGGGATAGCATATGGTATTATCAAAAACTCCCTTTAAAACAAGCTTAATCAACTATATATATCATCATTTACAGACGAGAAATATAAAAATAGTGCATCAATGTCGACATATTATTGGACACTGATTAATAATAAACTCAAACCTACAGTAAAATGGAAAATATTTGAAAAAACATACATATACCAAAATATTGAAACTGCATGTCGCTTATGCCTAAATGAGTAATATGAAATCCTTAGTTTTAACAATACGACAAAAAATATATATGATAGAATTATTGAACTGAATAGATGAAATCGCATCAAAATGCACCATTACTCAAAATTTCTGTAAACTAATGTAAATCAATAACCTATTGATAGATATATTGAAAAAATCGACCATATATGTCTTATTCACGTATGTACCTTGAAAACAACCAAATCAAGTAAAAATAAGATACTCTCAGAAATGACAGATTAACCACATACCGATAACAGCAAATAACTGCACCTAACCACCTGATTTATAATTTATAACTACCAACAAGCATAGCATTAAATAGGACAAAAATAAAAGCAAGGACCATCGAGTGACCAACCACTTAACAAAAACATATATAAATAGAATAAAAGAAAGATCCTACCTGTTGGAATAAAAGACAACCCTCCCAATATCTTAGTTAGGAATCTTAAATAAACCGAATCATTCAATCAAAGAAGCCCAAAGCAGGACAGAAACATAAACGTGTTTGTGTAGATAATCCCTACTCCATCATATATATATTTATGTGTTTGTGTGTGTGAGAGAGAGAGAGAGAGAGAGGAATGCCATGACTAATCGGAGAAGATAGATTTGATTGATCACACAAAAAAACGTCATGTGACTATTTTTTGTGTCTTTTGGTAGTATATCGTATTGGGGTGATCAATCAAAAAATTCGTGAAAAAAAGGTGTTCAGTGAATAAGATGTTCCTCTTGCCTTCCGTTGGATTACTAGAAAGTCTGTTTAAATAACTTAGCATAAATTTACATAGCAAAATGGAAACCCCACTAATCTAAAAATTGGACAAACTGGCCATGTTTACAGTTTTGGTTGATAGTCTCTAATACATGTAGTATAAAATGGAAAGATCGATAAGAACAGACAGGAGTGGAGATAAAAATGATTTGGGAGAGTCAATAGAACCTTCAAATGATGATAGACGAACTGATTGAAGAGAGTAAGAAAGTAAGTCTTCACATAATCTTCAGAAAAACAAATGTCATGTACAACAGATACGTTGAGGACAAAAACACTAACTTTATTTATAGCGTGCTCAATCTCGAAAAACAAGAAAATCCCACTAGTCCTGAAAAAAAGTGTTTACAAACCAGTGCATCGTCCTGATAGTCACCTATGGTGCTGAAACATGGAACCCAGCGAAAAGTAGGCCTCATCAAACTGAGAACCATGCAACATTCACCGGAAAGGATCACACCCAACATCACATAAAGAAATCACGAGACAGCACAACGCATTAAAGAAAAGATAAGAGCCTGAGATATCGTAGTATCCAGATCATATGCAAAACTGTGGCTCACAAATTATGCATAACAAACTTGACAAGTTCAGGAGATATTGGATCCACGACACCCATAATAGAGATGTTTGGCAAATCCTGGGGGAGGTCCTTTAACGGATGCTTTAAGATGAATAAGGGTAAATGCCTTATTTTTCAGCCTTCTTGATCCATGATGTAGCTTGTAACCACGAAACATATATGCATAGCCATTCGAGCGGAATAAGTTGAAAACTGAAGAGACGTATGTCGACTATGTCGACGGTTTCTGTTGACTGTTTCTAATATATACAGTGCGAAATATACAAATCGATATGAACAGACTCAAGTTGGGGCAGATAGTTATGAATGATTTGAGATAGATTTCAGCATATAAAGCGAGTAAGAAAAAAGATTCCAAAATCCCAAACCTTTAGCAAGAAACAGCATAAACAGCTATTTGGGTTTTTTTTATTTGATTATAGCGGGATGCTTGGCTTCATTTCGTATCACTCTGTACTCAACTGATCCAATCTGACAGAATGGATTCGACTGAGGAAAAAACCCCAAAGTAGGCTTGATATTCGAGTAAAAATAATTTTTCGATTTTTCTCTATCTGCTTCAGTTGGGAAAAAATATTTTATTGGATCTCGTCAAATATTTGGTTCGGTAGTTACAAATCCCCCCTTTGAATATCGCTAGCACATTGGATTTAAACATGAACCATAAGTTCAACGGTACGTCCATCATCCGTGGTACTACTAAGAAAATGGGGAGGAGAAAGAAGAACAAGTAGCCTTTCTTGGAATTGACTTATTCCAATACTTGTATATTTACTTTGCTATATGGAATGTTCTGCAAGAATAGTTTTCAGTTAAAACTGGGAGTGGCCATTTTTGGTGTTTATGGCCAAATTTGCATTTTTTGGCAATTTTTGTGTTTTTTTTTCAATCATACCATAAGCAGCTGGTCAAAGAAATGATTGGATTTTCTGTTAATGAATCACACCTTTATATGGCATCACACATTTTAATGACAACGTACTTCTCAATGACACTATTTCCCTTCCTATTTTAGATGTTTAACATGTGCAGGCCAAAATACCGACCAAATAACGTCTAATGGAGATACATGGACACATCTGAAAAAAATTATATATATATATATATATATATATATATATATATGGCCAATGTATCAATGTGGATTTTATTCTATCCGACGATATTAAAGTAAAATGACTATTCAATTCAGAATACTTTGCTTTATACAACTGAGATTTCTAAGTTCATTTTGACGTTTTGCAAGTCAATCCAGGCTTCTTCCGGGAAAAAAGATGAAGATGCGTAACAGTCTGTTATATACAGTCCATGCATGGGTATGGGAATGTTCGGTGATTATTGATTGAATTAAGTGGATATCTGCTTTTGAGTCACATCATCCGAATCTGTAATATCTAAAATACTTAATCTGATAATCAATCCCTAAACCCAACCTTAACCACACATGGGCTGTATACAACAGACCCTTTCTTGTATTTCTTTCACTTTTTCCTGATGATGCTGGAATTGACTGTCGAACATCAAAATATTCATATAAATATATTTGCAATTACTTGCAAACGATTCTGTGGTACTTTCTGGATAACTAACACGCCAGAGTGGAAGTCCGTATTTATTACTCATGCTTCCTTTCGCATAAATAATCAGTGTCCATATTTCAACGCAATTATAGATCGGTATGTATTCTTGCTCAGTTCTACAACTTTCCACTGCTTCTCAGTTGTTGATCTGCTTCTTTCATACGGCTCCCATAATTTTCACGGTCCAGCGAGTGATTGACAGCTACAATCAACATTCTCCTTTCTTTATTTCCATTCTCAACTCTCGTTGACTGTCTATCACACTTATCATTCTTGAGAGATTCTCCGACAAAAGTGAATAATAGTCCTTGATCGATACATTTCAACCAACTTTCAACCAGCGTGGCCAACTCAGGTATCTTATGTCTAAATTTAGATATATTGTTGCATTTAGATGTAAGAAAGTGATTTCAGATATTGGATATAAGTTCGGGGATTTTTCAATAAGGCAAAGATGGTTCTTGATATTGAATAAATAGCAAGGCAACTAGGCTATTTCATTTGAAAATGCACTGTAGTAGCAGCAGTAGTAGGTCTTGGTGAGGACATAGGATGTCGGGATAGAATCGAGGTTGTTTAGTGTTAGATCGTGTGGGTAAGTTAGGGATAGTATAGATGGTGGGGTGATGAGGTTAAAGAACTTCATATGTATCAACCTCATAGGTCATTGAAAGTATGTTGGCTCTAATTTGTACAAGTGGGATGCCTTACCAAGGTTTTAGTTGTTATGGGTCTGAGTGACTGTAAAGTTCCCAATATTACTTATACATGATAGGAGGTAGATGTGGATTTGAGGTTGATATGTTGTACCAATATCATAAAATATCTTTTTGTTGCTATTTTGAACACAAATTAGCAATGAGGTTAATTGTGTGCTAGACAATTCCAATGACATTCCAGTAATGAAATTACTCAAGGTATCCAAAGCTCTGTCAACTTGATGTGTTCTTTAACTTGTAAAATATGTTCTTTTAGATTATATTATAGTTAATCGTCTGTAACAAGATATTTCTTGATATTTCTTGCCTCAATTCTAATTATAATTTCAGAAGTGTCTGCGACACTATTTCCAACGTTTGTGGTTCATTCAGAACTCTGATCACAATATTTTCATTATTATCTATGTAAGCAATTTCCTTAACAGTAAATCTCATTGAAATTGTCTTAAATCTATACTAATGACTCCCAGAGCATCTGTTTCATTAATGCTACACTCAAAAGTAAGTCTAGACGACCAAAATTGTTGGTGAATAAGTCAATGAGTCTATAGACAAATTATTGAAAAACATATTTGAGCAATAAAATCCTATTTCTCAAAATAATCTACTCATTCTTTAATGAACTCAGCCTAGCGGCTATCCTATCGATGGCAGGTTCGATTCCTGCCGCAGCTCAATTTTCTTAGATTGTTTATTCTGTTTACATTTTCAAAATTGAGTGATGTATTAACCGTTTAACGACAGGAAATCATCTCAAATACGTTCCTGTATAATATAACACAGTTTTATAATTCATTCTGTTGGACCAAGTATGTCTGTTTCTTGAATACCTAACCTTCGGAAAAAACGAAAAGACCAAGAATAAACAAAAAGAGAATGAGAGTTGAAAGCAATTATTTTGGCCTTTGCATTTCCAGCAGCTGTTTATCTCAGTGATAGGAGCATCGTTACTTCGAAGCAGCTACTGTATCGATAATAGGTTCGAATCCTGCGACAGTCTTATTTTCTTTGATTGTTTTTCCCCTGTATACGTTGAATTGAGTGATATGTCAGACGTATAACGACGGGAGATGATTTTCAAATAAGTTTCTCTTTACTATAACGCAGTCTATAATTCATTCATTCATTCATATATATATATATATATATATAATTTGAACAATAGGGAATGAGAAAGACTCTAGAATGAAAGTGTATGGAAGCTAAGTTTATTTATCCATGAAAATTTTCATTGATGGTGTAGATATATTTTGGGAGGTATTCCCTTCTTCAGTAGTGTATTGTATGTGTAAGTCTGTATGTGTGTGTACAAGTTAATTGTTATATGGGAGTATTTTTCTATTTTTTTCAATGATAGTCAATCTAGTGTCTGGGATTGTATTGTGATTTAATTCTGTGTCTCTAGTTGTTAAGTACTAACGTTAAATTGCCACTCAGACTTGCCTATGTATTGTAAATTGCATTTATTACGTTCCAGGAGGTCTATAATGTTTTTTCTACAACAGTTATTGCTATGGTATATGTAGAAACTCTCTTTGGATGGGTGAGCTAGTGAAAGCATTTGCGTACTTAAGGTGGTTGCGACATAGACTATTTCTTCTGTTGCATGGTGTACAGAATTTAGTGGCTCTAGGGATAATGTTGTGTGGGACTTGTTTATTATATCCTCGCTGCTAATCATGTCTTTGATGTTTTGGGGTCTGCAGTAAGCGATGACACATGGATATGTGAATATTTCTCTGAGATCTGTTCTAAGGGTGAAGATGTTCCATCTTCCTTGATAATGTGTGCTAAGGGTGGGAGTGTCTTGTTGAAAGTGGTATGCAGTCAGCTTTATTATTGTTAAAGAGCTTAAGGGTTTCTTCCCTGGGTATTACAGTTGTCTTTCTTCTTTTTGTATCATATTGCGGGGATCCTCGTTGAGTGAAAAGATGGACTAGGTTATGGTTGTATCTGTTGAGTTCACTATCTGTAAAACGGATTCGTCTAATTCTAAGAGCTTTTGAAAATGGTAAGCTTCTTTTTAGGTGTTGGAGATTGGCTGACTTAGAGTGGAGGTAATTGTGAGTATCTGTAGGATGAGTGTAGAGGGTAGTTTGGAGGTTTTTATTACTATCTATTTATCTGCAGGTGTTTAGGAAGGCTATGGAGTCGGTAGATGTCACAAAGTCAAATTTAATCGAATAGTGTACAGAGTTTATATGTACAAAGACATTCTATAGTTTGGCTTTATCTCCTATGTATATGGAAAAAATGTCATCTATATATCTACCAGGAATACTATATAATAAATTATCAGACGTTTGATGGGTTTATTCCATAAAGTGCTCGATACATTCAGCATTAAGTTGAGTTAGAGTAAAGCTAAAAATATGATGAAGTGAAGGATTTGCTACAAAAAGACGTTTATGTTTCTCTTCTGTTTGGTTTTTTAGGCTCTTCTGTTTGAAAAAGCAAAAAACATGATAGAAACACACACACACACACACACACACACACACACACATATATATATATATATATTATATATATATCAACGCTCCCCTATTCAGAGTTGAGCACTCTTTAAGTGAGGTAACTCGTTCATTGAAAGCTTATGCAATACTATTCCATGGGAATAGTGCACTCTGGTGGATGGGGAATATATGCTAAATGAATATATCACTCATATTCAACCTCACTAACCGCCCAGTCCCGTGGCGCAGAGGTAGGATACTGGCCTCCGGGTGTGAAGCAAAGGTTTCCTGCCTCGTGGTAATGGATAGGATAATAGATTGTCTATAACCACACCGAAGAGTTGTAATGCAACGAAACAGCTGTCTGTGGATGACACAATATATATATATATATATATATATATATATATATATATATATATATTATGAAGTATGGGATTTGTTACATAAACACGTTTCTACCCTGTTTTTGCATATATATATATATATGTATCGAGAGAGAGAGAGAGAGAGAGAGAGAGAGAGAGAGAGAGAGAGGGGGGAGAGGTTTTAACGTTTTGGCATGTCATATAATATAAGCAACGAATAAAAACAGAATTGTAATGGTCGAATAGAATAAAATGAGAAACATTGTTGGAAAAAGCCTAAGGAATTTATTTTTACAAGTATAAACACGAGGAAGAAACATGCCATATTATGAATGCTAATAATTCCAGTTTGGTGTACTTTTGTGGATGGTTGAAATCACAAAGCTCCAGGGTGTTGGCTCGGCATTGTCAGACAAAGAATAGGAATCAGAAAAAGCGATCCAGCCCTTGGCGTGGATACGGGTGGAGGGGATCTTCCAGAATTTTTAATGCTTCCGTTGGCATTTGGAATGACAATGGCATTAACGATAAGAAGAAGAAGAAAAAGAAGAAGAAGAAGACAAGGGCAAGAACGGAGGGGAAGAGGGAGGAATTAATAAAAAGTGATGAGGAGGCAGAGCTATGATTAGATAGAGAGAAGGGGGCAAACAGACGAAGAGACAAAAATAGTAACCTAGGAATAGAGGACAAACACCTACAATATATATATGAGAGAGAGAGAGAGAGAGAGCGAGAGGGAGGGAGACAAATAAGGATAATTAAACAGTAAGTGATAAGAAAGGCGGCCAAAAGTGTGGAAGGTTATAATTAAAGAGAGAGGGGAGGAAACAGACACACATACAGGAAAGGGAATCGGGGATATTCATACATATATATATGCATATATATATATATGTATATATATATATATATAGTGAGAGAAAGAGAGAAAAATAGATAGATGTATATATAGAGAACAAGATATTAGGAAACAAAAAGTGATAAGGCAGAAAAAGTTTGGAAGGTTATAATGACAGAGAGACAGACAAACAGACATTAACATAAACAGTAAAGGGAATAAAGTATAGAGGGCATATATATATATATATATATATATATATATATATATATATGTGTGTGTGTGTGTGTGTGTGTGTGTGTGTGAGTGTGTAGAGAGAGAGAGTGTTCGTGTGTGTTCGTGCGTGTCTGTGTCTGTGCAGAATCCGACATAACAACTGGCCAGAGATTATTCGGCCATTTCGAATATCCCGAGAAGCACGAATGTAATTTGACAACCAATCAGCATGGTGTTAATCATTGCAATTTTAGACGTCAGTCCCCGTGATCCAGATTTAGCTCCCTGAGATTATTGGTCCTTCTCAGAGATATTCCAGACTGTGCTCGAGATTAGAAAGAACGTGGCCAAACAGCTGTGATGATCCTGAAATAGAACCAGCAGAATGCTTCGTAAATGAAGCAGATGCTGGTATAAGTGTATGAGGCCCCTAGGGAAATATTCGGAAGGAATCAAACTCGGCATCACCCTGGGTGGGTGTATCTCAATTTATATCATTGGGTTACATTTCGACGGACATTGTATATCTTTGCTTGAGACTGCATAAAAGTTAGCAAAATTTCTAATACCTATGTATCGTTTCCTTGCATTCTTCAATGTTAAATATTATACAACTTGCATTCCTTGAAATTTGAAGATCAGTTTACTTATATTCGAGAAGAGTAAGTAATATTTAGGTTTTCCTCTTGTTGTCATCGAGAATGAAACTATGGGTGAAGCACAATGCACAGGGTCTTCATTGCCACAGGGGAGATCTTCTGTACCATTGATTTACATGATAATATCACGTGATTAAAGAAATTGTAATTTTCCCAGTTCTCTCAGGAAGAAAGTTTTAACTTTGTTTTTTCTTCCATTAAAACTTCTGGCTTGAAGATTGACAACAAATAATGCAGAGTAAGTTAGAGAACCTACACGACCTCCATTAATGATAGATGAACTAAATGAAGAGAGCAAGAAAGTCGGCCTACACATGAACTTCAGCTAGACGAAGATCATGTGCAACAACCACATTGGAGATAAAAAACATTAAAATCGAAATCGAGGGCACAGAACTCGAGAAAGTAGACCACTACATCTACCTAGGGCAATGAATCTCCATGAGACCCTCAAAAGAAGAAGAAGAAGTCAAGCGAAGAATCACACTAGGATGGCAAGCCTTTGGCAGAGCTAGCTCAACCTTCAAAACTAATAAATTCTAAAGAGAAGGGTGTATAACCAATGCATCCTCCCTATAGTCACTTATGGAGCTGAAACATGGAACTTAACCAAGAGACAGACCTGTAAGCTGAGAACCATGCAACGTGCACATGAAAGAATAATGCTGGGCCTCACATGGAGAGACCACAAAACAGCACAGTACATCCGGGAAAAGACAAAAGTTAGAGACATCATAGAATCCATAAAAAATCTCAAAGGCAGTGGGCTGGCCATGTTGCAAGAATGGCAGACAATCGATTGACATCAAGACTCACAACATGGATTTCCCGAGACCACATGCGCAACCGAGGCCGGCAAAATGTTAGATGGAGAGACGAGCTAGACAAGTTCAGGAAGTACTGGCTCCGTGACGCCCATGATAGAGAAGTGTGGCAAATCCTGGGGAAGGTCTATGTCCAACGACGGACGCTAAAAGACTGATGATGATGATGAAGTTATACGTCTGCATTGCCACTGATAGAACAGTCATAATAATTATTTGAATCATGAAGGAACGTTATCTTATTTGGTACATTGTAATAGACAATACACATCTCGAATATATATATATATATATATATATATATATATATATATAGTACTTTCCCACAACTGATAGGACAAGAACTATACTCTATGCTTACGCTACAGGAGACTCTAGAAACAATTAGGTATCTTGAGTAGCAATCAAGAGTTGCTTATCCGTGGAGAATGACAGCATAGCCCGAGATCTGGAAACGTAATGACCTTGCTCTGCATGTCAAGTTCAATGAACTCCTAGTTTGCTGCTGGAAAGGAGGCACCCTATCCAAGGACTTCAAAGACGCCCTCTTTATAAACCATTATATAAAACAAAGGGAGACAAACTGAAATGCTTAAACTATCGTGGAATAACTTTGCTTACGGTAGCAGGCAAAATCATTGGATACTTCTGAATCGACTGGTTTATCAAATAGCAGAGGAACACCCCCCCCAGAGAGCCAATGCAACGTCAAAGCAAACCAGAGTACAACCACCATTGTTATTACTGGGTCCAGGAAAAATGCTGTGAACAGAACAAGATGAAGTACAAGAACCTGACAAAGGCATCTGATGCAGTCAGTAATTTCGGATCAATCTAGATCATCTTAGTGAAACCGGTTAGTCCTTTGACATGTTTCGCCAGGATTTTCCAAAACCTTGACGCATAGCTAAGAGAAGTCAGATGCGATATCAATTCTTCCTAATCCTTTCAAATCAATCTTAGCCTCCATATTGGCTTCAATATTCTACAATAGATAACTTCCTGTTTTGCAAAGACAACAAAAGAAATTGGCATGGAAATAACAATCAAGAAGACGGTCAGTCTTCACAAACCTAAGTCAAGACAAAATTCCATCCACCATCAATTTTTATCGGCACGACTACGTTCAAAATTGTCCTGGACTTTACATGCCTAGGCTTATTCTTCGATACCAGATGAGACAGACAGATAGAAAACAAAATGGCCATAGCCAGCTAAATTTTTGGTAAAGTGCCCATGCGCGTCCCAGTTGGAACAAACTCTACGAAGAGTCTACTTAACCATCGCACACGGTGCCAAATCCTGAATAGTATACCAGCGCTACTTTCACTTTGTTTAGCACTTCCACATGTGCTACTGCTGAACAATCCTCAAAGTTTGCTGTTGCGAATTGATCACAAGATCACTAATCTCTCGCGGCTTCAATCACTGTAAGTGGACCAAAGAGGCAGGTGAAAAAATAGATAGAGATGCAAGGTCAACTCCTATGCCAAACCTAAATGCAAAGCAAAGGCAGAACGTAGGAAGCAGCACTGGAAAGGGGGTGCTCCGTCAGGCGACCAAACTCTCTCTTGCAACTGATGCAAGAACGCTTGGATCACCCACATAAATATTACAGATCATCGTAGGTGGTAAACCCGTAACAATGGATGTGGTAAACCCTCCCAAATATTCTTTCGTGAAGCTAAGCCATAATGATATATATACAACGTGCGTGTGTTTGTGCATGCACGCACGCACGTGTGTGTGTGTGTGTGTGCGTGTGTATTATTCTCTGTATGATGTAGTTGTTGTATTTAGTGACCGAGTGTCAGAGATAGCTCATCTCTAGCAAACTGGGAATTGAGATGAATACATTCGTAAACTAGTGGCGAAATCGTCATCACAATTTATCTTTTATATTAATTGCATGTGTATTTAGCAAGAAAAAAACCTATAACAAATTGTCTGAATAGAAATGCCCAGTTTTATAAAATATTGAAAATTTTCTTCGTGCAGAAACAATTCTATTGAAAACAAGCAATCCTATTGCTGATAAATCGAATACTGATGTTCTGCCTCCAGGGGAAGACAAGGAACTTTCTGTTATTGCCAAAATAAAATAAAGACAACTTATATTTATACAAAATGACAAGCAAACACGCACATAAAACTAAATAATTCTCTACAAATTTCTTCAATAAAAAAATTAGAAAATGAAAAAAAAAAAAATTGAATTCTGGAAAGAGAGCACATCGGCTAATATATATTTTTTCCTATCAAAGACTTTCTTTCCTTGTTCACGCTACCGAGTTTAATTTCCTTCTACTTACATATATTCCCACCCAGAGCATTCTTCTAACATCATAATCGAGATTAGATTTTCTGTAAATCGAAGTACACAATTTTCAAACAAGCTGGGATATTGCTTGTGTCTCCGAAAGCATAAAATATTTTATATCTGAAGGCGTCGTATCGAACAATTTATTTGATTTAGAGGCTATATATATATATATATATTATATATATACATAGATGGATTGATAGATAGAATGCACGCATGCAAGTGTGTGCATGAGAGAGAGAAAGAGAGATAGAGAGAGAGAGGCAGGTGCAAAAGAGTCTAGAAAGCTCTTTCAGCTCATACACTAAAGACATTGAAAAGTTTAGTTTTTTTCAATTCTTTTTTTTTCTCTCAGTTCAGTCAGTTATTTCTCAATATCTGTTAATGTAATTTACGTAACAATTTTCTGTTTTTTTCATGTCTTTCATAGCATTTTATATTATTCTAGAATATACCCGTCAGACATGTGGGGTTCTTTAAATATGGGACGGTATCAAGAGGCCTAAAGCTGCTTAGTGTGTAATGATCAGACATTGAGTTTCAAGGGTTCTTAATGCTTAATTCCTATTATGTCGTAACAGGGATGTAAATCAACCAAAGAGATCTTACCATTTGAGCGCCAACGCCCAA
>OY735218.1:23231954-23269454 GCA_963457665.1 Thysanoteuthis rhombus
ATCATTTGTTCTATTTACCGGGATTCAGTGTTTTGTCTAAACAATATTTCGACTGACTGCTATTTTGTTCATCCGTTAAAGCAAAGCTAGAAGTATGCCTTCTCACGACTGCCAAATCATCACGTTTAAAAGATTTCTAACAGTATAGAAATATCCACACAACAACGGAGTTAATTCCTGAAAGAAATATTCGAAAGAACGAAACTTTTGAACACTTAATTTGAAGCAAAAATTATTCTTAAATGTTCTATCCTCTTAGTACCGAAATGGTTTCGTCTAGTTCATGTGATTTCTGAGTTACATATATTTATCAGTGGTCGTAGAGTTTTGGGCCTCCTCATCAAATAGTATTTACAATAGTAATTTATAACATTTTTCTCTATGTACATTTGAGTATATCACGACTATTTTAGCACAGATTTAGTTACAAAATTTTGTCATTCACTAAGAAATGCAGTAGCTAAAAAATTTTGTTTGACTAATTTTCATCAATTCCTTATTTTATGTCGGTGATTATTTTTATAATAATTTATTTGTTTATTATTCATTCCTTCAGACATATGGTTTGACCTTTTTTGCTGGAGCCTCGACTCAACGGTTCAAAAAATTTGATGCCCTCTTAATTATGATAAAACAGTGTTGGGGGTTATAATGACGTGAGGTTAGATGTAAAAATTTACCAGAATTTTCTGTTTGAAATCGTGAAAGATATCTGTAATGAAATAAATTTTCTGTAAAATAAACATTGATGAAGAACATTGAATTTTTCCAATTTCTTTATGGTGTAAAATTTTGTCACAAGAACGCAGTTTCCAAATAAATGTATTAACTCACATAGTTAAAGAGTTGGGTATTAGTTACTAGGAAAACGATATTAAAAATTGGAATCAATAACAATGTGTAAATAGGAATCGGTAGTAATCGGATAATAAAATTCCAGCTCCCAAACGCTTTTCTTTTTTCATTTAGTAATGTGTAACGCTTTTCACACTCCATAACCGATTTCCACATTGCCCGACCTGCAATGTATTTAAATTGCTTCTATTCCCTTGTGAAACATATGTCCACTTTCAGAATCACTGCTCTAGACATTAGGTTGTTTTGTATTTTTTTAAATACAAGCAAACCGAAATTTACAGCAAGCATTTCGAGAGTCGGGGGATTCAAACCGAGGCTTTCATTTTCTTGCCTCAGCGAAGGCGTTAGCTCCAAATCTTTAGTCAATGTCTGCTTCGCACATATCAACATCGTTAAAAAAGTGAACATTGTGCATAGTCTTACTAGAGCCGCGAATTTCAGGAAATGTTGCCTGAGGCAAGCAAAACAAATTCCTGCGTTTGTGAACACAAAATAGTCTTGTATGGACGTCTAAAAGACGTGGAAATCAGTATGAAAAACTCACAGCATATTGTTCGGGATGAATATCTAGTTATTTTATTAGATCTAGTTTTTGGTTTTCCATGAAAACCCGGAAAATATTTTTTTTAAGATGTGATATGTACAAATTAATCCGACTATTTGAAAAAGAGAAAACATACCTGATAAGTCACTCAATAGAAAAACCATCGTGCGACCCAATCCTTTAGCAGTATGCCATTCCATGGATGATCAAAGAATAAGTTACTTCTTACTTTTATTTGGGGGGGGGGGGGTGATCGCTAAAAAGTCCAAAGAACGTGCATGCAAAGGGGCAAAACTCAAGGAACCAATTTAACATAATCTCCCACTGTAAATGAATCCCCCTCTAAAATAACCTGTTTAGAGGTGGAATTTCCAAAATACTAAAAGATATATTTTTGTTCTAGACATAGTAAGGAGTGAATGATCAGAATTATAGCCGTCTACAACCATTAGTGTAGCCTGTGAGCTTTATACGTATTTAAATACATACGTACGTAGATAGCCAGCAAGGTTCAAGAAAAATTAAGTTGACAGTTTAGGTTCAACGTTTCCAAAATTGTTTCTACAAAATAGTATATTTCTAAAAAGAAAAAACGTTAATAAGTTTTATTAATGACCAAATAGAAAACACCATATGCCAAACATCTACTGGCGGCGTGCTGTATTGCAGGTTAATTGACTTGAAAATTGGATAAAGGTGGGATCAATGAATAAATTACTTTCCTAACCTTTTTTAGGTGGTGATTGGTGAAAAGTCCGAATCAACAAAAAACAAAGCAAGCGTGAACGCTACCGGATACAGACTAATGGATCATTTTAGCAAACGTTTTAATGTAAATCAACCTCCCCCACCGACAAAGTTGAAATTATTTGGGGCCGCAAAAAATTTTCACAAATCAAAGCAAAGCAAAAAAAAACAACAAAAAACAAGACAAAAAAATGTGTTCACTAGATATGATGAGAATATGTTTAAAATTTTAACACTCTTCCTAAGATAGATAGACGCGTTGATAGCTGGTTAGCCAGCCAGGGACTCTTAAAACCGGAGGAAACTTATGTTGACTTGGAGGACATTTTCAGTGGACGATTTCCAACATTCTTGAAAAGAACCATTCGACTCGTGCATATAAAGCCCTTGAGCTTTGTTTGCAGAAAAGTGAAAATTTATATTTACATTATGGTCAAAAATTCATATTCGACACTTTTAATCTTTACTTGTCTTGTTTTAACTGGGAAAAGTTGAAGCGTGAGCTGAGTAGTGAATAACTGAGGCTTATGAAGATACTGTTCTTGATGCATCAGGAACGATTGGCAAGTTTTAAAAGATTTAAAAGCTCAGGTACAAAAGACACTCCTGGAAGACCCTTAAACCTTACAAGTGAAGAATTGGAGTAACGTTTAAAGGGAGATGCAGCTCAAACAAGACGTGAATTGCACAAAAAAGAACAGCTTTGATTAGAATCGAAACCGCCATGTGATCAGAGTCTTTTTGTAGGATGCTGAGTCGGTAGTAAAAAAAATGTAAAATGACGATTTAGCTTGTTCAAATGCTTGTCCTCATATTACAAATGCAGAGCAGCAAAATATCATGAAGTTATGTACACAACATATTTTTCTTGACTTTGAGCCAAACAATCGTCCCGTTGTGGGTGTTGCATCTTATCTTCTTAGCATTTTCAACAATATAAATATTACCCTGTCATCTATATAAATTGTGTGAAGTAATAGAAAACAGGGCTAAATATGTGATGTCTGAAAAAGGCGCTATGAGCTCATGATTAAAATATGTAGTAGAAGGAATAATGTGAATTTTCGCATCAAGGTGATAAAAATACCTTCAAACTTTTTAGAAAACGTCAATCCAAGCTGTCACTAAAACTACCAACATTTACTGGGAACTTCAATTTACAATGTAATTTGTTACTAAATCTGTCCCTCAGTTTAGGTCCGACTGTCTCCACGCTCGTTTTAGTGATCTAACAAAAGGCAAAAGAAGAAAGTATCATATCAATTGATACACATCTTTTTTCCAATACTTTAATTGATCATTCTCAACGCAGCATACTGCAAAAGGAAGTTTGCCATATGACATTTTCTATTGAGTGACAAACCAGACGTATTCTACTTTCATTTGGATTTTTCATTGCTTTTAATATGATCTTCGTATAGTTCCTTTCATCTCAACGTTATCAATTTTTGCATTGAAAATACCTCAACCGGTTTCATATGGATTTTATTCATTTTTCTCTGAATTCCAGTTCGGCTCGAATTTCTTCCATGACATTGCATTAATTTGAACTTGTCTCTGGCAAATGTTTTACTGAGAATTTTTACTTTTGTTGAATGTGTTGCCTTTTATAATAATTTTGTCTTTTTAAAAATTTTTACATAACTATGTTCAACTTGAAATATTTCTTTGGCCTGTTATATGATATGTTATAGCATTCGTTTGATTTTATAGTTTTTTTTTTGTCCTTTCACAAATCTGTTGCTGTAAATACATTGAAACTTGTGCTCAACATACATAGCTGTAAATGTATTGGCGCTTCTGATCTCTTTCATTCTTTATGACTTTCAGTGTCGATTTATTTTGAACATTTCCTTTGCATAATACAAATTATATCTGGAAAGTATACAGCAATTTAATCCTAACAGAAAAAAAAGTATTATACCTGGGAAAACAGCGCCTTAGTCCTCTAAAAATTATCTCCTTATCCTTGTGTCAATTTCACCATTAAAAGTAGACTACAAAATTATCTTTCTTGGTCGTTACCATCTCTCTGTGTTCCCCTCAATCTAATCAAGTGTCGAAAATATCTCCTCCCTTTCAAAGGAGATTTTAACTTCAGGAAAAGACGGTAGTCACAGAGACCCAAATTAGTACTGTAGTGAGGAGTTTGATTGACCTAGGTAGACAAATGTTTAGTCAAAGACCTTTGTGAATATCTTATGATCTACCTGTCATCATGAATGCAATGGTCCCATAGTATATAGACTCCTTCAAAGGCATCTCATTGCTCACTGAATCACCAAACAGAAAAGGGTGTGTTCATGCATGCACAGTAAGTTCCTCTCTTATTGGTTGCCAAGGTAGCTTAAATGGTTCTTGAGATAATGATACTCTCTTGGTGCATTCAAGATAGACATTGTATTTTTTCGTATATACTACAGCCTTGTAACAAGTTTCGAAATCCTGTTTGAAATCAAACATTAATTGTTAATGTTTCAAACTCAGTTTCCAGTGCCTTAATTGAGATTTCGTTGGTCGAATGTCTTCTTCAGCTAACTTACAATGATTTTATTTAAATTTGACATTATTATTAGCGTAAGTAAGCATCCCTGTCCTTATGTATTGATTTAGTAAAACATTTTTCCAAGTTTGTTTCATTTCTATTGAGATAACTCACGTTTTATGAAATCAGTTTATCTCTCCTATTTTTCCACTTCTCCATCCTTTGTTTGAATTGAACATTCATCTCTCTTCCAAAAAGAAAGACTGTGTCGTGTTGCGATACAAGTGTAATGGGTGATGCCTCAGCTTGAGAATAAAAACCATGGGAAAAAGAGACTATGGGACTATTTGAATTGCAATATTCATTGCAATATTCATCTTTACGAAACGGTGGAAAGGGGATATGATCTGCCAATCGATGTACAGCTATCAAAGTCTTTAATAGGATCTGATCCCCCAAAATAGAACCTCCAACAGGAAGTATGTACATGCAGGACTGTTTTCGATTCTTTGCCCCTCACTCACTGTGAAAAACATTCTCATCTTTTATTCATCCTGCCATCATCTGCTTTAAGCTTTCTAACATCCGATACTATATTCACTCGCTGGTGAAGAACAAAATCAACCTATTCTATTAATGATCACATCGTACAGTCTTGTAAATTTCAATACTCAGCTCTAGCCAAGAAACCCTTGGGATACTCTTGGTCAATTCAACGGGACCCCCCCCCCCGAGGCCTTGTCCCAAAACATGAATAGTCAGATTCGGGCGTAGATTTCCATGATTGGTTTTCTTTTCAAGATCACACTGCATGTAGTATAAAAGATTCAACCATAATTTTGAAATCAATTTTTATTTCAGCTCAATCCCTGCATGATTTTTTCTCACAGACTATCCTGCAACTGATCACAAGTTTTATGGTTTCATAAGACACGTTTGTAAGATTTATCTCTAAATCCAAGTGAACCGTCTTCTCAGTCGGATGTCTATTTTATTCACAATCTGTTCTCTAACTGCACCTACGTCTTATAAGACTTCGTACTCACTCTTGTAAAACGAGTGGCTGCTTGTCAGCATCCAAACTTCATTACAAATTGTTCTTTATGAAACGTGCACATGAAAGAATCATATGGAGAGACCACAAAACAACACAGGAAAAGACAAGAGTTAGAGACATCATAGAATCCATAAAAAATCTCAAATGGCAGTGGGCTGGCCATGTTGCAAGAATGGCAGACAATCGATGGACATCACGACTCACGACACGGATTCCTCGAGAATACATGCGCAACCAAGGCCGGCAAAATGTTAGATGGAGAGTTCAGCTAGACAAGTTCAGTAAGTACTGGCTCCGTGACGCCCATGATAGAGAAGTGTGGCAAATCAAGGGGAAGGTGTATGTCCAACGAAGGACGCTAAAAGACTGATGATGATGATGATGATGATGATGATGATGATGATGATGATGATGAAAGGCTTCCACCACTACGTTCCAGAATGCGTAACCCCATGTAGGAACTTCTGTCAGATCCGCCTAAACTTCGTTCGTGCACCTTAAGCACATGATTTAAAAATGGCAGTAAGACATCTTCCACCTTACCCACATAGTTTACTCAATTAACTGCTGAGTACATAGTGAACAATTTTTCTATGTTGGGGTATCTGAACTCTTCACTCCTACCGGGAGGGGGACGTGCAAACCATTGCACTATCCGATCGGCAACATTATTTTTGTCCAATTTATTTGTAAAACTGAATAACTATCTGCACAATACAACAACAATTCTAACGCCAAGCATTCAAAGTTGTCGATTAAACAAAGTCTTTGTCAAAGCTGGGACAGATTTTCTCTCTTTCAATTCTCATTTCACGCCCAATCAAAACCATTAAGCATAATACATCCCCTTAGAGATTGATGGTGGCTTGGCACGAATATTCAGGGAGGTTTTTCACGTATTCAAAGGGTCAGAACGCGAATAGCCTGACATCCCAGGCAATCAAGTTTCAACACAAAGCATTGTGTGCGTACTCATGAGCTCACCTTTTAAACCAAGGGTCAGCATGTCATGTCAACTGAGATGGGAAGATGAGCGTAAGGTCCCGAGGTTGAAGTTGCTTTCTCCTGGCAGATTTCTGGGCCAGCTCTGACCGTCTGCCACCCCTTGGGGGAGAGTATTCTTGAGAGATCTAAGCAATTGAATGCCCGGTCCTGGATACATCACGTGTCTTATATAATATTTAGCACTACAGATATTGTAATACTATATAGTATTGATTTTCTTTCATCCAATACTTTTTTTTATCCAATTTTCAATTGTTCTCTTTAGAATTTATGTTTTACTTTAAAGTATTTTTTTCGTCACATTTTTATAACTCAAATTTGTTTGTTAGCAGCTTCCAGGTTCCCTCATCAATTATTCATTGCTATTGCAATTCTGACAATGTCAACATGCCCCAGAAAGTAACAAACCTGCATACTTGATTACTAGATTGGTTGGTTCGTGTGGTAATTATTGATGTTTTTTTGTTAAGGATTTCAATGCAGAAAAAAACAGATTAAGGAAGAGGTAAGAAGAAGACAAGCGAAAACATTGATAAAAAGAGGAGGGCCTGGGGGAAGAGGAAAAGAAAATATAATCACAAGCAGTAAAGAAGAAAAAGGAAAGAAAGATATAAAGAAGGAGAAGGAATGAAAAAGGGTGGAAGAGATCGATTGAAAGGGGAACAAGTAAGAAAAGATGAACTCTTATTTCAAAGACAAATTAAACGGAGGAGAGAAAAAGGGAAACAATGAGACGATAATCGTTGTCATGGGAAAGAGAGAAAAGGCAATGGAAAAGATAAGAAATCTACCAATATGTTAGGGCTGAAAAACAATAAATGAATCACAGTAGCCAACGCATGTACCAAGATTGATAATTTAAAAAAAATCTAGAATTACCTAAAAAAGCAGATCCTGCATACAAAATTATCTAAAAAATACCAGCATAAGATTAGGGCATTTTTGGTTAAAAATGACCGTAGAGACCACAAATACACTTTATTTACAGAACCAAAAAAAGGTTTTTAAATGAAACTCAGTCGTGTTCACATGCAAATCGTCATGATCGTAGCGGATGGTGTGTGTCAAAGACCGAGTGCGCCGGTGCATGTGTCAGCCAATGAGGTTATACTGAGGCTGCACATTGCTACGTGCATTGGGAGTCTTTCAGTTTCCATTCTATTACTCTACCCAGCTGCGGGGAATATGGCACCCCAGGGCAGCGCTGTTCCATTGCACTCAACGGAATGGGTCGGGCTCGTGCCTGACGTTTTAGTGGCGGCGGTTGCTTTGGTTGCTTAGCGAACCGAAGCTGCGTCGGCTGGAGCTATTTTTCAAGGGTGTCTCCTATTTTCTCCTCGTAAAGCCCCGACCTTGTGTCTCATTTTGCTCTGGTGGGAGTGTAAAAGAATAGCACACACACACACACACACACACACACGCACACACACGCTTAAACACAGACGAGTAAACGGGGAAGAATCTATAGCCCACTTGGCTGGTTAGTCTGGCAATCCGACGGGCTACAATGATTCAATAAAATGGATGGCTAACACGATAAAGTTATCAATAATACTAATCTTATTTCTCTGACAACTGTCCATTTGATTTTTACCCCGCATAATACCCCCAACCGGCAATAGCACAGCAGCTGTAAAACCTAAGTTTGTAGAAATTAAGTGATTGGCCATGTTAATGATCACATCCAAGGGGTGATCTAGGGGTAAATTATCAAGAGTCATTCATCCATGGCAGAGTGCCTATGGTGGTAGTTGTCCTAACACCACTAATTCTGTATGCTTATGAGAAACCATTTGGGGCATGGCTCAATTATGAAATTTTAAACTTATAAAAGATTCAGAAAGAGAAAAAGTCCATTAAGGATGTTTGTACAATTTCAGATATCCGAAAAGTAATTGGAATTCTGGAAAGATATTTATTTTTGATGCTTTACTTTTATCCTTGAAGAATGTCGGTTTTTATTAAGGACTCTGATTGCTTTTCATTCTATTGAGAAACGGATTACGAGGAAAAAAATGCTTCAGCAAAGACTTAGACGACAGTAATAAATGAATGAAATAATTTTATTCAGGGTTAGCATTTGTCTTCTGCTTCGCACCTCTCTCTGTCTCCTTTCTTTAATGGGCACGCTTTCGTGAATATCTTAAGAATGAAATTGCCTCAAAGTGTACAAAATTTGATTTCCTTATATTTTAACATTCAGAGATTTTTTTTATCTTCTCGATAATCAATATTCCAATACTTTTCTTTTTTCTTCGTTATTTCTTTTAAATCTTGTCCGTTTGTTGGCTTCATTAATTGTTTATTTTCCCCCGTGTTATTGGTCGGTGTTCGATCCCAGTTGAAAAATAGAATTTAGAATTCTAAATCTTTGGGCTAGGTGGAGGGGGTTCCTTCTTGTTTAGAAAGTTGGAGTTGTACGTTCTTTATACCTCTGGTATTAGTCCACTTATATATGTGATAAGTATCTAATCTATATAAAAAACATATATGCAAATCATGGTGCTTGATTGTATACCTATATGGTTGAATACTGCTATAACCTGTGTTATAATGGATTGGCCCTTGTGAAATAGATTAACGCAGCTAGTAAAATCAATTATAAAGTTTTTAAAAAAATCGGATAGGCTGTTGAGACATGATAATGAATAATATGTCACTGAATCGGTGGACGTTTTAAACTAAACTAAAAAAAGTGTCAATGTTTGTGTTTATTTTGTAAAGAAATAAATTATATTTCTAAGAAGATAAGCTTTGTCCAATATTTTTTCATATCGTACTTGATTTTTTTTCAATAAAATTTGTCTTAAGGCGTTTATGTCCGATCACTATTTAAAATAACTTGAGTTGATACTCAGAAACACTTCAAATTAAATTATTCGAATTTATTTTTTAACCTAATAAAAACTTTATTTTCCAGTGTGTTGACCCATACATAAGTAACATTTTTAAGTGTATATGCTTGTATAACAATATAATCTTTGAACTTACTGGATTGTCTCAGGATATGGTCTTATTCTTTTAAATTTTGACATTGTAACTTCTTAGATTCTACTTGTTAAATAGTGCAACTTTCTTAAATAGCAGGAGCACCTTTTCCAGGATGTGGAGAGTGAAAAAAAACTTTTGAAAATTACTTGCTGGAATACCGGCTTTAATTGGTCAATAGAAAATTGAATGTTTGAGAATAGCATAAAAAAATTGAAAAGTATTTGATTAGTGCGACTTCAACAAACTACAGTAGTAATCCTTAGGAATTTTCTCTCTCATTATTACCAACATGTCAATTGGAGAAAAATGTAAAAAAAATGAAACCACCGAAAATTCTCAGTGTTGTCACACACATTGATATCATCTTGACTTGACTAATGTTACAATAATTTAGTCCCTGCAAAAAAACATATTTGTACTACAAAAATCAATATAAGTAAGTTTTAGCTCGAAAGAAATATAATAAAACCGTAAGTTCAACGATGGTTCCACCTTTCACGGCAATCGTAGCTGGGAGATAGGAGGAAGAAGAGACATTAGTCTTTCTTTGAGTCAATCGATTCTCATATTTGTAAAATATTAAAGTATAGAAATATTCTGCAGGAATAAAATATTTCAGTAAAAATCGTAAATGTTTTTTTTTAATACAAAAATGCCGAATCCGTATATAATATCATTACATCATAAATGATTCCATACATAAATGTCGTCACATATTTTCTTTCCTTTCTACTTCTGTTGTTTAACGTTAGTAGGACTGAGTGACCGTCCGACCAAAAAGCTGCTAATAGAGATGGGTGGACACTTCTAAATTTAAATGCGACTCAGCTGTGTGTGAAATATACTGCAGGGAAGTAAACTGTTGATATCCTATATAATGCCACGATCAGTTGTTCCAGGTTTATTTACTGTAGAAACATGCAATAAATTTAAACGATGAATAAAAACCTTTTAATATAGTGTTATCCATATTTGTATCACATTTGAGTGAAAGGCATGAATCCATACCCCTTCTTAGTTATGGATGCAGGAGCAAATTGTGAAATGAATGATACCATTTCATGTGTTTCTCACTTTCGAGTCAATTTTCACTCATTGCAGAACTCTGAACAACAAAATCCAAAACAAAGAAACATGGAGAAAAAATATTTGAAATGAAATGCCTGTGAAGGGACTGCTGATACCGCGAGCTGCTTAACAGAGCTAATTATCATTGTCAGACTGTAACTAATGGCGGATGACGATGACCAGACCAAAAGCCATGGACGTCATGAACGAATATCAGTGACACAGTGTCGTTTGCAAAAACTGATAACGATCCCACTTCCACATCTGAGGCCCATCTCATGTCAACCAGTTTTACTGAAGATTACGAATCCCATTCATAAGAACTATGAATAAAGGAAGTGAAATGCAACGTGTAGTTATGGATAAATATTGTACGGAAAGATTAATTCTGTTTTTCTCACCTTTTAAGTTGTAATGAAAGGAAAGAGTCTGACCCGACCATAGCCGAACTTGTTCATTATAGCATCCTCATACTATATTTTAGGAACTAAACTAAAACATCTTTTTTTTTTTTGAGATTATACGCTCTCATCATCAAGACCAAGAGATCCTGTTCATAAAACGCAAGCCATGCCAAGCGATAAAAATCATTTCTGGGTGCTGAGCAGATGTAAAATTACATCTACATGGTTATTTTTAGTGGAACGTTATCAAAGAATAGTTGATCAACTTTTTTTTTGCCGTGATTATATTTTTATGTTCAGAAGCTTCGAAGGATTAGGATTAATCCTAACACATCAGAAACATGGAGGAATTAGATCAATAAAATTAAGGGAGGGGATGCTATGATATGACTACACAAAACTTTCTCCAATAAGATTGATACGATGTTGGTCTCCCTTGTTTTACGACGCTTTATCTTACGATACTTCATAGTTTTGAATTACGTCTATGAGTATTTGTGCGATATGTTGATTTATTTAATGTATCTGTTTTTTTTTTTTAGTATCCTGACTGCCAGAAAAGCTTGAGAGAGCTTTAAAGGGTTTTACACTTACCGTAAAACTAGCAGACATGAACAAAAAGGAATAGAATTCTAGTCTGAGGAGGCTCAAATATTGCCAGTATAAACTATGGTAATTGTATGTTTGCTTTACGTCATTTTTATTAAAGGGATTCTTGAGAACAGACTTTTTTTGAATGACGGGGGAAACCTGTACTTTACTTTTACCAGAAGTTTACTTTCTAGACTCAATGAAAAATATTAGATTCTTTACAATCGTGGAATAATGGAGACTTCTTCATTCTGGGAAAAACGCAACTGTTCTCTTAATCTCTACTAACGAAGTTGAAATGGCATATAGTCGTTCTTCTCTCTGCATAATATTTCCATAAGTTCCCAATAGATTTCAATGTAATTACATGAAGGGTTGAGCAATGGGGTATAGAAGAAGGAATCGAATTTTGCTGTGAATTCATGAATAGTATCCCTGCATCGTAGCTATATAAAAAACACTGCACAATACTTCAGAAAGGTTCTCAATGAATTTCAAAGAAAATTTGTTGAAACCCTGGTATTGGGCAATCCGAGAAGTGATTCAATGTTCGAAGGTTTTCAGAGAAATCAAATAAAATTTTCTTGAAGGTTACGCTATGCTACGAGTGAGGATTGCCTTGCGTATGGAGCAAATCCAAGGAATCTTTTCGATTGAGAGTCGTTTCCTCAATTTTTTCATAGTTTGTTCACACACTCTCTCCATAAAGTTTCCGATGTATTTCCTCGATATTTTAGAGAAGGATAAACCATTGGGTAGAAAAGAAGTGATTGAAATTTACTGCCTATCTAGGGATGTTTTGTTGTTCACTTTATTTGTGAACTGTTTTTCATTCAACTTTCAGTGCCAATGGCGTTGGCAGAACTATGGTCTTTCTGAGTTCTTTCCAGTTTTCTAATATGCTTTTCTTTGACAGAATCTGGTTGTTATGCACGAAGATCTCAGACCTCGCGAATTCTTATTAGCTGACATGACAGTGAAAAACAAATCAATAATGGGAATCCAAACATGATCTAATACCGATATCCTTCCTGACGTCAGATATTGAATTCTATGGAAATGGTAGGATTTCTATGCAAGGAATCAAATGATATTCTTTCTCCACAATAGGCCTTTTTTTTTTACCAGCAACGAACGTCGACAGGTCTATGAATGTCAAAACCACTTTCTTTCAGACAAAACTGAAGAATGTTGACAGCGTTCATGAAAAAGGAAGGAGAATGAGAGTAGATAAAGGAAAAAATATTATCTTTGTATGCCACACTACGTCTTATTTTTTTTTCAAATCAGTTCTCAAAATTGAGTAGACGTGCAGTTGAACAACTGCATACCACAAGCGTTGCTCAGCTAGATTGTCTATCTATAACATTTGATACACGCTGATTGCGTTAAATCTAGGACTGTTTGGTTTGTTCCTAGATAAATATTTCATTAAATAACAAATGATTTACCAGAACTTAATATTTGTTTAAAATTAAAACTAGTATAACGGGAAAAAAAGGATTTTCAAACAAGAGAAAACTGACGAATTCCTGTTAGGTTTGGCCGTCATCAGTTAGCCATACTTTGCTATAAAAGATGGTTAAAATTTGGCTAAGGGGGCAACAGAAATAATATGATTTCCGGCTTTATCTTCGAATCCAAACCCTACCACCCTAAGTCAAAGGAATTTTTTTTTTGTTCTCGTGGAAGGAGTTGATAAATTCGTGCATTTTTTTAACACCGAGTGAACGAAGGAATGGAACCTTACTGTCGCTATTGATTAATTACTACATCATGGTTACACTGGATAATCATAAAGGGTTCCTTCTTTTTTTCTTCCTTCATTTTTGCACCATTTTTAACATCGAGGGGACAAACGCGTGAAACTTTATATTTTAGACTACATCCCAATGCAACAAAACTTGGAAGTGCAGAAGTGAATTAGCCCCAGATATTTTGTCCTTTTGTGCCCCCATACTCGATCCTGACTATGTTTGATAGTTACAAGGACTCAAAAAAAAAGAATCGACTTCTGAATTTTTTCCCTATAATAAAAGTATGCAGTGTCGATTAAAATTTCAACTGATCCCTGGGGAGTATTTTTGACATTATATTTATAGGTATTTATATGGGATAGACATTTTAAAGGGAAATTGTCATGCTTCATCGATTTGCAATTGTAAACAAAACAAGCTGTAAATTTTACGACTTTCGTCTCCGATGAACATAAATATTATTGCAATAGTTTTTTTCATAGTTTTTGTTGCTGAAAATCGTTTATTTTTTTTCAAATCAATGAAATAAATTTTCATATTCATCACGTTGACACGGCGGATGGCAGAGAGTCAAATTATATGTATAAATAATACATTTATATCTATCTATCCATCTATCTATCTATCTATCGATCTCTCTCTCTCTCTCTCTTTTTCTTTCTTTATATATATATATATATATATATATATATATATATATATATATATATATATATATATATATATATATTGTATCGAAATAACGGTGGTTTGTACTCTATTGACGTTGCTTTGTACTCTCCTCACCAATAGTATTGTTAAAAAAATATGATTAATTTATTTCTGTTTGTATGGTGGAATAAAATGTTTTTTTGTACTTTAAAATATGCATGATAGTTTTTCCAAATTGGATCACTCATTTTCAACTTTCCAAAAAATAAAACGTGTATTGATTTACTATCTTAGCTGCAGCCACTACTAAGTTAATAAACTAAATTCAATTTTTATGATGTCACCTTTTTTCTTTTTACCCAAAATAGATGATCTGGTATCGTTTTTCACCGATGATATCCACTAGATTTTGTTCTGATTGCATGAATATTTTCGTAATCTTATTGGATGTATAAGTATGTGCATCGGCTTGCAACGGACACTTTGCTCTTATTTCAACGGATATTCAAACTTTTATTTGAAGACATGATTTTTTCATTTTTAATCAATTGCTAACAGAGAGTTTTATTACAGAAACAAAATTTGGCCAAAGGCTGGTAAAAGCCGTCAAAATCTATGTAAAACAATGTTGCAGGTTTTGAACAATAATTTCCTTTCCTTCTTCTATCTAAACTATGTTTAACTTTGTCTTTTGGTCCTCTCTTTATTCTTCTATGTTTTCTTTCCTTTTTTATTTATACTATCTCCTATACTCTTCCTTACTATATATCTCTCTCTCTTTCTTTCTTGGTTTCCCTTTTTTTTCTTCTCCTCTTCATTATCTCCTTTCATTTCTCTCTCACTCATTTCATGTTCTTGTTTCCCCATTGAACTGTTCACTTCTTTTTTTTCTTTCCTTTTTCTCTTGCTTTCTTTCCTTCTCGATTTCCTCCTTTTTTTCAAAGTTTACTTTATATTTTTCTCTATATCCATAATGAAACCTGTGCATCACCTTTGAAAATCAGTCTCTATTTCAATCAGAAACCATCAACTGCAACTGTCATAAAAATTATCCAAATAGGCTTCTTTAGTTTTCAAATGAGTCTGGCTGGTTGGTTCGCTGGCTACTCTTTTTTCATCCAGGAGTATATATGGCACGCCTACGGGCTGTGCCAATGGAGCAAGAAGGCTGAACAATTTTAACATTCACAACTCATCATCTGTAGGAAAATCATTTTTTAGAAATTCACCTCAAATAAGTTACGAGGGTAATGTACAATTAATACTCACGTTAAATCTTTTAGTGATCATTTCCCAACAGGGAACTAGAGAAGCCACTTATTTATTTATTGATCGAACCTCTTCCAAGATTCCAGTTGATCAGCCCCAACGTGGCATGCCGCCAAAGGATATTGATCAGTTGATTGTTTCCACTGAGTGACAAACCAGACTCGTTTTCCTAATTATTACCTGTGTTCATTTAATTACAGCTGCAGTTGCTCGTCGCAACTCTATTATGTCAATGTCTAAGCTTTCATACTCAAAGATTTTCCCTCTCTGTCTTTAAAGCCATTGTGTTATCTGATTCCCAACCTCACCGACAGAAGAACGACTGTTCATTCTGTTCCCGGTCGTACAGAAACCGAACATTGAATTGTCTTGAAGTCAATGGAATTTCGTTTGATAGATAACAAAAGAGGCAGGATAAAAAAACAACAAAAGACGCAGCAAGGCTCCATTCTGAAAGAATATGAGAGTAGCGTCTTTTGAGAGTTGTCCTGAGAAAATATTTTCCTCAATACTTGAAATGCCAAAGAGGAGTCACTAAAGAGATTTCGGTTGAAATATCGGCAGCTGCGGAGGAGACCGTCTGCGCATGGGCAAACGAAGAAAGAGAAAAACAAACGGAGGAAGAGAGATGGGGAGAAAAGTCAAAATGGCGGACACGATTCAAAAGCATAAAGATATAAATGTTTGAATGGCGGCCAAGTCTATAGGGCTTTGTAAATGGATTAAAACATCTTATGCCAGAGAAGAAAAAAAAAAGGACAAATAGCAGATCCCTGAATGAAGTACAGAAATTAATGTGATTCTTGAGATGTACAAAAGGCTTACCGTCATGCATAGTTCTGTTTAAGTCGTACACGTGTGCACGTGAACACATGATTTAGAACCAGTGTACGAAGAAAAAGGATGTGCATTACCTAAAATGATGAAGTAATTATACTTTTATTTGCACTTATAAGGTTAGTGATAGATGATACTTATACTCATTGAAAAAATGTTTCCGTTAACTAGTCGGTCATTTTTTTTATCACATTTGTCCATCAATAATTTCATGTCTGTAGAATCCATTTAAAAGACTCAAATAGCGAGGGGCTGATCATTTTTACAAAAATGACAGACAACCAATGGAGATTAAGACTCACAACATGGATCCCCAGAGATCAATCGTGAAACCAAGACCGGCAGAATATAAGATGGAAATACGAATAACCAGAGTACTGGCTTTGCAACGGGCAAAAGTTGTCAGGCGAATCCTTAAGAAGATTTTTGTCTAACAATGGGAGATAGAAAGTTGACAATGATGATGATGATGATGAATATCTTGTCCCATTTTATTTCGTGAAAATTGTTTACGTTTGTCAATTCAAAGAAAAAAACTAAAATATTGCATTAGTGAATACGTTGTAAAGATTTTGCCATCAAACACGTCTTGGGGTTTCCCAATTATTCTACAATCATTTCAACATGAGCTTACGCAACATTTTATGCAAAATTCGGTAATCGTATATTCACCCACCAGTCGTAATCTAACTTGACTTGACTCAAACGGGTAGCAGTCAAAGAACTTCGTTGGGGGGGGGGAGTACAGAGAAAAGACCAGCTCAAAACATGGCTGAGTATTTATAGGAAATGTTACAGTCGGAGACCACGTAAATGTTCTTTGTTCACCTGTAACTGAAAAAAATACTGATTGAAAATTTGGAAATTAATGTAACAGTATTGTAAAAGAAAAATATTACTTAGGGTGAATAACTCTGTCAGTCACTCAATAGGAAACATCACCAACGTCTTTTGGCAGCGTATCACGTTGGGGGTGATCAATGAAAATTGAAATGAAAAATTAGGAAAAAGAGCCAATGATCAATGATCAGTGATCAAGTCACAACTCTCACTTTTTGTCAATTGGTGATCACCAAAAAAGTCTGAATAAAAAAAATGAACCTGAACACTTCTTGACTAAAAGATTGATTTTGCATAAACTTACATTGTAATTCAGAAAAAAAGTTGTGGAAGAGGGATTTAATAGAAAAACGTATTTTTCTTGACATAGGATGTGAATATTTGAATCTCAGCCTTCTGGTTTCACTGAGTCCACTTGTAAATCGGATTCATACAAGCCAGCCAACAAACCAGTCGACAAGCCAGTCAAGGTAACTTATTTGTAAACCGAAGAAACTTAAGTTGACATTTTTGGTTGACTGTTTCTGATATACTCTGCAATACGTAACTGAGTCATTTAATCACATATAACGGGTTCGCTGAGAAAATGTCATTAAATTATACATCTTCATTAGATGAATCATTCTTGATTATAAATCTTGGTGTAAATAAAATTGCGTATTCAATAAAATTATTCTGTCGACGATAACGCACCTAATCAGTTCATTAAAAATAGGAACTTCGCATATGAATGACAGTAATGAATAGTTGGTAACCTAGTGATTGCACATAAATATCGTTTAGTTGATTAAAGAATAGATTCCAGTAAAAGAAAAAACCAAGATCATTTGATAGACAGATTCCAAAAATACACACATATATGCACATTGAATATATATATATATATATATATATATATATATATATATATATATATATATATATATATATATATATGTTGCTCTTCCAACTCTCGAATACAGCACTTTGGTGGATGGGGAATTGTGTGTAAGTTAATATATCGCTCAAGTTCAACCTTATTGACTGCGTAGGCAGAGGTAACATACCAGCCTCTGGGTCTGAAATGAAGGTTTTGATCCTATCTCATGGTACTGGATGGGATAATGGATAGTCAAGCCACACTGAAGAGTTGTGATACAACGAAGAAGTTGTCCGTAAATGACTCAATTATCTAATTATTACACACACACACACACACACACACACACACACACACACACACACACATACATACACACACACACACACACACACACATATATATATATATATATATATATATATATATATATATATATATATATCACGTCTTTAATAATTTGGATATGCATATTGATTGTGTTCGTGTTTTCAATTGAGAGATTCAAGTTGAGCGATATTGATGTACCGTATGTAGTGACAAAATTTTCTGCAACTGTCTCGGTCCATGCTCTGTTACTGATAAACAGAACTACTGGTCAAGCTTTAAAAAAGACTTTGCACCCGGTCATTCCTCTGTGGAGGTCATATACCAGTGTTCTCTCCAACAAGACGCCATTCTTGTATTGGGTTACAGCGATCATCAATCTTCATTATCAACCATAGGTAAATAATAAAAAAAGGGTTCACTCATGCATGATTGAATATGCATTTGATCATGTATCATACGAACAAGTGAATGTATCCATAAGTGTATCCGTTTTACCCAGAGATCGCAAATATAATTACATGCACATTCAACTGGACGTGTATGTGATTTTGTATGTGTCAATGAATGGTTAGTGCTTGTGAGTATAATTGGAAAATACAGTAAGTGTATTAGAACTTGATAATTGTGTGTATGGAAGCCTGTACACAATAATATGTGTGTTTAAAAGACGACATTGATACAGATATATCATCATTTCTATCAGATGTGTGCTAGGACGCTTCAGATGAATAGGTGCAATGTTCCTGAACTTCGTGCGAACAATATACTCAATATTGATGCTTGGCAGTCAAGGTGTCTCAAGAGCGACTAAACATTTTCGTTTCCATTTTTCGCTTCGGGATTCTTTCAAATCTCAGTGGAATTGATATCAATCTGTTGCTCAATGTCCGATAATCTTTCAACTCTTAAGCTCTTCAACAATCCCCATTATTACAGCAATGATACTAATGTTAGAACTGAGAAGCAAAATCCAAACTTAACGAGACTTTTGTTTTTTTTCAAGTTTTGTAGTCATTGACTCGTTTAATATGATATTTATGATATAGTAACAGAAGATTTCTACGAATGAGATTGAGTCCACACTTACTTCTACTTTGAGGAGAAGTATGGCTGTTATCATTCGGCTAATAATGAGAAAAAGAATGACGTTAGAGAAAGAATAATTACGGAGGAATGAACGACCAAATTTTCTTGTGTAAAAATTCTACACTATTGATGTACGTAATTTTAGATAAACAAAATATTCTTTATAATGCTCATTGAATGTAAGATCTTTTCAATGTGTAAATTAATTTTTTGTAAATAAACTATTTAGCTAGTAATTGAGCTGTTGCTTCATTATACACATGTGTTTGGTGTCGATATTTTTCCCAACTGTCCTATTATTTCTTGGCTTCCTCTGGGGGGTTGTTTTCTCGGAAGTTTAAGTGTTCTCTGAGAAATCTGCAATTTGTATTAAAAGGATATAATTTCCTAAAAAATTTTGATTTATTCCGGCAATTCAGAGAGAAATGTTCAGCGTTTGCCAAATTCTCGGGTGTTTCTGTTTACAAATTTACTTATTGTCTTTTCACGTAAATACAAAAAAAAAAAAAAGGATGATAGTGAGAGCGAAAAAGAAAGAGAGACTGAGGGAGAAAGAAAGAGAAAGAGAGTGTGTGTGTGTATATGTGTTTATATGTATTTGTAGTATGTTCAACTAAGTTATATTTTCATTTTAATAAGATGTTTTCCCTTTTTTGATATACTTTTTTTTTTTTTTATTAAATCGTGATCACGAAAAAGGTTGCAGCTAGTGACTTTATTTTGAGGGGCTTAATTGAGAGCAATGTTCATACAGCAAGATCAAGACACATTTATGAACCTGAGGCAAGATTCAAAGATTCTTATGGGAACACCTCACTCGAAATGCTCGTTGATTCCATGAATACGTAAGTCCATTGCTGGCTTGGCCGGAATTCTATGAAGAAGTTGGCTTCAGTTGGAGTGATCATGGAATTCTCAAAAGAAGAAGAAATCGAGCGAAAAATCACTCTACGATGAAAACCCCTTCGGCAGAGCAAGCTCAACCTTCAAGAACAAAAAAATCCCATTAGTTCTAAAAACTACAGTATACAACCGATAGTCACCTATGGAGCTGAGACATGAAAGCAAACCAAGAAACTGACCCTCAAACTGAAAAGCATGCAAACTGCACATGAGAAAATCATGACCAATATCACATGGAGATATCAAAAGATAGCGCATACTTTAGGAAAAAAGTCATGAATATAAAAAAATCCACTGATACCTCAAATGGCAATGGGCTGATCATGTTGCAAGAAAAGCAGCCAATCGATAAACATCACGACTCAAAACATGTCTGTAGAAATCACATGTGTAATAGGAGCCGGCAGAATCCTGGAATGAGGGATGAACTGATCAATTTCAGATGCCCATGAAAGAGAGATCTCGTGAATATTTGGGAAAGTCTATGCCCAACGATAGATTATAAAAGACCGATGATGATTTTTAAATTCGAATAACAAGATTCTTGAAAATCTGTGTCTAATCGTAACTACCTTTAAAAATCTGTGTCAGCTAGTTTTGAAAAGATATTAAAATCCAAGTGTATAAAGACATTTGAGACACCTTGTATATTCGATAAAATAGAATAATAATGAGAATAGCCGTAACAAAAAAAATGAAGAAATTATTTGTTTATGCGATCGTAATGATCTTTAACAACAGGGAAACAAGTTAATAGCCATGGTTATTAGATTTTTTTGCTGTAAGATAGGGGAAGAACTGACAAAGAACTTGAGAAACCTTACTGAGATGAAAACCCCTGGTGGCTACAACAGAGATAATAACAAAAACAGAAAGGAAATCACATGCTATCAATCAATCCAACTATTGAATGCAGTTTTTGAAAACAAAATAGATGTAAAACATGGTTTGGAAAATATGTTTATGCAAGGGAGCCATTAGAAATTTATGTCTAGTTAATGGTAGTGTTTTAAGCTCGGAGCCATTACAAATTCATATTTAGTTTGTGCGTGTATTTCCAGCTTGCAAGACAAATATATTATTCTTCAGTCGTTTATCTATCTACCTTAATATATATATATATATATATATATATATATATATATATATATATATATATATATATATATATATATATTGCGTTGTATAGTATAGATCCTCTTATTTGAAATGATTTCCTTACATTATACTGTTAATGTATTACTTCGCCTAGACAATGTAAAGAGATTAAACAATGTAAATAGATTTAGCTATTCAAGAAAATAGGGTTTCTTTAATTGTTTATTCTAAGTTGTCTAGGCTAAATAATTCATTAAGCGTGTAATGGGAGATCAAAAGTGTTTCTATGTATTATAACGCAATTTATGATTATTCTGTGGTATTATATTTTCATTTCTAGATATATAATTAGAAAATAGATATATAATCTGACAGAATATTATTTGAACCTATATTTGAAATGACCTCCACTTTTCATGGGGTGAAAGAGTCATTTGGCCCAAACAAGGTTAAAAAAAAAAAATAATTTGAGAAAAGAAAAAGAGCTTCAATATAACATGTTCATCATGTATTCATCAAATATTCCGTCGGATTATATCTTCATTTCTTTATTATGCAATTGTCCACGTTTTGAACAACCGGTGCTAACATGGACAGTGAATAAACAGAATGAAATGTGCATGAAGTGTTTTACTCAATGTTTAAGAGCAACGCTACGTTGAAGCCTCTACCTTATCGATTGCGGGTTCGATTCTTGCAGCAGCCTTATTTCCTTTTAATCGTTCATTTCTCTTGATATATTGCATTCACACACACATTCATATGCCCGAATACATATGGAGTATAGAAAGTTTTTGACATTGAAAATATTTTTGTGTCACTTCAGTCACTTCTTTCATAATATCTACATATGTAATTTATGTTACCTTTTCAGTATTTTCTTTTTATACATTCTAATGTTATTACATGTAATAAAGGGACTGCATACACAAATAAATACATTCATTTTTATGCATTATCAAAAATCATCCATCCGAGTTATCCATATCAACTTAGTTTTCTTCAGTTATTATGTTTCTCTGGCTGGCTTGCTGGCTATGTACGTGTCACGCGTATAAGCTGTGCAATTAAGCTAAAGGGCTGCAAATTCAAACATTTACACCTTATGATGTCTAGATAAAACCTTTTCATATGTCCTCCACCGGACCCGTCAAATAAGTTTAAGTTTCGATTTCCATGTAAGTTTCTGCTAAATTGGTTGTTTTTTTATGTCTAGCAGTGTTAACGCTCTTTTTTTTTTTGAAAATTCAGACTTTTTAGTGATCACTTCGAAACAAAAGGTGAGATAAATAACTCAATCACCCCTTTCTCGATTTAAAAAAAATATTACTCCCAACATGGCCTTGTCACCCAAATGCGCCTATTTAGTGACCAACCTGTCAAGTCAAAGATGGTAAGTAAATAGACATCATTACTTGGCAGAGATATTATTTTTAGGAAAGATACAATCATTGACAATGACCCTATTTTTTATGAAAATGATTCATCAATCATTTCACAATATTTCATGCGGGGGAATTCTCAAAAGCTTACTGTAGGCGAATTGGTCGATTCGGAAATTGAATTAACCAGTGTCTATTGCATCAATATTGGGAAATCAAATTTTCAGTTTTAACAGTGCGATTTTACGATCGTACAACAAAACAAGCACCATAAGTTCAACTATATCCACCATCTATACGTCCATATCTGTGATTTCCGATTTCAAAGGGATTTTAAATATAGTAGAAGTGAATTATTAGTTGTGGTACTAGTAGCAGGGGAAGGATGTAGAAGGAGAGAATGGGTCTACCTAAAAATCTGGCTTATAAAACAATTAGTTGGTTTGACTTGAAGTAAATACAGAATTTTTATCAATAATTTGTTTTAAAATTTCAGTTGATAAGTGGGCTTAAATGAGAATATATGTAGCATTTTAGCAATAAAGTTGACTTTTAGAAATTGAAAAGATTTCTCGTTTTAGCTATTTGATAAACTCGTAAATGAAACACTAAGCTCTCTCTCTCTCTCTCTCTCTCCCTGTTGTTCAACAGAACTTGGAATGACAAACTGAAGAACAAAACAGCGTCTACTAAGATGTGTGGATTATTCTGGAAAGGGGGGAAAACTATTTAGTCTCTCCAAATTAATCTGGTCCACCAGAAACGTGTACCAGTGCGTTGAAATGCGAAATGGAAAATGAAATCCCTGTTGCAAGTCGACATTTGTGGTAAAAAATGTCCAAAACGACCCGAAGAATGGTTTAACGCTGTTTCCATGACAGAGTGTATTATTCCCAAGCTGCAGATTAATCTCGATTTTTCCAAGTGCAGCGCCCATTCCAAAGGTGCGTGTTTAAAAGAGACCAGGCATTATGATGTATGGAACAGCCTGCCACAATCGTCATGTAAAATAATTTTAAATGAAATACGTGTATATAACAATGATTAGCAATTACTAAAGAGTGAAAATCAAGGGAGATAATTCGTAGAAACTATAAACCATTTTTATTGAAACTTGCATTTAAGAGTTGTGCTACGGTAGTGACCCTAAGAGGGACAGAATACATATCTTTTTGAATGGCCCACTTCCATTGTTGTGATGTATTTAAATGGTAGACGATTATGGGTTTAGGGTTTAATTCGTCAGGAGTTTTTCTGGACCTCATATTGTTTACTATCAAACGTGGCGAAATATAGGTTATGATGAACAAATCAATCTTGGGAAATATTTGATCAAAGCTTCGGATATGATTAAGTGATAATATCTCTGAACCATACTTATGTGAGAGAGGCTTTTCAGTGGAAGGTTATTTGCCTCTTGTTTATTCTCTTCTTATTTATGATCAGGTTTGTTTACGATCTATGTGTTTTCTATTGAAAGATTGAAGTTGATGACTTTTTGGCTCATATTAGGATCAAGAAGTGTCAACATCCATTTAGTTCAAATCAACATACAATTGCAGGACCTTAGACAACTGCAAATTCAATCAGACGGAATTAAATAATCTAATTATGGACTGAAAATAGATTATCAGCCATAACCCAGATATCTTCTCTCATACAACTTCAACGCCGCCGCAGAATATGATTTTGCACTTAATCTAATTCCTTTCTCTTTTCTTCCCTTGGATTACTATCTTTTGAACTTTTACTTTTTTGTCAAAACTCGGTTCAAGTCTTGAGTTGACTTCGTTTCTCCACCGTAACAAGAACAAAAACAATCCTCGCCAAATTTAAGGGAGTACAAACTGCTATTCTATCGTGATTTAGAGAAAAAAACAAAACAAACCAAAACGATCAACTAGTCGGTTTCCATGTTTCTCATCGACTGAGCCAAATTGACAAGTCTTAAGTTTCTATGAAAATATTTGCTAGATATAAGCAATGCTTATTCCATACTGATACGTGTGCAGATAAAATTAAAATTTCCCAACCGTGATTCGAAATCGGAACCACCTACAAAGCAGAGGTCAAGTATATTTTTCTAAATATATATGGAAATATGTATCTCACCAACACTCTCTCCCTTATCTCTTTTTCTCTCCCTCCCTCTCTCTTCCTCTCTCTTCCTCTAATTCTTTCTCACTTTATATATATATGTGTGTGTGTTTGTGTGTATATACGTGTGTGTGTGTATGTGTATGTGTGTGTGTGTGTGTATATACATATATATATATATATATATATATATATATATTGAAGAAAATCGGCCAACTGCAAATGTAATCCATGAGACGGAATTAAATAATCCTATTATGGAATGAGAATGGATAAGAACGACAACCCAGATTCTTCCTCTCCCAGAACTTCAACGTGGCCAGTGAATATGATCTTCCCTTTCTTTAATTCTTCTCTACCCTCCTTTCTATTCAAATCATTGTCTTTCAAACTTTTATCGATTTTCAACATTAAAAAAATCATCAACAAAAAAGAAGAAAAAAAAAAGCAGTCCAGTATATTCCATGAACACTTTTCATATTCTTTTAAATCTTTTTATTCCTCAAAATTTCCAACCAAAACACTCAGCATAGGTTTCTTCACTTCGGCTGGCTGCCTATCTAGATATGGATGCCCCACGCGTAGAAACCCCACTAATAGAGCTAGAAGGCTGGAATTTTTAACATTTCCTCCTTATGTCCATTTTGTTTCATGAAAACTTTCAACCGTATCTGCGTAGAATGGTTCTGTATACGGAAGTGTTCACTACGTAATGTAATTCTGTGCTAAATTTGTCCCTTAGTTTGTTTTTGGCAGCATTTACGTTTGTTTTTTTGGGGTCATGTTTCGTGATCACTGCCCAACGAAACGTAAGACACGTAAGTTGTTGCAAAAAAAAAAGTATCTTCCAAGTGACTTATCAGACACGTTCTGAAAAGTTTTTTACCCGTCACACTTTTCTCTCATCACATCAAAAGAAAAAATCGACGATGTCAGTTAAAAAGAAAACTATCCGGCAATGCTCATGGTCAAATCAATATTTTCATGTGTATCCTGGGAAAATGCCTCAGCCATTTTGGGTCACGTAAGAAATAAAGACAAATCTAAAAATCTTTCGATCAGAGTTTTGTTTCGTCTATTTATTGCAGTATGTTCGAGAATCCCTGAAGGAAAAAAACTGATTGATTATTCAATGTCTCAAAGAATAATAACTATAAATCTACAAAGGGTAGATCGGCAACATGTTAATTTCCATAATAAAGTCTTCGTGAATTGTTTGAACTGTCAAATAAAAGCTATTGCTAAAAAAAAATATAGGTGTCTTTCACTTATCTTCCTGTTTACATTATCTCTCTCTCTCCGTGTACATCTCTTTCTCTCTATCTCCCAATACACATACCTGGTTATGAATACCTCATATCATTCAAAACTATTTGAAATAACCTGCCGTTATTACACGAGGATATGTCACTTGGCCAAGGCAGCGTAAATAGAATAAACAATAAAAGAAAATAGGCTGATGCAGGGATCGAATCTACAACCGATTACGTAGCTTTTTCAACGTAGAGTCGCACTTATTATTGAACTATAAAGAAAGCAGAAGTGGAGGGTCATACATCTATTTTCTCCCTACGTTCTCATGTTTCTGTCTTCAATGCTTATGTTTGCAATGTTGTTTCTTGGTTCAGACAATTATATTATTGAAAAATGGATATAGGATCCGAGAGAATTGTTATAAATGGATTTTATTGACATTTCATTTGAAATGGTCTCTCGTTATTACACGGAGAATGCGTCACTTGGCCTAGTCAGTGTAGATAGGATAAACAATTGAAGGAAATGAGAATCGAACCTGTACGTAACTGCTTTAATGTAGCTAATCAGCTGATAAACCAGCAGAACGGTATAGGCTCTAAGGTTAAAGTGAAATGTTTGATTATAGCATTCATAGCTTTTAATAATTTTTAATCATGGAATATTTTTTTTCTTTTCGTGATATGGTTTTTTGAATATTTCATAATCGTTACAGGATTTTGAAATCGATTTCTGATTTTTCGAGAAGTTTTGTGGTTTGATAGAAAGATATTGCTAGCTAAATATATATATATATATATATATATATATATATGTATATATATATATGTATATATATGTATATATATATATATATATATATGTATATATATATATATATGTATGTATGTATGTATTACACGGAGAATGCGTCACTTGGCCTAAGCATCGTAAATGGATTTAACAATTGGAAGAAATGGGAATCGAACCTGCAGGTAACTGCTTCAGTATAGCCAATCAGCTGAACGACCCGGGAAAAGGCATAGGCTCCATGGTAAGAATGAAATCTTTGATTATAGCATTCATAATTTTTTAATGTTATTTTAGTCTTGAATTTTTTTTTCCTTTAATAATGGGAATTTTCAAATAATTCATTTTCGATGTGAGATTTCGAAATTGATTTCTGAATCTCCAGAAAGTTTTGTAGTTTGTAAGGAAGATGTTATTGCTGGTTATATATATATATATATATATATATATATATATATATATATATATATATACATATATATATATATGTATATATATGTGTGTGTGTGTGTGTGTTTGTGTGTGCGTATGTGTACCAGTGTGTGCGTGTGTGTGCGCTCAACTTCAAATAATGAAATGAACGCATTATTATATAAGTGTATGTTTACATGTATCCATTTAATTTTGCTTTTCCAAAATATGATTATCGATTCGTTGGATAGGAAGCTTGATTGCGTAAATATAGGGGTGGAAAGCATAATTTGGAAAAAGAGGAAGATGCGTAGCCGAGGAAGACAAGAAGAATGAGGGACCTTGCAGTCAGGGTGAAAGAGAAAAGTATGAAAACAAAGGGGATGCGAAGAGAAGGAGAAGAAGAATTTTGAAGGAGAAAAATCGAAAAAAAAGAAGAAAATCTAGTTCTTCAACTTAAAAACACAGCAAAACGAGAGGAAATGGGACAAGGTGAAATCTAATTTGGAATATGAACAGAAAAGGCACCAGCTCTGATCGATCAATAAGAAACATATGATTCATTAACGAAACATGATCAAAAGTTATCAGGAAATGAACAAGAACATAAGTGAACATCTGTCTTACGCTACTGAGTATTGCACCGAAATTGCAGGTTCTGGAGAAGAAAAAATGAAGAAATCTTGTACGTGAGCACACAATAAAATATATCTAATTATAGACAAAGGAAAAACGAAAATAAGTGGTTCTCTATCCCTGTTTACAAAAAGAAGATAGAGATTTGTAGAGATTTACTATCGAGAAACATCCTTCAAAACGAAATCCCTTGTCCCATCTCTTGACCAATGATGACTCCCCAGTTGTTTTCTCTCTCTTTCTCTCTCTCTCTCTCTCTCTATATATATATATATATACATAATAGCACACACACACACACACACATACATACACACACACACACACACACATATATATATATGTTTCATAAGTGAACAGGCTTTGACTGTACTTTAAACTTACCATCTGTTGTCTTTTCCTTTGGTCAATACACAAATATACACAAACTCAAATTCGAATCTTTCGTCTGTACTTATATTTTCTCTCGTTGATTTATTGTTTTATATATCTGAGTACTCTTATGAGGATGGATTCGCACGCTATGAAAACGTTAAAGTGCTAAAAAATTGCTGTCACATAGCTTTCTGGAAGAGCAACGATTTGAAAATGATCGAACTTCAGTTTTGAAAAAAACAAAACAAGAAAACAACTGAAGGTAGCAGTTGCGCACATTATCAATTCAACACTTAGAAAAATCCCAGATCCTTATAAAACATTGGAATAATTAGAATTCAGTGGAAGAATCGAAATTATTCAGATATCAACGTAGCTGAGATAAGCTCGAATATTGAGGAGTTGGCGAGGGCTTTTAGAGGATTTTCTCTCTCTTAATCGCCAGTGAAAGACACCAGGAACTGGTGGTGTGAAAACTCAATAAAAAAGACACTAAATGGTTAAAATTTGATATAAGGATGAATATCTGTGCAGTATCGATAGTGAGGTTATCAGGTCGATTCCCAGGCAGGAAATAAGTCCCTAAAGTCTCTTTACTTGGTTCATAGAGTCTTTCCCCCAGAGCTCATATCGCGATTGGTACTACTGTCACCTTCATGCCCGATAATTTTTCATTTTTTTATCAAAGCCAAGATACTTATCTATCTTTTCACTGCCTTTTGGCTTTCCTCTGTTGTCTGCTGCAGTAGCAGTATCCACTATCTGATAAATTCTTCTCTCTAGGTTTGGTGTCGATCTGTTGAGACAGCCAGTGATGATTAACAACCTTTTGGCTTGGAATGTGTTATCCGTTTCAATATCGAAGTCTTCGAGTACTTTATATGTTTAATTTTCAAGGATAGAATCTGGTCCTTATGGTCCAAACGCAGTCACTTGCATAGTTCCCTGTGTATTACTACCCCATCTTATCATTTCTGCTATTGTTTTTTTCTGGGCTTATTTGTTACATTTGCATACGATGTGGTTGATTACAAGGTGATTGATTGTCTTAGCTGTATCTACGCATTATATCTATCTGATTTACTCATGCGTCTTATCTATCTGACGCCTTTATATAGTATGTTCGCATTGCACTGGTCTGGGCCGCTATCAAAAGTCACTTTACTTAGCAGTGTCTCTGCCGATTATTTCATTATTAGTTGTAGTAGATGCAATATTTTTGTACATTGGAAAGAGTCAATATTCGATTATAAGAAACATGCAAAAGCCATGTTTAACCGAATCCCAAGTTTGTCGTCTGCGTTCCAATAAGTCTTAGGTCATTTGAATTATACATCAACTGTCTTCGACCAGAGTGATTCCAGGTTATATCGATTTGAATAAGTCTACGGCGAGTTAAGTGCTTCAATCTTCGTGGATTTTATCAATGAATAAATCGGTTTGTTCTGCCGTCTTATTCTCAAATGCCAGTGAAAGGCGTAGGTGTATGAACAGCAATAAAAAAAATCGATCCTATTTTGTTAATGTATGTGAATGTTTACGTCTTTCGGCTTTGAACTTTTGAATGAAAGTGTCAAGTTGGTTTTCTGCCGATTTGAATCGAGAGTATTTTTGTTCTCCATCTTGTCTTCATCTCAGCTTCATGCCCTTACAAATGGAAGTAAATGCAACCCAGAAAAGGTTTGCCTTGCTCTAGAGATCTATACACTATTTTCCAAAACCATTCCGATCATTTTGAACATGTTTTGATGCTACAGGGGTATAGCAGAGTAACTAAAAAGAATGGTCACCACGGTAAAAGTCAGGAAAAAGGGCCAACAAAGAAGAAAAAATTCAGTTACACTCTACAAATACTTGCAGTAATCCGACGAAATTCACTGTTTGGAAATACTAAACTCGATAAAGAAAAGTTATTTTAATGCACATTTTAATCCACTAAACCTGACAGAAAACAAAAGAGCCATTTCTATCATACCTGGCGTTGCCATTATGTTCTCTTATTTTTAGCTAGAACTATCTTGAAAATGACTAGAATCAACTTGGATTTCCCATTTCATGCGTACTTATCAAAAGAAATAATCACGTACTAAGATTCAAGAACAAACCATTGATAAAACTTGTACATTTATTTCTATAACACTTATTAGTTTCATTCGGCTATCGAAGGTTTTTATTGGTTATCTTGATAACTTTCTTTCTTTTTTCTAATCTTCGATTGAAGTACCTATCCACTTATCAGGTATACCCAGCAGACATGTTTCTTTTGTCTCCTCTTTTATCAAATACCGCACAAACTTGGCATTATTTCATTTGAGGGTAGAGTTTGCACATTTCAATTTCAGTGGTACTACAGAAAAATGGAATTAATGTAAACATTACATTAATGTGAAATGAACACCAGGGACGCTTTCTTCGCTGTTGAATATATCCTGTATCGATAATTACCTATTTCTAAGCAATTTAGTTTTTTTTACACTGTTTGTTAGAGTGTAAGTTTAATCTGCAATGTACTCGAGCATTTTGTCTGTGAAAATTTCTTATTTTCATAAGCAATTTTAACAAAATCAAATGTAGATTCGGCTTCCTGTCAAAGATAGTCACCGAAAAACAAAGGTGAATACGATCGGAAGTATTCTTATCGAGAATGGTAAAGCATTGAATCGAAATATATGTCGAAATATTTAATTCAACTTAAGATTAATATATTCATTACGCATTTCCAGCTCCACAAATTATTCCATGTTTTCCTTTCGGAATCAAGAGAGAACAATCCCATTGATCCTAAAAAGGAGGGTGTATAACCAATGCATCCTCCCAATAGTCACTTATGGAACTGAAACATGAAACTTAGCCAAGCGACAGACCCGTAAATTGAGAACCATACAACGTGCACATGAAAGAATTATGATGGGGTACACGTGGAGAGACCACAAGACAGCACAGTACAACCAGGAAAAAGACAAGAGTCAGGGACATCGAAGAATCCATTTAAAATCTCAAATGACGGTGGGCTGGTCATGTTGCAAGAATGGCAGACTATTGATGGACATAGCGACTCACGACATGGATCCCGCAAGATTACTTGTGCAACCAAAGCTGGCAGAATATTAAATGGAGAGACGAGCTAAACAAGTTCAGAAAGTATTGGGTCTGCGACGCCCATGATGAAGAAGTGTGGTGAATCCTGGGGAAGGTCTATGTCCAACGACAGACGTTCGATGACTGATGATGATGATGATGATGATGATGATGATGATGATGATGAAAACAAGAATTATTGACTTTACAGTAGTATTGGTGGTGTTTTTCTTATGATACTTGTACCATTTATAACAATATGTAAAAGTGTACCATCACCACTACCAAGGACAACAAATACTATGAAACTCTCAAAGAAAATTCGGGCAAGTAATCACTCTAAGATGATAAGCTTTCGGTAGAGTAAGCTCAGCTTTCAAGAGAAAGAAAATCTCATCAATTCAAAAAGAAGGTGTACAACTAATGCATCCACCCGATGATTATCTGCAGAGCTGAAACATTGAACATAACCGAAAAATTGACTCTCAAACCATGAAACGTGCGCATGGGGGAATCATGCTCTACATCAAATTGAGAGATCACAAGACTGCACAGTATATTAGAGAAAAAACTGGAGTTAGGGATATCAAGAATCCATTAGGAAGCTCAAAAGGAAAGTGGCTGGTCATTTTGCCAGAAGGTCAAACAACCGACGGACATCACAACTTACAGCTTAGTTCCCAAGAGATCATTTGCGAAACTATGACTGGCAGAATATAAGATTGTGTTACAAAATAAATAAGTTCAGAAAATACTGGCTCAACGACGCCCATGACAGAGAGGTCTGGCGGATGATAATGATACTTGTACGGTTTTCACAACACTCATGACAGGTGGTTTTCGTCAGATATCAAGTGACAGGAAGTCCACCCATTTTTTCAACGTTCTTTTCAGTTTTATGTTGATCGTCCCCATCCCACCCTAAGTTTTCTATTCTTTCAATCTCTCAGCAAAGCTCTTCTTAGCTGCTCCGAAAATGATGGATACTTCTGTCACTTAATATTTCACACTTTCCAAAGTTCCATGACAACGCCGAGACATTGTTCCAGTTTTTCACTCTCTTTCAGTTCAACTGGAAGCCTATTTTTCACAATTTCTAATTCCTGTATCGTGGTCTCGATTGAGTGATTGAAAGTAGAGAGATATAGACTGGTTTTGTTGAAGTTTTGATAATGGTGTTCAACCTGTCTTTTTTCATAATCAATCATTATTATTATTATTATTATTATTATTATTATTATTATTATTATTATTATTATTATTATTATTATTATTATTATTATTATTATTTGGAATCTCACACCAGTTGCCTGGTGGTAACCGCTGGAGTTTGAGTGACAGCAAGTCTCCTCAAGTCTCCAGCCCTCCTCTCCTAGTACTCATAGGTCGCAGTAATTCTACGATTTACAGTTTCACACCGGTTGCCCAGTGGTTATCGCTGAAGGCTGAGTGACAATAAGTCTCCTCAGGTCTTCAGCTAACGTCTCCTCCCTCTTTCGCATATCATGACAGAGCTACTATTTGTTGCAGTACTTATATCTCTAGCACCTTCCTCAGTATCCATGCAATTCCCAGTAGTGCTGTGGTCTGTACGGTCTCTATCCTCCCCCTAATCCCGATCTCCTCCAGTCTCTCCCTCAGCGTTTTGGGGACAGTTCCTAGTGCTCCCACTATGACCGGTACTACCCTGGTTTTCATGTTCCACATTTTCTTTAACTCCCTTGCTAGGTCCTGGTATTTTTCCCTTTTTTCACCCTCCTTCTTTTTTACTCTATGGTCCGCAGGTACAGCAACGTCTACTATTTGGCAGGCCTTCCTTTTTTTGTCTACAATTACCAAGTCCGGTCTTCTTGCCTGGATGAGGTGGTCAGTTTGGATGTCAAAGTCCCACAGTAGTTTGTGGTTGTCATTCTCCAAAACTGCCTCTGGCTTGTGCTGATACCACTTTTCCACATGGTTGAATCCCATTTGTTTACTTAGTTCCCAGTGTATCATCGTTGCTACTCTATCGTGTCTATGCTTATACTCCTTCTGGGCGAGTTGACTACATTCACTAGTTATGTGGTTTACTGTCTCATCTCTTTCACCGCACATGCGGCATTTGCTGTTTGTCTGTGTTCTGTCGATTTTTGTTTTTATGTAGTTCGTCCTTATGCTTTTGTTTTGGGCTGCCATGATGAGCGATTCTGTTTCTCTCTTAAGGTTCCCTTTTCGTAACCACGTCCATGATTTCTCGTCTGCTATATCTTGTATCTGTCTTTTAAACTCGCCGTACAATTTTTTCCCTTCCCATCTTTCTTTTCTAGTTTGCTGTACTGTTCCATTGTTTTCTACTTTATTGTTTGTTGCTCTATCTCTCGCGCTCTTTATGATTTCTTCACTATTTGTTTGCACATATCTTTCTAGGACTGTTTTAGCTCTCTGGACACAATCTTCTATGCTGATGAGCCCCCTACCACCTTCTTTTCTCTTAACGTATAGTCTATCTGTATCATCCCTTGGGTGTAATGCTTTATGCATCGTCATAAGTTTCCTCGTTCGCCTATCCATTGATTGTAGCTCTTCCTTTGTCCATCCTAGAAATGGTCCTGTATACCTAACTACTGACACAGCCCAGGTGTTCATTCCTTTTATTAGATTTCTGCTGTTTAATTTGGTTTCTAATATTTTCCTTATCCTTCTGAGGTATTCTCTCTTTATTTTCTCCTTCCAGCATCATTGTTGACCGTGTATCGTCCCAATCATTTATCTGATGCTATTGATTAAGAAAAAAGTTCTCCTAAGTCATAGTAACGGAGATACCCTCTGTAATATACAGTATTACACCGGAGAGTATCTACCCATCCTTGATATCTTGATTATCGATGTCATGGCCTTGTTGTACCTTGGCAACTAATTACTGGGGATTTTACTGCCCATACGTGTAAAAGCACTCTCTTGTGGGGTTACTCAACATTGAGACACCATAGAGTAGGTTTATGTACTGTGTGATCGATGCATTCAAAACAATCGAGCGAATAATTCTTTACACCTCGACATGATGTGATGTTTTGGTAAAATATCGGATCATCCATCTTTCTGAGCATCACATGGATCAGATTTGGCTCTTTGTAACTTCTGGCTTCTCCAAAAGGGATTTCACACCACGAACGAGATTAAAGAAAAGGCAACGAGCCAATTGATGGCAAATCGGTGTGCGAATATCATCGATTATTTTTAAAAGTAGAAAAATGTGTCAGGTTCGAAAGGGAATACTTTGAAGGAGACTATAACACAATTTCTTTTAGTAGTAATCTATGTTTTCCATGGGTATTATTTGCTGGATAGCTTCTACACAGAGCGTCTATCCGGTTGATTGCTATTCTGATAAATCATTGGCAATGATAGCGTTCCTTAACAACTATCCCATTGCTTTGTGCGTCTGATCATACTACTTAATATTGTATTTTGATCGAATATTACGATGAACCAGCAATCAAAGAAAACGTTTTGAAATGTGCACCACATATGGTATGTACATTTGATCTGCGAGATATCGATATAGGTGAAAAAGGAGTCCAACCAGAGCCAGATTAAAGCAACTCGATGCCCTAAGGACGCCTAAAAAACGGTATTCCCATCTCGACCCTCCCATTGCTTGACTGATAAGATTTTCAAAAATGAAACATTTGCGAAGAAATGAAGGTTATATTCATAGAAGACATCAAAATGCCCTAGAAATAAAACTCTTCCTCGCAAAAATAGACTACTTGACCAAAATGATTCTGTACCGACAAAACTTGTGCTTGCATAATAACCAGTTTTTACAATAGTATTTTTTGGGAGAATTGGTTCATTCAAATGTTTGAATTAAAATCATCATAAATTCAAACTCATGTTAAGCAATTGAAACAACTTATGATAATTTTATGTGATGTATTGGATTAGACGTTTTGAGTATCTCATTATTATCTATTTTTGCTAATATCTATCTCCATCTTTACTGCTGTTGCTTTTATCGTAACTAAACTCAACCCAGGTACTCTTCAGCACTGGATCGGAATTAGAAAAAAGTTCCAAATGAGAATCAAACTTAGGACCTTCCATATCGGAGGATGCCTTGCTTATCACACAATCGTTCTTACCCCTGAGCTACGGGAACTTAATGGCAAGCATCAGACCAAATTAAACCAACCCTCTATCCCGCTTAGTTCAGTTTAATCTAATCTTATTTCTATTTATTTTAGTAGAGAAAGTATTTTCCAACCATTTACTGCATCCTAATTGCGGTTGTTCTTCATTTGAATACAACCATAAGTAAAGTTCCTTCGGAGCTGCACGTTTGTGAGCAACTATGTTTCCCAATCGTGCACAGGGTGAATTGATACGCACACAACATATCATTATGAAAAATAATTTAATAGTTAAAAAATATACAGATAATTTCAGTTTAGTGTGATTTTTCAGATAAGGAAATATCAGTATGTAAAATTTTTTTTGTTGACATTTGTCCTCATCTTATCAGATTTTTCAACACAACGTTCCGGCCATTGTTCCCTACGCTCAGCTTCATGCAATGAGTGAATGTGTTTTATCTTTTTTCCAAAAGAAAAAACTATATTCCTAATTTAATTTAGGAATAAGAAAAATCATATTCTTGATTTAATTTTTGTCAAAAAATATCAACAAAAAAAAATCATATCCGTAGTTTATTTTTTGTAAAAAAAGGAAAATAATAATCTTATTTTTTGTGGGAAAGAAAAACTATATTTTTAATTTTAATTTTTTGTGAAAAAAAAAAAAACCGTGAAAAAACTATAAACATACGAACACCTTAGTTTACAACTAAATCTAGCAATAGATAACCCATAGAAGCTTGATGTACCATGGAATAAACAAACAAACAAACAAAAAAATAAATAATCCATCCATCCATCCATCCATCCATCCATCCATCCATTCAACCGACCAACCAAGGTCTGTTTTTAATTACGTTTACCTTACTATATTACCGTGGAAAAAATATTGATTTGCATTATTGAATTGGAAGAAAAAGGTTAAAGTCAGGGTGCACAAAAGGAATGCAGGTTTGTTTAAAGTTGAACTGTTGGACAAAATTTTAGAAAGTGCTACACCGCGCATACACATTTGTCAAAGGGAAAAAATTTGCGAGATATAAAATATTGGTACACACTAACGACTAAAATTTGGAGAAAACATTGCCCAAGCTTAGAGAGAATCCGCCCCTCAGTAGAATCGTTGAATGCTAAGCAAGTTGATCTTGGAATATTTCGGAGAGTCCATTTGACATGGTATTTTGGTATTTGGAGTGAAATAGTGAACATGGAGAGTTATTCTTGCAGGTTGTGCTTTGATAGCGAATGAATTGCCATTGCAAGCTGACAATAATCATCATGATTATCATCGCTGTCATCATTATCATCATCATCATCCTTCAAAGTCTTTTGTTAGACATAGACCTTGCCATGCTCCTGGTTGTCATGGTGTGAATTCCTTCTGAAGATGTCAAAATCATCCTGCTTATCTTTGCCAGCTACGATCTTGCAAATGATTTCAGGAGATATATGTATTGTGCTGTGATGTCCAGCTGCTGCCTTATGTTCTTATTACATGCCCTGCCCATAGCTATTTGAGCATTTTAAAGTTATTATCTGATCCCTGTTTGCATTCTACTGTGATCTGATATCTTCTGATCAAACCTTGAGTTGGCATCAAAAATCGTAGTAGGTTTTCAATTCCACGGCACATTTGTCATTTGAAAGCTCTTAGAAGATTGTTGCTTTTAAATCAGTTACTGGCGACAACTAAGCTCGAAGACGGTCTAAATCCATAATGTAAACGTCAAGAAGATCGGCTTAGAATCAGGATGCAATCCTCCAAGGCAAGGACTTTTTCAGAACATAAACAGATCACTAGAATCTTAAGTCCGCCTCTTTATATAATTAACTAGTTATTTATTAAACTTGCTTTATTCAATTTGTAGCAGTATCGGGTATTTCTACGTGGTCACTCAACTAGGTACTGATCAGGTCTACGGAGCTCAGAAACAGAAGATACTGGTCGAATATCTACATGATTGACTGTGCATCATCTAATGA
>OY735218.1:23274454-23294454 GCA_963457665.1 Thysanoteuthis rhombus
CATAGGTTGTATATCCTTCTTTTTTCCGGATTAATGGGATTGTCTTGTTTTTGAAGACTGAGCTTGCTTTGCCTGAGGCTCGCCATCCTTGTGTGATTCTTTGCACGATTTCTTCTTCTTTTGGGGATTTTGATTCGTTGTCCTAGGTATATGTAGTGGCCTACTCTCTCCAGTGTTGCATCTTCGATTTTGCCACTCTTGTTCTGATTCTCGATGAGGTTTTTGCGCTTTCAGATAATCATGCCTATAAACCATCGACCTAGGTGACCATTGAACTAAATAACAATCTATTCAAATAAGGGAATATTCGAACATAGGCTCTCATCAGCGTTCATTGCATTTTTTCACTGCACTCTATTTATATCTGACACATGACTGTGGATTCAAATATATATATATATATGTATATATATAAGCAAATATATATATATATACAAATATATAAACAAATATATATATATATATATATATATATATATATATATATATATATATATATATGTTCGTTGTCCTAGGATTATTTACGCCGAGATCAAACAAGATTAAACTATTTGTTTATATAGAGCTAACCTTTCCGGAATAGGTTTGGTTCTATCAGCAGCCTTATTTTCTCAAATTGTTTATTCTATATCATCTTGGATGATTGATACATTAACCGTATAATGACGGGAGATCTTTTCAGATAGGTTTCTATATAATTTAATGTAATTTATTATCATTCTGTTGGATCACATATATCAACTTCTCACTGAATATATATATATATATATATATATATATATATATATATATATATATATATGTATATATATGTGTGTGTGTGTGTGCGTTTGTGTGTATGTATATATATATATATATATATATATATATATATATAACAAATAGTTCAATCCTGTTTGTAATATTTCTTTTGATATTTGGGTTATTTCTTTCGTGCTTTCAGTTTTCGCTTATTGAAGTAGATGTGGATTTTGGAAGATCTTCCTTTATTAAAACATACCTTTATCTCTATTTATCTCATCGAACCCAAAGAAAAAAGTCTTTGATTCCCCTCTATTGAATTTACGGTTATGACTTTTAAGTTACAATTTGTTATCAGCAAATGTGGAAAAACATGTTCAAATTTTGTTTTTCGAAGAATAACTGCCCCGTTGCCTTTTGATAAATAGATGGTAATTCAGGAGAAAATTTGTTTCGGGATGCTATTTATGTGAAACTGTAATACCTAACTAAAAAATTACTTTCCGTCTATCCTGGAGCCATCCAAAATCATTTTCCAAATGAATCACGAATAATTAGAAATGATGAAAATCTACGAAATAATTAAGATTCATCCGACAGTATTAGATTAAAGAGTCAAATCGTAAAGCCGAATCTTATGTTATAAATGAGATTTCCACTCTCAATTCACTGATTTGTTAGTCCAAGCTAACTTCTCCACAAAATGCTTCGGTATGTATATTGGAGCATCTTCAGAAATAGTTACTTTATATCTGATAAGTTCTGATAGGTTCCACGCCGATGTGATATCCTACATGTAGGAGAAGCCTGATTTAAAAGTGAACAACGCTGTCTTACAGCTTGGATCAAATCAATCACTAGAATAGGATCTACACATGGAAACCATCCTGAATACAGAGGCACCGTTACCACGGCGGCGGCTGTGCGCCCTCTATGAAAAAAAGTAAAGTGGAAAAGACACAATTTTTTTTTTCTAATTCCCAACTGGATAAAAATTTCCGAGGAACTGAAAAAACATTTAACCGTAAAATCAAATCTTCTCTGAATGATTTAAATGACTAATATCTTGCTAATTATGCGTAAGAATTATCAAGTTCTCCAGCATGAACAGTTTTTGCATTTATTGCTTTAGTCAGAAATTTTAGTAAATGTGAGATTTTAGATGCTGTCTCAGTGTTGCTAAGTATCGTTTGTTATTCATTTCAACTAGCGTCCTCTATAATTTATAGATAGAATTTAATTTGGTAAAAAACCTTATAGCACAAATCAGTAGAGTGGTAAAAATCTGTGCTCCGTCGAATTCATTCTCTCTCATATTATGAAATGAACAAGTTGTCATCAATTTTATCTTTTGAACTTCAACTGAAAACCACATAAATGGAGGAGTGGTTGACGACCCGTACAATATGTTAAAATGCTTTTTGCATAAACCTGATCGAAAAGTAGATGGACCTGTTTTGTCAGTTTAACCTTTTGTAGTGAGATCTGGCCGATCTTTTTTCAAATGTATCTGATAGAAACCGCGATAACTGAAAATCTGGCTTCTTTGAAAAAATAATTAGTAAGTTTTATAAAAATGAACGTTTCATCCTCATCAATGAATTGTTTTGGATTTTAAAGTATTCTAGTTGAAGACTTCAAATTAAACAAAACATTTTTAGCGATGAAGTAAGCTGAAAATTGAAAACCTTCCCTATTTTCGCCATTTTCAGCCGTAGGCAAAATGCTTTATCTGAATTGAAGCTTTATATATATATATATATATATATATATATATATATATATATATATATATATATATATACAACGGACGAAGCTTTACACTGTGTTTTGCATATCTTTATACATTTTTTGCATGGCTATTGAGCATTCTAAATGAATATGTTTTGTTCATTTTTCTCCTCTTTTTAAATGTTTGGCATTAGAGATTCTGTTCGCTAGTACAAAGCTTGAGACAGTATCTTGTAATAAAGAGTTATGGAAGGGCAGACATTTTGTTCATTCATTTTTCTCCATTCCATACCAACCTTTCCTCAGGAACCTACCTTTTCTTGGTAGAAACTGTTTGAACAAATTTGTGAATGAAAAATGTAAAATGTCTTTGATAGTCTTAAAAAAATACATCAGAACCGAAAACACGTTGAAATTCATTAAGAGAGGTGTGAGCCTGAATGAACAGAGCACATTTTTGTCAAAAAATCACAACAAAAAAACGAAAGAAGATGTTTTTTTTTTTTCTTGTCTTTTATTCAAGTTGCTTCTGCACCTTCCTGCTTCTTTTTTAGCAGTCGAGACATTTCAGCTTGTCATAAATTGGAAGAAAAAATATAACGGACAACTTTATCTTCTCATAAAACGTTGGGTTTGTTCAATCAAGCCAAAACAGACAGACACACTGATACATGCAGATAATAATAATAATAATAATAATAATAATAATAATTGATGAATAGATAATTCAAAATATGATTAAACCAATACAAAACACGGTGACGATGCCGAAAAACGTGTAAGATATCTATAACGGTTGTTCGGCTCTAGAAATTTAGAAGGAAATAATTAATCAAAACAAATAATGATAGTAATAACTTTTAATAATAATAATGATGATGATGATGATGATTGATCTTGATAGTAAAACAATTTTCTCCAGAAAATATATTTACTTCAGGTTTAAACTCAACTGTAGGAAAAGTCAAAAGTCCTGATGATTAATCCCAAAATATATGTACGTCAGAAAAATATACTATATTGATAATAATTATTATAAAAATTGATGAAAAGTGAGTTGCATGCATTACTTAAACAAAAGTAAGTAAATCAACCATAAACTGTTTGACACTGATAACGATAATAAAACAATTTCGAAAATGATATTTAGTGTAAAAGTGACCGATATTGCGTTGTAGTCTGTTTTTTGTTGTATATACCAACGTTTGGGATCAAACGAAATGCGCTGGTTATTAACAATTATGCGTAATAAATTTTAATCGAATTTCAAAGATAATATATGGCAGAATCATTCACCAAGGAACAGTTAGAGAATATATAGCATGTCCAGACATTGCAGCCAATATATATTTCTAGATCATTCATTCGCTCATAAAGAACCCGTGATTAAAATCTGGAGACGTCTGCATATTTGTAGTCAGCATCCCGGACAGACATCAGATCTCTGCATCTGAAAACAAAGAGATAATAAATCAGCATTTTTCTATCTTTTTTTAGTTCGTTTGTTTATCACAGTAGAGTCGGAAAGAGAGCAAGGAAGCAGGGGAGAGAACTCTGGCATGCCAGATAGCCATTTTGCGAAGGACCAGCATTCACAATATAGCCAACGAAGCAGTTTTTTGAGGCAATAGTAAGGATGAAATTCATAGAAATAACAAAGATAACTTTATACTACTTATACACAGCCAGGGTATTAATATTATTGATAATAATGAAGATCTAAGTATTAACTGACGTTCTATATTGGTGATTAGCTTTATTATTTCCTATTATCCTGAGTTTTATGCGTTATCTCTCCGAATATAAATTGGGTGTATTACAGGTGTGAGTTATGACCTATGATGTAACTAACAAACCATTTGAAAATGTCTTGATTTTTTATATTCCACTGATAGTTTATTTAAATCTTGGAACTGTAACACTAAGTAGGAGAGCCATATAGTTTTTGGTGGTTGTGTTCTGCAGATCAACACATTATTACACTTTTTTTCCACACTGTCAGAAAGTATCGGTTCATTTGGTAAGTAATCTAAAATTAAATATGTATCAATCAACTTTACTGATGTTTGACGGATGATATCTTTCCATAGGTACGTATCAATGTGTCTATCAATACAACATTGTATCATTAAATTAAGTAGCTGAATTAGCTCATTCAAGGTAGGGGTGTTTGTGTTACTCTATTCCAACTGATTTGAAATACTCTCTTCTACTACTGTTTCCTTTACTGAACGATAAGTGACGTACTTGGAAATTATCAACGTTTAATTTTGAATGGACGAAAAAAAACTTTTTTTGCTTCCAGATTCACGGAACTCTTTGGAAATATAGTTTTAAAGTCTTAGTGAAACATCTTCCGCATTGAACAGTTTTATTGGAATAAAACGCAATTTTCTGGAAAAATTTTGATTTTATCTCTTAAGGCAATTTTTTTATTGCTTTAAAGATACAATGTTTTTATTTTACTTCACAAATAATAAATCTGTATTACTTCTTTTTTCATTGAAATAAATCGACGATAAATTCCGTGTCGGAAAACAAGATCGGTTTAAAACCCACAAACCAACTTCTACCATCAGAGAATAATGTAGTAAGATCTATTTATTTTCTTTAAAGTATGCCTACAAGAAAGTAACTTTAAATTTGATAAATAACTATATTCAATTTGTTCACATATTGTAGCTTTCTCCTTGGTTTACCTGTTTTGTTTTCTCATTATTCTCTCTGAATTTTACTCTTTATTATGAAATGTTCTAAAAATTAAGACGCATATTTCGGAAAAAATGGTCAATCCTGCCACCCTCTTGATACTAATCGGAATGTTCTCTCTGCATCTATAAAATTTGTTTGTAATTCTTGGTTTGACGTGTCCAAATTTTAGTTAGCTATAAAATGGAACTTCCCGGTCAACTTTCGCTGTATTTATCTTGGTAACGATGGTTTACTTTGGAGGTACGGGTTGATGGTATTAAAGAAGATTTGTAAAATTTGGATGAATTTTAATTCCATAGCCAACATTATCCGAAAATTCAATTTTACAGTCAACAAAAATTTGGGTTCGTTAAATCAAGTATTGCCAATTATGAGTATCATAGAATTATAAAATAAATTTGATGAGCTATGTGCATAAGCTATTTATTCCAATATGTTTGTATAGAGTTAAATAATCTACACACAACCGATAAAGAGACAGATGTGTGTACTACACCCACGCACATGCATGTGTATAATTGTGTGTTTGTGCGTGTGTGTAGTTATGCTGATAGATATTTAGATATATATGTATCATACTATAACAAATATGGCACTAGATCATTTTTGTAAAAACACAGAGATGTTTATACTCGCAGTAAATAGTTTGCCAGATAAGCCAGTTGACACCTACAGCAGATTTGGGTGGATAATCTATGAGCGTTTGTTCTTACGAACAGCATTCCTAATTCAGTGCGTACTTTATTTATAAGCCGTGAAGTTTTTCACTTAATTAGTGCTTTCCTCATTTTTCATATTCAGCGACGCCTTTTGATCATTGTCGAATGTCTATAATATGAAAAAATATCGAAAAGGCCCTCCGGCGAATATCACATTGGATATCATAATGACAAAAAACTATATAATAAAGATGCTATAAGCAAAACTTGTTAAGATATGAAAATCTAACGAAAAACGCGTCAAAGCTTGATAAGTAAACATAAGTGAAAATAAATACAAGTGTCCCTTTTTTTACGAAAGTTCACTTCACACCATTCGCTTTAACAAGCAGCAATAGCTATGAACTGTGAGCATTTGTGCTTCGTCTCGATTTATTTTGTGCATCTAGTAACAAGATGTGTCTTAGGGTATTTTAAAAAAACCCAAAGAGCTCGTAAAGGCATTCTGATCAGACATAAAAGATATTACTTTTGGTCTAAGAATGCTCACAATTTTTTCCATATAAATTAATTGTATCTATTGATATTCGGACCATCCTCATCTTGGTTGTTTTTCATACAACATTTCGGCCATTGCACTCTGCGGCCTTCGTCAGGTATCATCTGGTAGAATGGACAAAGGCCGTAGAGTGCAACGGCCGAAACGTTTTATGAAAAACAACCAAGATGAGGATGGCCTAAATATCAATAGAAATAATAATAATACCTCATCTCAAAAATTCTGAGATATACTAAGTTAATTGTAATTGTTTCATCGCTTTACGCCATATCAGTTTATGAAAGACTCGAGAGGATTGTTCCAATTTTGGATAGTGGATGATTCCTGCATGTGTGTAATCTACAATCACAAAACATGACAATCATTAATTCAAAGAAGAATTCTGATAGCCAAGCGTAATCGAGTCTCATTTCAGGTACTGGGCAATTGCAGCTGTGTAAAATTGTGTATTTCTAATTTGCCTCTGCCACTAAAGATGGAACAGGCATATGTATTCATTCGTGTTTGTCTGTTTGCCCACCCGATTCCAAAAGATATCAATTAATTTCGATGAGATCTCGTGGAAGGGTTAGCCAAGGGTCAGTGGATAATTGATTATATTTTGGGGGCGTATCCAGGGCCGTCTTTTCGAATTTAAAAGGCAATGATATTGGCAAAGGTATGCGGTCTCTAGTGTACTTTCTTTTTTTTTCTTGTTTTGTATGATCCGGAAAAAAACTGTTAGCCATTCAAAATTAAATAAAGAACACAATTCTCGTACTGAATATTACTTAGTTTGTTCAATGTACTTATCCTAGTTTTGAAATTGCAGAAACATTTTAGTATGTGTGTTATATATATCTATTTTTCCCTTCCTTCATTAGCAGGTCGTTCAGTCCATTTCGATAAATCCGAACTTAATCAAAAGGTTTAGAAATCAATAAGCAATTGTATTCTAACATACCAACACTTCAAACACGCGAAGAAAATAGATCTGGTTAGTCCCTCAATAGAAACAGTCAGGTGACATCTTTTGGCAGCATGCCGTCTTGGGGCAATCAATTATAAATTGGAAGAATGAGTAATCAAAGACTAATTCAATTCTCTCGCCCTTTGTTGGAAATTAATCTCAAAAATGTCTGGATTTTCCAAAAAAATACGAAAGGGTCTTATCTAGCATAAATTTACATTGAAATTTGTTTCCGCTCACATAAATAAAACCTATTCAGGTAGTGGTGGGGTTATTTAAAAAAAAAAGAAGACACTTTTTTTCTACTTATGATAAGGAATAAAAGTCTGAATTTCCAGTCAGCCAGACTAACTTAAAAACTAAAGAAACTTTATTAGAACTTGAATGTTTTAGTTGACTGGTTCTGATTCTCCTAACAAACGACGCTTGAAACACAACAAAAGAATGTAAATCAGGGCACAAAAGGGAATTGTTACTACATAGTCTTTTAAGGAACAACTAGATTTTTATTCACGAGCACTCGCTAGCGTGGGCGACACAAGCCTTTTATATGTAGATGTGAAGATAATGCTTCTGATCGATATCGTCTTTCAATGTATTGAACTCTTTTCGGCGGAAGCAGTTACTTATAAAATGAAGACGTTGATTGTTCAATTAATCATATTGCAAAATGGATAGCTTGTTTTGAAATTGAATGTATCATCTGAGCTTAATCTATTTCACTCATCCGCTCCATTTGCTAGAGAAATTCAAAATTCCAGGTCACCATTGAACAATCTCCTCTCTGCAAGCCCCTCCCTGGCATGCAACTCAATTACTCTGACATATTATCAAATAGTAGCTTGTTTATGCAACCCATAATGTTATGGGTAGGGTTCATGTCAAAACTTGATTCAATCTAATCATGACTTATGATGACACAGCAAACTCCTGCGATAGGGGAACATTAAATTCTTACCATGGTTGTATTTCAACGCTGACTATATTTGAATGCATTATAAATTGTGCTAGATACGAGGGAGTGGTTGTTATTATATAGATAAATCTTGGAAATCTTATATATGTTATATAAAGACAATGTGTCATGAAAACATTTATTTATTCGATTTTCTAAGGGCATGTACTTTTGTACTGGTATCACGATATAATGGTACACATAGTCAAGGTTTAATTCATTTTACAACCAAACCAGTCTGTAGGAATATTTTGCTGTAGGCGTTCAACTTGAAAAAAGCTACATTCTTTTTCTTGTAATCGAACAATTTGAAAAGCAAAGCTTATAGGGTAAATGGAATAGTTTCATCCAAAGTCTTTTAAATTTGTCGAAATGTTATCTGGCTTTAAACTTTATCATTTGCATATGTATGTTTTCATTTACATCATTGTTATGCTATTTCCATACCAAAAATGGTTAGCTGTGGTGCTGTGATAAAATATCTTAATTCTGATTAACTGAACCAGAAAATATCTCAGAAATTCAGTTGGAAAGTTTTTTTTAAAACTGTCAAGCGGTATCGAACAAATGTTCAGTCTTTTGTGACGGCGACAGCGTTATAGCAGGAATTTCTTATCGCTACTGTTTCTCGAACCAAGCTGAATATCGCAGAGTGCAAGCTCAAACTTGGGATAATTATGTAAATATGACGCATTGCTGAAACCCAGCGTTTCTCTTTGGAAAAAAAAGGATGTAATTTATTTTAGCATCGCAAAAAAAAAAAAAAAAAATTGTGCTCGTACCAAGAAAATAATTTTTAACTCTCTATCAACCTTTGATTCAAAAAAATAATTACCTAACAGCTCTCTGGTATCGTAATCGTAAGGCTATTTCAAAACTTGAAATATTTTATTGCCAGAACTGGTGATTTTCATCTACATTACAGTAAACAACGCGTGTGCGCACTTCTGACAGTCTCACTTCACAGAAAGCTACATTGGAAGGGTTGGGAGTTGAGGGAAGGTTCTGAGAATGGGATCACACAACAAAAAGACGTAGAATGGAACGGGCAGATGAAGAAAGAAACAGGGTAGGGGTCTGCAAAAAGGTAAGGGGGTTTAACATAAAGCTACTTGCTAAAAGAAAGTGGTTTAACTTGGTTGTCTTGGACAGAAAAATAGGTGAGGAAGTAAAATTGGGTTGAAATGCACTGGTTTTCTTGATCGGTTTAGGTGCTGGAAATGGTTGAGTACTGTAACTACCATGAATTATGTCTCCAGATACTATGGCCCCGATGATTCCCATCTACATTATATATATGTGTGTGTGTGTGTGTGTATATATATATATATATATATATATATATATATATATATATATATATATATATATATATATATATATATACTAGGTATACTGTTTTTAGTGGATTTTGCGCCTCAAATATTAGCTATAATGACGTTAGTTCCTATTTGGAGCCCGAAAAGTATAGCCGTACACTAATTTAACTGAGCTTAGTAGTTACTTAGAAGGATCCTTCTATTTAGCAGAAAAAAGAACAGTGGAAATCAAGGTAGACTTGCATCCTACCAAGGGTGTTTTCATAACATCTAGTAGGTCTAAAGTATTGGCCTTGACCAGAGATGGAACTTGCGAAGATCGCTAAGCTGACTTCTGCACTGGAAACGAGGACTTCGTCATCGGCTGTTCGCATTTCAATGAGAGTTGTCTCTTGAGGATTAGATGCTTCACCTTTTTTGAAACGATGAAGGTTTCCTGTTTTAGGGAAGGTGTTGGCAAGTATAGATAGCTGTGTTTATATTGAACGAGTCAGATCATTACAAAATAACACCAATTTTCTTAAAAGTGAGGTGTAGGAAATAACAGGTGCTGAATTTCCCCTTTTCAGACGTCAAAAGTTTTGAAGAGTCATTCCCTGATATAAGATAGATTTCAAATTTATAACTAATACGGATTTGGGTCCTCTTTATAATCTAAGTCACTATCTGATGTAACTTTCTATTTATTTATCAGTCTATGTTTGTTTAACTATCATCATCATCATCATCATCATCATCATCATCATCATCATCATCATCATCATCATCATCATCATCATCATCATCATCATCATCATCATCGGCAGCAGCAGCCTTTTAGCGTCGTTAGACATAGACTTTCCCCAGGATTTGCCACACTTCTCTATCATTGGCGTCACTGAACCGAAACTTTCTGAACTTGTCTAGTTCGTCTTGCCATCATTCTGCCGGCCGGAGAGTGATAGTTTTGCATCATGACAAGCCCATTGCCATTCGAGTTTCTTTGCGGATTCTATGATGCCTCGGATTCCTGTCTCTGCCTCTGTATATTGTGCTGTCGTCTGATCTCTCTATGTAATGTTGAGCATGGCTCGTTCATGTGAACATTGCATGATTCTCAGTTTGAGGGTCAATATTTTGGTCAGGTCCCATATTTACTTTGACAAATGGTAAATGATATGAAGATCAAACTAATAAATCATCTTAAAGAGAAAAAATGTTTCTCAGAATATAGAAAATATACAGCAACCACACCACTCTTATTCAATTAAGGCTACAAAACTTTTATTTAAGTTTGATTATATCTATCTATCTATCTATCTATCTATCTGTCCATCAATCTATTGAACTTTAGAATGTTCCAAAACTTTTAATTGGTTACAAATATCAATTTTAGAGGAATTCTTCCAACTAATTCACGTTATTGTCTAAAAAAAAGTATCCCCGAAAATGTCCTCTAGGCGATTGAATTGACAAAAAATTTCCCATATCCTAAATGCTAATCATATCAAGAATAAAATTCTATTCAGTAACAGGTCTGCATAGTCATTCACTAGAAACCGTCATATTACAAAAGTATTTGGCTGCATTTTGTGTTGGGATGATCAATTAAATATCAGAAGAAAGGTTTATCAATGAATAAGTTACTTCTCTCGCCTTTTCTTTGCTAGTGATCACTGAAAACTTATGATTGAAAAAAAAGAAAAAGAAGACGAGCATAAATGCTTTTGAACACAAATCAAGGGACCAATTCAATTGAAAATTACATTGTAAATTGACCCATACAACAAATTGTAGGGAGTGTTGTTAATGTTTATTTTTTCTGTCCTTTAGCTCAATTGGTGCACCCTAAGCACATGATATATACATCCATAGATGACCAACAAGCCATCAAGACTAACATTGAACTAGAGAAACTGATTTTGGCAGTTTTGATTGACGGTGATACGACGATTGATTAAAATTGAATTCTAATTCAAGATCCCCCAAAGGCATGAAGTACCCATATCCGCTTTCCCTCCAGTTTCTGCTGTACTTTTCAATGTTATTCTTCTTACTGACTCAAGTACCAAAAGCATACATATTATACATATATAACATGTTGTATACCAAGAAGTATCAATCTTATATCTGAATCTGGATGTGGGTTCTGACATAATTTGATGATTAGTGAGTCTTTAGAAAAAGTATGGTTTTCGAATAGGAAGAACCGAGATCAGTTTGTGGGTGGCTCTCAATCAATTTATGATACTTACAAGATAGTTAGGAATACATGAACATACATACACACGTAGGCAAATTTACATATATGTATGACCTCTAGAAATCTACACGTCTCCCTATCTTTATCTGATTCTCTTTCGATACATACATACATACATACATACATACATATATACGCACATATATATATATATATATATATATATATATATATATATATATAAAGATAGATTTACTTATGTACATACACATATCAATGTTGTATGCGCTTATACAAATGTACGTATATATATATAAGATTCCAAGTGTATAGTGTTTTAGTAAACTTGAATGAACTACGCTTATAGTTTTTGTTTTCCTATGTATAATTCAAATAAAGTAGCTTCAATTGATTATGATCTTCACTTATATATATATATATATATATATATATATATATATATATTAATGATCATCTTTTGAACTTATGATGTGCAGGCTAATTCATTTATATATCTATCTATCTATGGACATAGAAGATTGCCTCAAGCATATATGTATATATATATATATATATATATATATATATATATATAAGACTGCCCCAAGCATATATATATATATGTATATATATATATATATATATATATATATATATATATATATATATATATATATATATATATACTTACTTTTTTTAGATTTATATGTACTTATATAGGAGTGTTTATGCCAAACAAAGAGAGATAGAGTGAGAGAGAGAGAGAGAAAGAGAGAGAGAGAGGGAGAGAGGAACAAAGAGAGTGTGTATGTGTGTGCTTGTGTGCGTGTATGCACATATGATCTATTTAATTTGATATACATGTTTGTATACATAACATTTTCTCCAAGGCAACATGCTTTTCCTTTTCACATTATATCTGGCGTATTATTAAAGAAATATCTACTCAAATAATGCCAGCTCCATCGAAGTTCGCTTTTCATTTTACCTCATAATTCAATAAGTCATGGTTCAACCATAATTGAAAGCCTAACGGGGGAATGAAAACTGATCCAAACCTTGGAGAATCCGTTGAAATTCAACATTGGAAGGAGTGAAAAGTTCTTTAATATAAATCTGATTAAACAAGCCTGAAACTCAGATTCTAGATGTGCTACTTCTTTCATCGAGTGAAGATTCAACAAGGGAAACGTTGTTAACTCTATTTTCAAGTTAACATCAAAAATTGGACTAAAAACATCTAAAAACATATAGAAACGTCTAGATTCTCAATATACATACATATATATATATATATATATATATATATATATATATATATATATATATATAACTCCCTTCTTCAGGGTTGAGCACTTTCAGGTAGGACAACTCATCCACTATAAACTACTATAGTAATGCTCTTCCAACTTTGGAATGGAATATTGGTGGATGGGGAATTGTACATAAGTAAATATATCGCTTAAATTCGGTTCTACCGACCGTTCAGTTCTGCGTAAGGCAATGGTTACATTTCAGCTTCTGGTTTTGAAGCGAAGGTTTCGATCCTACCTCGTTGTACTGAATTGAATATTCGATACACCGAAGAGTTTGAATACAACGAAACAGCTTTTTGACGATGACACAATCAATATATATATATATATATATATATATATAGTCTCGTAAATATATTTCATATTTTTTGACGAATTATATCTGACTTTATTCTTCAATTCTTTTTTTTATCAATATATCCTTTTAATCAAAATACTACCTTATTTTACTACTACAAATCGAATAACAACATTACTAATTTCTTTAAAAGGATTATCTAAATATCATCTGACATCTAGACAAAACTGAAAACAACGAGATTTAAATAAAAGACATCTAAATTGACATCACAGAACGAGGAACGTAACTCACATTTCGGTATGTCAGTCAGCAACTGTAATCACCTCTTTAGATGCTAGCGTATCCAGAAAAAAAAACTTGATACTACAAAGAAATCACAAAGAAAAAGTTCTGCGAGGTCCGACTTTTCCCCAAATGATATTCAACAGAGAATGTGAAATGCACACTCGTATACCCTCCACAAACGCAGAAGCACACGTGTGTATGTGGTATGTACACGTGTGTATGAGTGCATATGTGGTATGTGTATGAGTGCTAGTGTATGCGGGTGCATATGGGCCGTGTGTGTGCACGTATGCATGTGGAAATGTGGTGCTTTTGCCTGAATGTTTGTTGAGTGCCTGTGTGAACTATCCATCTTCGATGAATTGTTTTTCGAGGATATCATGGGGCCCAAACTCTCGGGGGTCAACATGGGATAAAAAAGAGTAGGAGGAGACCAAGGGTTAAGTAAAGGAGGGGATGGAGGTGACAAAACTTTGGTGGAGGAGGGGGTGACGATTGGGGAGAAGGTGGCAAAAGAAGGGAGATCTATGATTGAGAAAATTTCCGATGAGAAATACACGGGAAGTAAAATGAGAAAAAAATTCAGGGGAAACTCTGACCCAGACCGGCACTAATGCCCCTTGGAAAGGTATTAATAAGTCTTTCGTATATATATAAATTGCGCATAGTAGAGTGAGCGACGCCACTTGTCGCCAGTAAGTCAATTTCACGCATCGCAAACCTTGAAGGACTAACCGGGACAGACTTACATGTGATATGTAGGGCCCGGGCAGACACGGCTGATATCGTAGCCAGCGTAAGGGAACTGCTATTTCTAGATTCAGAACAAAGAAAAAATGTGTATTTGAAATGGGGGTGTTCAGTGTGGAATAAACATGTGGAAATTGATAACACAACCAACAGGACAGAAGAGAGGTATGGGAAGAAGTGAATAGAGGAGTAGGCAGCGGTAGGGGGAGAAAAGGGAAAACAAGGAAGGAATGGGGGTGGATAATACGAAACAAAGAAGAAATAAAAAGAAAAAGGCGGAGGTGTTAATGGGTTCTTTGTTATTGATTTGAATCTGGGCTATGGCTCAGTTTTCATTGAAACCATATCTATCAGATACGACCCGAAGCAGACGAAACCTTATATTGAAAAGGATGCAACCTTAAAAATCTATTTTTGCGGAAGATGAAACTTCACAATTGTTTCTCTATAACATTTTGAAAAGGGGCCTATGAGAGTGGTTCAATCGGTGACTTGAAAGGACAAGGTGGTCACAGAGAGCAAGGGAGGCCTGAGAGTTCCTTAGATAGAATTATGTATAGAAATTTTAAAGCAAATGCGGAAAGTACTTAGATTGAATAGGTTGACTTCATCGTTTCACCAATGGCTGAATATAGTGGGGCATGTTGAAATGGTTATAGCAGATGGAAACAGAATGGTTAAGAGACGAGGATGTTGTGAATTCAATTCTCAGTTGATGCTCCTTGTGCCACACTTGGCCATGTTCAAAGACAACTGTTTAACTTGTCCATAAGTGTTCAATTTCATTGAGTGTTTGAAAACGAAAATGATATTTATACAATGTATATTTTATAAATTGAATACGTATTGAGAGTGAATTAAATGAGGCCTGCTGTAAGTCTACTTGCCTACTTGTATGCTATATCAGAATCTTTACTTAATGATGCACAATGTTTGAATTCTCATGAGAGAAAAGATTAGTAAGAGAAATCATTTTAAGATAACCTTCTTGCAAGTCCATTTGCTTCTGTGCATAGCCATAATGAATAACTTTTCTACAGATAGATTTATATAAATAATCTACGAATATATATATATATATATATATATATATATATATATATATATATATATATATATATATATATATATATATATATATATGCATAGTTATGTCTCTTTTCTCAGCAGGGATGTTTGGAACGGAATTATAGGAAAAGATATATGTTTATCTACTTAACATTAATTCATTTCGTGAGACCAATACAACGCACACTATAATGTCCGATGAATACCGCTTCAAAGAATTATACTTTCATTCAGTCTGAATAACGACAAAAGCGTCCATACTGCTATGTTTCCATAAAATATGAGTTAAAATAATAGGTTGAAATCAACCTGAATGGTGAGGCAGAAAAAGGATATCGGCTTACGAAAAGAATGTTATTTTCCCTTGACTCGTGAAAGTTATGGATGACTTTGTTTTTCATCAACCCATTAACTGCAGAAAACTGCAACTGAAATAGTTATTTATTGCAAGCTAAAAATATCGTCCATTGCAAGTTATCCATTGCAAGATAAAAGCCCAGATCCAACGATAGAACTGGGTTGCCTATAATAAAAAAAGACGGAATTTTTATTGACTTATCCTCAGAAGTGCAATGCTAGAAATATCCATCATTCACAGTTTATGGGTTTTTATGAACGTTTCGTAAATGAGCATGAGTTAACTTTGAACTGTGATTAACTTAAAAAAAAAGATCGTCTGCATTATCAAAACATATATGTTATTCGGTGTTATTTTCTCAGAATTTAAGACATTATTTCTCCAATTCATTTGAAGTTGAACAAATGAACAAAAATGTCTACTTCCGACGGACAAGACGAAGAAAGAATCTACTAGATCATGTTCATATGGATGTGGCTGCCTGAATTGTCTTAATTCGGTTCAACCAACTTTTTTTCATGGCTGAGCTATTCCAACAGCCCAGTCGCCTCAAATTTTATTAATTCAACAGATAATTGAGTTAGATTACATTTTAGGTAAATATATCCAGCTTATTTTGTTTTTGTTGAGATTTTGTCGATTTTAATATCGAAATCACTATCGTTCACTTAATAATCAAATATCATCTACAGTTTAAGATTATTAAATATCTATTAAACCAGGTTTTTGAATTCTTCGTAGTTTAAGGTTTATTCATATAACTAGAAAATTAAGTAAAATTTTCGATAGATTTTATACAAACTATGTTTTTGATATAACAAAGGCAAAACACGATTATCAAAAACGAACAACTGACTTGCTTATTCATTTATTTCAAGGCCAGGAACATTTCCTTGCTGTCTCTAAGATTACTTTTTTATTTGAAGATTTTGAATACTATTTACGTAAAAATGTGGCTATAAGTAAACGTATATTATGACATGCAGGATGTGGGAAAACATCAAGCCAAACTTCACTGACATTATATATATATATAAATATATAACGACAGATTGATAAATATATATATATATAAATATGCATCACTAAAATTACGTCACAGGAAGGGGGAGTGGTGCAGAGATCTGACATCTATCACAGGGTGTACATAGACTGCAAAATAAGATTACAGGTTCGTCTTTCTGGAGAAAGGGGTCCCGAAAAACATGTAGAGAGCAGTAGTCCCATGCATTATTATTGATATTAATAACGCCAAAGAGGTGTAACACAAAAGCACGGGTGACATTCTACTGATATATATGTATATTTATATATATATATATGACAACCAGGCAACAGCGCAACCGGTACACACATCAGCAATGCTTTTATAGCAATTTTGAATTTCAAGAACTTTCTTTTCCTTTCCAACTTTTGTTCGGACAATCCATTTTCATCCTCCTCCCATCTTTGATACTAACACGACCTCTTGGTCGATTCATTTTACGGCCGTCTTCAGGTGTGGTAAGTGATATCCGTAAAGAAATAGAATATTTTTCCGGGCTCTTTCTTCGGTGATGCAAGATATAACAACGGTAGCAAACTGGCAATTTAAATGTTACCAGCAACACTTACAAAATTAGTTATTTTATATCGTTAGCAAAGCTTGTTCTGTATTTTCTTTTTCAAACATGGAAATATTCTCAGTTCCTTTATTAATTAAACGAAAAATTCCATGTCATGTCTCTGTTGAGCAGAGAGAGAGAGAGAGATAGAGATAGATTGAAAACAAAAATTAAGGTGTCTAATAAATTGTCCGAACAAAAGTTAGAATGTCAATGACTCTTCTCAAATTTATGGACAATTTCTTTTCCTTCTTTTTGGTCTCATGAAGGCAATGGTTAAGAGATGAGCAACGATAAAGACAAAGAAGAAGAGGAAGAAGAAGAAAAAGAAAAACGTCATCCATCTGTGATAAGAAAAAAGTGGTCACAGGTTCAATGAAATATCAATTGAGAAAACATTTAAATGGAAATCATGCCACGAAAATAAACAAACCAACGAAATCAAAAACGATACGATAAAAAACAAATTACCAATATATTTATATATACACGCAAGCATGTTTTATATATATATATGTGCGTGTGTGTGTGTGTGTGTTAATAAGTTCATAGCGCAAGGGTAGACATTATTCATTTTGCACAATAAATACTTATTTTTCAACATAATCACCTTCCCTATCGATGCACTAAAGACAATCACATAGATCGAAAATTTTACAGTGAAAGTCCCAGATCTTTGTTAGGCTATGAATTTATCAATCTCTCTCTCTCTCTCTCTCTCTCTCTCTCTCTCTTTCTCATATATATATATATATATATATATATATATACATACATGCATATATATATATATATATATATATATATATATATATATATATATATATATATATATATGTATGTATTCATATCTATATTTATATCTATGTATGTATATATACTAAGGATGAAGGAGAGAAAACACCCAACACGTGTTTCATAGTTAATCCATTCATCAGGAGTGAAAGAGTGTTTTCTTTTCCTATTTCAAGTAAATATAGCTGTGTATTGTACTAATGATATATTTAGCACCCTTGATTTAATGTAAAGATTAAATTTTGAAATTTCAACTGCGTTACACTTTTATTAAAATAATTAAAGTCGTATTATCTCTCTCTCTTTCTCTTTATCTCTCTCTCTCTCTCTCTCTCTCTCTCTCTCTCTATATATATATATATATATATATGTATGTGTGTGTGTGTGTGTATGTGTGTGTGTGTGTGTATGTTTGTGTGTGTACACGCCCAAAAAACAAAACTAATGCGTATATATTGAGAGACAGGTATATGAACTAGAACAGATATGTCTCATTTCAAATATGTTTTTATGGTATTATTATTAAACCAATTTACACTTTCCGAGTTACTAATATTCAAAATAGTTCGTAAATTTATGAGTTTTTTCCGCTTCAGCTTAGTTATATGTGTATACACATTCACACACACATATATATATTATACATGTATATATGCATATATATATATAGAGAGAGATAGTGGGGGTGAGAGGCAGAGAGACTGAGAGAGGAGGATGAGATATAAAAGGATTTTAAGAAGTCAGCGGATGCATATTTTATATATATGTGTTCATGTGTGTGTGTGTGTGTGTATGTGAGGGACAGCTTGGAATCTGAATTGTATTATTTGTAGTGGCCCCAAAGGAACGACAGATACTGTAAGTATCTTCTTCTTTATTTCTATATTAACCAATATGCTTTGAGTATATATATATATATATATATATATATATATATATATATATATATATATATATATATAATCTCTGAGGTAGATCACCCATCTGCGTGAAGCAATTATGCAACGTTCTTCTTGCTCTTGAATTGAAAATTCTGGTGGATGTTGAATTGTGACATATGCATGAAAATACGTCGCTCAATTTGGTCGGTAAAACTCTGTGTTGAGCAGGAGTAGATTACCGGACTCCAGGTCTGGAGCGAAGGATTCTAATCTCGACTTGCAACACTGGAGTGAACATCGAGTCTATAGTTACATTAATGATTTGTAATACAACGAAACAGCCGTTAATGGACGACAGTATATATATATATATATATATATATATATATATATATATATATATATATATATATATATATATATATATATATATATATATATATATATATATAATGCTCTTGTATAAGGATAGAGCACTCTGTCCAATAGGGAATATAAGCTAAATAATGATATAGATCCCTTAAATTCAACTTTACTAACCGTCCAGTTCCGTGGAGCAGAAAGTAGGGTACCAGCCTCCGGGTCTGAAGCGAAGGTTTCAATCCTACCTCGTGGTAATGGACGGGAAAAAAGATAGTCTATAGCCACACTGAAGAGTTGTAATGCAACGAAACAACTGTCTATGGATGACACAATAATATATATATATATATATATATATATATATATATATATATATATATATATATGTGTCTGTTTGTGTGTGTACAACAAACATATATGTACACCAACATTCCTTTGATGTACACCTGAATAAAAGTTAAATCTATTTGAC
>OY735218.1:23299454-23376954 GCA_963457665.1 Thysanoteuthis rhombus
TTCTTGGTTAGGTTCCATGATTCAGCTCCATTGGTGAAAATCAGGGGGATGCATTTGTTGTATATCTTTCTTGTTTTTGAAGGTTGAGGTTACTCTGTCAAAAGCTTGCCATCCCAGAGTGATTTTTCGTTCGATTCTTTCTTCTTTTGAGGGTTCCGCGGAGATTCGTTGTTCTAGGTAGATGTAGCATTCTACTTTTTCCAGTTCAGCGTCTTTGATTTTGATCTTCGTGTTTTTATTCCCAACGTGGTTGTTGTACATGATATTTGTCGTGCTGAAATTCATGTATAGGTCAACTTTTGTACATTTTTAATTTAGTTCATCTAGCATTAATTTGAGATCATGTAGGTTCTCTGCAAAAAGGGAAATGTCTGCAAATCTGAGGTTGTTCAGATATTTGCCGTCTATTTCGATTCTTTTGGTCTCATAGTTCAGGTCTCGGAAGACCATCTCGACACAGGCTGTGAAGAGATTGGATGAGTTGGTATTGTCTAACCCCCTGATTGCCGCCAGAAGGGCTTCTAATCTATAGGTAACCTAATAAGGTAGCTGCTGTGATTGAATACATGTTGTAAAGCTCATATTGCGACAAGGTGCATCCTGGGAATGGGCTATCTGGAAATCTTTGTCAAATCTTGAAACAATTGGTTTTCTCATTATTATTCTCTAAGATTTCAAGACTACTTTTTACCTTTTCAAAAAAATAATGATATATATTACTTGATGCTCTAAAAAAAAAACAAAAAGACGGATGTATTAAGTACTGTAACTTCCAGAATGTAAGCAAACAATCGAAGAGAGAAATAGGTCTAAGGAAGTCATTCGAGCTTCTACTCCCGGTTCAAGTCCCGCTTGAATAATTGATAAAGAAAAGAATGTGGATCTGATCAACATTATTTTTGACTACTGGAGGGCAATCAGTCTGAGCAAAAAGTTGCAATAAAAAAACTCATGAAAATTATGATGAAAGTAAAAAGGAGCTATATAAAAATTCAGAAAAATAATAATTATTTATAATACTTCATCAAATAAAAAAACAAAAACCAAAAAAAAAAGAAACAAACGGGGAATTAATCAGTCTTTTAATAAATATTTGTTAGCTTTTTTGACCCGAGTGCATATATGCAAATCTTCTGCACAATATATCTGTGCCCAGTATTCTGAGTCACTTGATTGAATATCATAATCCAAGTGTACAAAGTAAGACGTAAATTTCCATTAGAAAACATGGCTTCAAAAAATTTGGGCGAAATAAAAGTCAAACAAGGTAGGGGTGGACGAAGTAGGAGCTTTAGCAGTACTTGTAAAAAATAAAAGGTTACATTAACTGTAAAAAAGGGCTTAAGATTCATAAATCCATTGCCATAAAATCAATAAATCTGAAACTAAATAAGATCACCCTAAGTTTGAGAACTTGAATTTGAATATAACGGAATATAAAGCCAAGTAAAGAAATTTGCATTTATATTATCTCGTGCATGGCATCATCCTAACACATAAACGACGGAGACGGGCTTTCAAAATGATACGAGGGTTGAAAAGCGAATAATATCCACGGTTTTCACTGACCCTGATGATGGCCAGGGGTATGCACTCGATCTTGAACGTTTAGACATTACTTACATTCTATTATCCAGAAATACGTTCTCTTATATGTAGGTAAGTTAAATATGAACCCCCCCCTCCCAAAAAAAACTTGTATTCCGTCTCTGATCAAACTTTTGATAATGAAATACTGCTAAATAGACACACGGACAAACAGGCACATTCTCACACATACATGCACACATCGTGACAAGTACAGAGTTCAACTCAATATAGCTTCCGCTACTCAACAGGAACAAGGTAAGGAAATCCAGGCCTAACAAGGGAAGAAAAAGATATTGCCGGAATAAAACCTAATGAACGTTTCACGGAGAGGAAATTTACCACCTTCACATTCAAAGAGTGCACCTAAGGTGGGGCGTGAAATTGACTAACCGAAACGTCGTGTTAACAACACAGACAACCAAAAGGGGTTCAATTGTCCCCAGAACCCTTTGAACTTGAGAGAGTTTGTACATGATTGTAAGATACCAGCGGTAAGGAATAAAACCTGAACATTACAAATTGAAACAACTTTCTGTATGTTTTTGTATAGGTGTACACGTATACCAACGAATGAATCAATTCATTAATAGGTTTGATCAGATGGAATTAAAGGTAGAGTAATATTGTTAATAAGATTGGAAAATAAATTTCTATCTTCATGCCGTTTCAATATATTTATTATGCAGAATTATGAATACACGAGAGATACACTAAGGAAAAATACAAATAATAAAGATTTGACGAGAACAAGAACAAAATCATATTATATTTGATCTAGTAATTTTATACTGAACTGATAAAAAATTGTAATCATTAAATCCAACCGCATTTTCATAGTTTGATAGCGTGTTTCTCTTTATCATTATAGACCAAAAATAATCAAAAAAAATTTCTCAAAGAATTTACTAGTTGAATCATTATAAGGTTTCATATTGAATGAAATATCTGAATGTTCTTCACTTGACTGAATAGAAACGTAATCCAATTCTAATAGATAAGACACTACTATCGATTTCCTCAAGTAAAAAAAAGAACTTTTGACGCAAAATAAAATGGTAAGATTACAAAAGAAAGGTGTATTGTAGGGTTTGGATAACTGTTATCTTCCTGATTTTATGTTTTGTTTATCGTTATGAGTTCAGTTTGCATGAACAATAACAGAGAAGATAACAAAGGCAAGAAAATACGAAGTGACGTGGTAAAAAGCGCAGAAACATTTGAGAAAATAATAGATTACGAGCAACTTCGATCTAGCAAATACGGTGGGGTTAATAAAACATTTCTGGCTCAGAACTGTCATAAAATCTTGGAAGGAAACACGTTGTGAAATTATCATTGAACAAAAAGTGAAAAAAAACGTTAAATTTAGTGGAATACGTATTTGAAACCCGTCAAGCTAAACTGTCACCAAAACTGCACACATAGGTTTCTTCAGTTTCAAGTTAGACTTGCTAGCTTTCTATGTACGTAATATGTATGTATCACCCGTAAATGCTACACAATAAGGAATAGACGGCTTGAATTAAACATTTACCCGTTATCATGTCTAAAAAATCCCCTCAAAATATATTTTCAGCGTGATTGTGTGTGGGGTGCAGTCAACTCAAAATGTATAGTTATGCCTAGTTTGAAAATTCGACCGTTCTTTAGTGATCACCACCCAACAAAGAGCGAGAAAATAACTCATTCATGGACCATGTCAACATTATACAACATCGGTCCAATAGTGTCCAGTAGCATTTTTCTTGTAAATTCGGACTTTTAGTGATCACTGAGCAGCAAATAGTGGAAGAGGTATCTCAATCAATCATCTTTTTTTCCATTTTTAATTGCTCACCTCGACACAGCATGCTGCCATAAGACAATGGTCGCAACGGTTTCTACTTTGGGATTGACCAAACATGTGTCCATTAGATTTGACAAGTAGCTTTTGATATTGTAAATTTTCAGCGGAAGTTCTTTTAGAAAGAAATATACAAAACTTCTCTATTTGAAGACAAAACTAAATTCTAGGTAGTAAAACACAATTTCCTAAAATTCAAACAACGTCACAAGTCTCGGTGAATATAAAGCAGCAGATTGCGAAATACTTCTTTAGTATAAGACTAAATGAAAACGTCGGGCAAAATAAAGCTAACATCGACGGTAATCTCAGAAGTAATCCTAGCAGTCAACACAGGAAGAGACAGTAATAATTGCATTTACTCTAAAGTGCTCCCAGAGCATTTAATTGTTATATTGATTTCTAAAAGTGCAGGTGAGAGTCAAATGAAGTGCATGATTTTTTTTTCTCTTTCAATGTCTCGAAGCTAAAACAGTGTCTCGCAGACTTTCGTTCCTGCAGACAGCAGTTGCACTAAAATTAACCTTAACGAAAAGTACAAATTGGTACAAAGCGAATGTCATCGATTTTTGTCCTCGTTGTAATGGTTATTTCGATGTTTGCTATGTACGGAAAGAAGAAGAAGAAGAAGAAGAAGAAGAAGAAGAAGAAGGAGGAGGAGGAATTGACAAATGATGAGTTGGAGATAAAACGAAAGGTTGATTGTGCAGACCACAGTGCTAATAGGGTTTGTAAGAATACTGAAAGATTGCTGCAGATTTGGTACTGGCGACCTCTATGTCTTCATCGATGACTAGACATCTACAATAGTGTTCGCACTCATCATCATCATCATTGATTTAGCATCTGTGGACTTCCTGAAGATCCACCAGACCCCTCTATCATGAGCATCGTGGAGCCAATACTTTCTTAACTTGTTTAGCTCACCTTGCCATCTCATATTATAAATACAGTTCCTCGTATGATCTCCGTGAATCCACATTAGAAGTCATGATGCCCAGCAGTTGTCTGACATTATTTTTGCATTATCAGTCTATTGCCATTTGAGTTTTCTAATGGATTCTATGACACATCAAACTCATGATTTCCTTATAATATTTAGTGCTGTCTTGTGATCTATCCATGTGATGATGAGCATTTCGTGTGAACGTTGCACGGGTCTCAGTTTGAGTCCTACAAACACAAGATTGTCCATGAAAAAAAAAAACCAAACCCACATGAGCTGAAAATAACTATCAAGTAAATAATTTTAGCGTGAATAGTTTGATCAAAACTAAACGGATCATTAGTTTAATACTTAAATTGCAATACTCCTAGCATTACTCCATTGCCGTGGTCCTCTTTGGTCTTACATCACGGAAACATGGTACTACTATTGCCAAAGTAAACACAAATATGCACTACTCGTTGTTATGATTATTTTTCTTTTATAAATTATCTTCTTTTCTTATGAATCTATTCATTTTTCACTGACGAATTATAAAAAAAAGTCACATGCAAAAGCTCTTTGAAAAATTTCAGATTCCCCAATTTTTGTGTCTGATTTTCACATACTCAATATTTCGTGTATAAAAAGACGTTTCGATCAATAGTTTTTTCTGGTGTGCGTATTTAATTCATCAATCATTTTTATATAGTTTGACTAACCCCTTCATTTTGATTGGGAAAAAAATTTTTGACATTTTTTTTCATATCAAAAATAAATTTCTGGTATACATTAATTCAATACTTCGAATAAATCGATATTAAAGAGTTGCTTCCCTTACATCTGGTATATATGATTGATATAATGCATAATCCCCTCAGCAATCAGCAGTTAATGGATAGAATACAAACATTAATCGAACCCCAAAAGATCATCATCATCATCATTAGTCTTTTAACGTTCGTTGTTCAACATCGACCTTCCCTAGGATTCGCTACACCTCTCTACCGTGGGCGTCGTAGAACCTGAATTTCTGAATTTGTCTAGTTCGACTTTCCAACTTGTATTCTGCTGACTTCTGTAGTACGAGTGATATCTGGGGATCCATGTTGTGAAGTCCATTGGTTGTCTACCATTCTCACATGATGATCAACCCATTGCCATTCGGGACTATCTATGAATTAGGTGCATGTGTGTGTGTGTGTGTGTGTGCGTTTCGGTGAGAGAGAGAGAGAAAATTAGTCGTTTAATATGACTGATATTTCCTTTATACCCTGTTTTGGCTTATAAAATATGAATGAACAAACAAATCGTCCATAACATGCCATTCCCTGATGAGATCTCTCCAATATATTGCATACAAAATTTCATTGATATATTTTAAGGTATGAAGTTCAAATTAAAAAAAAAAAGGGAGATAAGGACGAAAACGACAGGCACCTCATCAAATGATGACCAACGATGATTTTTCTACCTGGGGACAGAAGAGTCCTTGTTCCGTGCCATAGCTCCTATTTACGGTGAACTTAGTAGCAGATGCAGCTCAAAAAAACCCCTCTTCCATTTGTGACGTCACAACTACGAGTGAAAATTATACTTTTTTTATAATTTGAGATCAGCAGCAGATTTTGTAGTTGATGATTTGAATTTTCGCTCAAGTACATGTTAGTTTGATATTAGAAGCAGCTGTCGGCGGCGACGATTTGAAATTTAGCTCAAAACACTTCGTTCAGACTAAATATATTCATATATTACGACGTTTTCCTAATACATTGCACGTATCCTTCATTTTCTCTGACAGTTCATGATGTTTACAGCAGAACAAAGTGTTCAAAAAACATAATCTTGCTATTGCTTGCTGGGGTATACGCTTGGTTTTTCATCGGATTGTCGATCTTTTTATAATGACCTTTCTATAACGTTCTTACAAATCCATTCTCGCTTCTTCACCATCTACATCACGGTGGGATTCAGGGTATTCTGCTATCTATGCACATTATCTTGCACCCGTATAAGCAAGAAATATTTCATTTTTGTGTTAATTAGGAATGTATATAGATTTCCTGAACTTGTTTTCGCTACATTCATTGTGTAAGCGAAGCAACGTTGCCAGATTGGGTTATAAGTAGCGAATATGGCAATTTTTGTAAGTTTCTAGGTGTTTTTTTTAGAACCATTAAAATCCTTTTCTGTCATTATTTCTCTTTGAAAATACACAAGAGTTAACCTTAAAAAGGTACGTATGATTTTTTTTTCGTATTTTAGATTCGAAATTTAAAAAAAAGAAAGACCTGACGTAATTTTGTCAACCTCCAGTCCAAGTAAGAGTCGATTTTGCTTTTCCCTCGAAACAAGAAAAAGAACAATCCTCACCTAATTTAGGGGAGTAAACACCTCACTGCTAGTTTATCCTGTCACATTAAGGCATACCAATATATAGAGATAGTGCTACCGTTCAAATCACGACCAAGTGATCAGTAGGCAACTCTATCACCAACTAACAACGTTTATTTATCACATATACAATACAAAAGTTGCAATCACCGTCTTATTGGAATAGAAGTTGGAGATGAGTTTGACTCTACAGTAACCATGCTTCTTACATTTTTATCTGTATAATAGTTGTCATATTTCGACTCTCTTTAATTTCAGAAAATATAAAAAATAGAATTGAAACATTTTTTTATAATCCTCTAAAGACATCCGAAGTTGGATATCATACGGGTGGAAATCCCTTAACCTTAAACGATACTTGAAAAAAATAAGATATGCCATTTACTTGCAGGTAGTTTGAAGTTATCTATATTTATTGATCGAAATGCAGCATAAAATTAGGAAATTTCATCTTTTACATAGACAGAAAGGCTCTTAAGATATAAATTTTCCTTTCCAATTTCAGGCGCACTCAATGCATTTGCCCAAGCCCCCTCCCTGCCCCCCAAATTATCTGAGGGTTTCTATCTATAATGCAACCATGATTCTACACGCATAGGTTCTTGCTAAAGATAATGCCAGCCACATGAAGTTAAAAAAAATGAAAAGAAATGAAAAAATTCTTTAAAAAAAAAACGTATCCAAGAGAAGATAATTAACACAAGCCGTACTTCCATCTGTACTTTCGTGAAAATAGTAAAAATGAAGTCTTTAGTTTTGCATAATGGTTGTTGCATGTTAAAGAGGGTGCAATATATCGTCACTTTTAGGTGTAACACATTTAGTGCTTATGATTGGAAGTAGGTCTATAAAGAAAGTGGTAAATGAAATGTTTACTTACAATTCACTGATAATAGTAGTCGATTGGTAAGGGAGGTAACTGCATGATATTAGGTACGAGTTACTGCCCTTAATTGATGAACCGCTGTTTGAAAGGTGTTGGCTTTAGAGTAATCAAGCGAGAGAAGACGCGTAGTCGCTCAGATAAAACACCTTCAATCGTTAAATTCCAAAGCAGGCTTGGCTCTGGTCCAAACCATAGCAAAGCAATTTAGGTTCTTTGCTATCTATATCGTCTCTTCACGTAATCCAATCAATACATTTGATTCATTCACGAAGAGAAAAAAAAAAACATTGAATGAAAAATTAGCTCCCGATTCGTGTGAATTCTTTACAAGAAACAACATCAACGATTCGAGTCAATCTTCAACTTTCTCACTAAGAATGATCCATAACGAGTTCAATTCTTGGAAAAGGCACCAGATGTAACAAAAAAATGAAGGATTACCAATATGATTAAAATTGAAAGTCCTGTTCAAAAGTTCCCTGGAGTTTAACCGGTGTGACGTTTAACGGAGAAGGCTAGCGAGCAAAGAGAATACAACATTGTGTTAGAAGAAAGGAAAAGCCAACAGAGATGGTGCTAACATTCAGTCCAGAAATATCTGAACACAAGAACTGGGCTAATTGTGTCCTATTTTGCAATTGATATCGTCGTTTTTTTTACCTATCACTTTTACTATTACTAATCATTTCCGCTGATTAAGTCAGTGTTCGGACGAAATATCGGAGAGTAAATTTCTATTATTCTTCCAATGTCCACTCAAAGATAATTCTGAATTATTGTTATTGACATTCGTAAATGCGATGGGCTGGTCGTGTAACAAGAATGTGAGACAACCACTCGATATCACGACTGACAACGTTGATCCTTAGAGACAATATGCGAACATCTGACGGGCAAAGAAGATGGCTTGACGAACTAGGCAAGTTTAGAATATACTGGCTCCGCGACTCGACGATGGAGAGGTCTAGTGAATGTAAGGACTCTGTCCTAGGACTGACGCTAAGAGGCTGCTGCTACTGCTGCTGCTGATGATGATAGTGAAGTTCAAACTGAATTCCCTTATCTATCTATCTATCTATCTATCTATCTATCTATCTAACTGTAGCCGTAATACAAAACTGTTATCAAATGTCAAATCAACTTTCATCTGTTTTCAGTGTTCATGTATGTATGTATGTATGTATGTATCACTCATATAGACCGTACCAATGGAGCCAGATGACTGGCAATTTAAAGATATTCTACAAAAAAACATTTTTCTCAGAAATCTCCCCTCAATCAAATAGAATTTTGATGGGGGTGGGGGTCACTTTGCAATGTAAGTTTATGCTAAACTGATCCGAAGGTACTGTCCACACATTTCCTGAAAATTCAGACTTCATAAAGATTGAAAATTTAGAATGTAAATTTATACTGAATTTATCTCATTACATAAGTCTGGCAGCGTATACTTTGCTTTGTTTTCAATTCAAACCTTTTCAGTGATCAACAGTTTACAAAAGGTGTGAATACTAACTTTGCTTTGATTGCTCCCCTTCTTAGAATGTTTTGATTAATCAATGAGCAAAAAAGACGTTGGACTTCTGACAGTTTCTATTGCATAGCTAACCAGACCTATCCATCTCTCTATTATGTTTGTGCATGGCTGAGATTTTCATTTCAAATGAGTAATCGCATAATTTTGAGTGAACTGTATTCAAGATACCAAACAGGAAATAATGCTATGAAACCACTCTTTTATTCACACCGTTTATTTTTCGAAATATAAAATCGTTGACGTTAATACTGGTGTTTCACTGTATATCATTCGATTGATGGAGTAGATTTTTACGACTGAACCAAGTACAATGACAAATAAAATATAACATTGTGTTCCAAGAAAGAAAGAAAAACAAAACAAAACAGACAATGGGCAAACATTCAGTCCGGAAATACCTGAACGTAAGATTTGGGCTACAGGAGACCCATGTATGTCTTGTCAAAAAAATGCTTTTTTCATCATTAAGCTATAGAATTATGTAGGTTTGAAAGGTAAGAGGTAAGTATTTCATTTAAGTCTCCGGATTTAGAAATTTGAAGACATCATTTCAATTTCCGATAAATGATTTTCTCTTGAAATGTATCGACAGATTCGATTGTTTTACGCATATGCTGCAGGGTCAAATCTGGTTGGAAACAACGGTACTTGTTTGATTACGAAAGTTAAGCAGCTTCGAGTTTGGTGTACAATTAGATGGTTGCCCACATGAAGACAGTAAGTACTGTAAACATGTACTGCTCTTACGTACACTTGTACTCTCATCACATTAAAATGGATTCATTGCCACATTCTGTCCTTGTGTGACAATATAACTTCTGTAAAATAATCTACAGTTCAAAAAGCAATGGCTCCGTGACACCCATGATCGGGAGGTCAGGCAAATCTCTAGGAAGATCTGCATCCAACGACGAACGTTAGAAGGTTGCTGCTGCTGCTGCTGCTGCTGCTGATGATGATGATGCTGCTGCTGATGATGATTCCATTTCATTAATCGGCCAGCCCGCTGACTTTGCATGTCACTACCGGATGGAAAAAAAATGAGAATGTTCCTTCTTATAGGATTGTCATTTCTGTCAGAGCAATTGCAGAGAAAAACTTCCTCGAGGGAGTCCTTTCTATAATTAATTTCTGGCGGTACAATTCGCTTCCATGTCGGAAATGGAAAGCTAGTCAAAAGCAATAAGGGAAATGGTTATCCTCGAGCAAAAAAACAAAAACAAAACAAAACAACAACAACAACAACAACAACAACAACAAAAAAAAAAACGATCTTTTATCCGGAATTTGTGAGATTCTATTAGTAGTTAAGGCATCAGAGCTCGCATTCTCGACCCAGGGACTCTCAAGACATTCATGACTTTTTGTTATGATGACCTTCTTATTTTTGATGACGCTGACACACTAAAAAGAAAATGGCTGTCCTTCCATTTTTGGTTGAAGTAACATTCCTGTAACCAGCTGTGCACTTGGCATTCCTAATGAAAAATATAATTGCTATTTTATTTTTTCATAAACGTGCACACAAGCAATCTGCATGTTCACATACGTGTGTACACGCACATACGCACGCACATGCTAACAAACTTTCACATTTTTTCAACGGGAGAAAGGTCACCAAAATGTTTCCTCATTTGAAACAAAATTTTACTCAAACACGTTAATTTTTAATGTAATACGTTTTTCAATTTGGAAAGGAAATAAAAAGAGTCAAGTGCTCTATGCGCACGTTCACTCTGACATGTTTAGCTAAAAGAACTAACGGTTGTTGCTCGATGCAGTGTTTTTCATACATAATGTCAATGTCGCTGCTACATAATAATCCCGTCAAAAGTACTCTAAGAAGTTTCATCCTCTTTGAGAGTCTCCACGACTTCCAACTAATACTACACGAACTGAATGGAGAGAGCAAGAATGTTGGCCTTCACATGAAATTGAGCAAAAGAAAGATCATGTACAACAAACATGTCAGAAATAAACTCAGCACGATCTAAACTGAAAACTCAAAGTCTGACAAATTTGACCACAACGTCTATGTTGGACAACGAATATCCATGATATCTTCAAAAGAAGAAATCGAGCGAAGAATCACCCCAGGATAGCAAGCCTCCTGTAAAGCAACTTTAACTTTCAAGAACTAAAACATCCCATAAGACCTTGAAGAAGAGTATACAACCAATACATCCCACCATCAGTCACCTATTGAGCTGAATTATGGAAACTAACTGAGAGACTGACCTGAAAACTGAGAACTATGCAACGTAGACATGAGAGAATCATGCTCAACATTATATGAAGAGGCCACAACATAGTACAGTATATCAAGGGGGGGAACAGGTGTCTGAGACATCATGAAAAACATTACGAAATTCAAATGGCAATGGGCTTGCCATGTTGGAAGAACGTCACACAACTGCTAGGTATCACATCTCTCAATATGGACCCCAAGAGATCAAATGTGAAATCAAAGCAGGCAGAATATGGGATTGCGAGAAGAACTGGACTGGTTCAGGAAATACTGGCTCTGCAACGCATATGATAGAGAGAGGTGGTAAATCTTAGGGGAAGTCTATGTCCAACAACAGACAATAAAATACTAATTTTTAATGTTTAGGGTTCAAATCTGTAAAGTCTTCTAGAATATATATATATATATATATATATATATATATATATATATATATATATATGGACATATTCAGCATACACTACGATGAACGTTGTATATTTCCGGAAGAAATAAGGTCATCCTTTTCCCAGTGCGATGTAATGTGTCATAAAACATAACAGTTATATATGAGAGATTCCCTCTTTTTCTCTTCGTGAGGTCAAAATCGATAAGTCCTCTCTGCTATTCCTCCGATTTTCTTAATCGATGACACAGTTCGTCGTAAGACAACCTTTAGTGCTGACACCCCTGTTCCATATTTGATTCCCACGCTATAGTCAGCTTGGCAATTACAGCACCCAGGAGCTTGAATGGACTTAGGAAAGTGTCCACCGTCTGATTGGTCATGTCTATATACGCTTGGAATTTCCATTAGATCCACGGTCAGTTTACGCGATTCTTTATCATCTCAAGTTTACCAAAGACGCCTATACCGATAATCTAGTTTTGTTACAAAGCCAGTTTTTCTCAAATTTGATTAAGCCAATTTGTATCCCACTGTGGGGTTAACTTGCTAAGCTTTCTGATCAGATCATATGCGCTATCGCCGCAACTATCTGATTATGTCTCCAAGTGTATTTGCTGGGTTTTACCTTTCGCCAATACGCTCCAAGAACCCTCGTTCCGCACAGGCACCAGGTTTTATCAGACCTCACACTTGACCAGCATTTCGGTTCAGGTTGGTTTCATTGTTCACAGTTCAGTCGTTGACAGATGGTAGTTGATTGCTCAGTCTCCTGTCGTCTGCGATGCTCGGGTTACTTGGGTGATCAATTTCAACGATTGTCTTTCGCTGTCCGCTTCTTTGATTCTTCTCTCGTATCTCTTATATATCCATCCGCGTTTCCACTAACTAATGTTTCCCCATTCTTGCTGAATTCAAGTGTCTTTACACTACCCTCTGCCTAACCCGACACCTCCATTTTTCTTCGTTTGCACCCCGTTGACACGTCATGCTTGGCATTTCAGACGAATAGGAATTCAGTTATTTTTCCCAGCGTTAGATGTACTGAACTAATCAGTATTCTCCAAACAGAGCTCGAAAAAGTACTTGATGTTTCACCCTGAAACTTTTCAGCGACGCCACTTCAATGTCTCGCCGATAATTTCTAGGTGCATCACCAATCAAAGTATAATTTTGTATATCTTTCATAAGATATTTTTGGCTTGACTAAAAAGAAAATTGAGTAATGTTTCGTCAGTGCACTAGGTAGGAAAAGCACTGACATAGAGGGCTATACGCAGCATTTCCATCTCTGATTTGAGAAGAGCGCTGCTTTCTTTATGTTGTTTTATTTGTAGTCACTACCTATTATAAGAAGGGCCCGGCTGAAATTGCATTATAAATATACCCTGATAATTATGCTTCCATCTAATCCATGGGCCGGCGTTTGGGGCTTTAATCATTTCAGACCCTCATATCTCTTTCAGTGGCATTACATACCAACGATCTATGGTTTTCGCTGGCTGCTTCTCTATCATCATAATATTCTTTCCTGTTATCTCAAAACAAAGGATATTTGGTTCTTTCCATGCCGATTGATAGGAATTTGCTCTTTCTCGGCTATTACGCTATATCATTGACCCAAGAGTGCCTTCCAAGTGTTTCTGCTTTCGAATATTGATTGGGTGAAGGATAGGCTGAATTATTTGTCTACGTGCAACTTCAACTTAGTTTGCTAACATTGGGTCCCCTTGTGGGCATTTCTATTCTGATAGTTGAGTGTTGTACATACGTGCGAAGTCCCCATCTCCATTCGTTGCAAATTGGGTAATAGGAACCTCATATGGGACACATTATAGTACGTGGCCATTAGCTCCTCTTTTGTAAACATATGTAGCTTAGTACGCTTGTGATCTAGTTGTAGAGAACAGAAATGTTGTAGTTTTGCACGCAAACTTGAAGCTTAAACATTTAACTGTAAACAGAAAGTGTTATCATTCCTCACATTTGGGAAGCCTCTTGTCAGTGGGGAACACTCAATATAGACAGCTGCATTCATTGAGATAGAAATAGTCGTTATCAGGATGGAGTGAAGAACCATTAGCGACCATCAAGTCACTGAGGACATTTGTGCACAAATAGAAATTAACTTTATACCATGCATCACAAATGCTTTCACACGTGGCCTTTTTTTCTATTTGGGTCCTTAAACTACTAGGATAGTGCATGTTCCTGAGTTGCATGTTTAGAAGGAGCCAGATATAATGGTGTGTGGAGAGACCTACTATAATTGTCAAGTAATATAATGTCCACCTGTCATACGAAACTACTGCTTCGAAGTATTTTGATCTCCTCTCCTCGACGTTGCCAATGTTGATTTTTTTTTTCAATATTTGAAATTAAAAATCTTTAAGGTGTGAAAGATGAGGGAAGATATCTAAAGAAAGCATGACATGAGATCTATAATGTTCAATCTTTTATTAATTTTCGTCAGATTTCTCGAAAACTCGACATTGATCTACCTGATTTATTGACAAATATATCTGGTGGATGTCAACTTTGTACAATATCCAGTTATTGAGTTATCAGAATGAACTCACGCAGGGGTTTGATTAATTGTAGTGAGATGACAAAACGACATGCATCTCCGATTCAACTGTAATAGGAAAGATAACAGAATTCCTGAACACGCAATTTTATAGAAAAAAAACAAACTTCACCAACATGTAGGTCCTCCTTGAAGATTTCCACGCGACTAGAATGGAGTTCAGGTGTTCCTAGCGAGTCTTTTTTTGCTCAACGATGTTTGTGGGAAGCAAACAACTCCCTTGACACTTGCTATTGTTTGGAATGTGGTTTTACTCTAACTTGAATTGTTCGTTCTAAATTTTGCGAACATAAAGTAAATAAACAAAGCGAGATCTGTTGAAAATGAACAATATTCTCTCCTAGGAATACGTCGTTCTGCAAAAGTATTTCCTGATGAAGAGAGCAGTGCCAAAGAATGCTGGAATTTACAAGAAATCATACAATTTCTTTCAGACATTCGATAACACTTTTATTTCTAATTTCCTTTTTTTTAGATGCGTCCTTACATCTTTATATAACACGTTTCTTCCTCAGCCTTATCATGTTGGATTGATATGAAACTTGACACAGGCATTCAGGTGAATCATTCTCGTCATCCTATTCCTCTTTCTCTCCCTCTTTGTCGTCTTGCTACCGTTACCACGACTAGTATTTCTAAAAATATTTTTCTCTCAGTTGTACCATATTGGAGTAATATGAACCTTGGTCCAGACCTTCGGGTGAACTGGTCCCCTCCCTCCTCCTCCCCCTGCTTCTACTACCATAAAGAGTGGATCCATGGTTCCATTTTTGACATTATCCTCATCATGCGTTTTAATACAATTTTTGTTATCAAAATAAATTAAAATCGTTTTTTATATTCCATTAGTTCAATTAACGGAGGCTAAGGACACTTTTTCTCGTTCCGAGTCAACTTTAACTGATTATCAATCATCTTAAGACCATTCGATAAGCAGAAAACTGTTTGGGAAGATAAATCAGTCATTTCTAAAAGACAGTTTGAAGTATTTGAATGGTTAATTTCCTGTTTTGGTCGATTTGCAACTGACCTGATCAACAGATATTAATTGTTGTTATTCAGATAATCTTTGTTGCTTTTTTTCTTAACGTATTCAAAGAGCGGACTACAATAAAACAAATTACTGAATTAAATTATAGAGCAAAGCTTTCCAGGATATTCAATTTATTTATTCATCTAATATGCCTCTTTGGTAATCTCTAATTATACACAATATCTATACATCAACTTCAAAACGATTACAAAATTCATTAAACGTATACAATGTGTATAAATACCGATAACAATCTAAAGTAATTCACAGACTCTTTTGAATATCTCATTGATTGGATCGAAGAAAAAATAATCTTCTAAGCTTATATTCTTTCTTTTATAAAATTTTGTATTTTGACAAGCCATTGGTTCTATGAGACAAATTTGACACCATTCGCTTTTAGAGCACTCAGTGGGAATGGGTAATACTCTCGAAGGCTTGCAGGCCAGCAACTAATCAATCGAAATCTGTCGTTGATCATAGCTGCAGAACTGATCAAAATAAGAGAGAGATTTACTCAAATGTAGTTCTCATTTACAATAATAACATCAGGAGTTTAGAATCTGTAGAAATCATAGGTCCAAAGTTCATTTCTGCGATGAAAATAAATTCAATTTAGTTGAATCTAATGGCAGACAATTTGTTTTATATCTCACAGGTGACGAACTTAAACCAAAGTGTGTCAAACGTCTGCTAAGTTTGGAGAAAGAAATGTCGTTGTATGGACAATGTTGACTCTCGTGTTGTGCTGGTTGACGTCTTTTGTTGGACATATACCTTCCCTGGGAATCGCCTGACCTCTCTATCATGGGCATCACAGAGCCAGGACTTTCTGATTTTATCCAGCTTGTCACGCCATTTTACTTTCTGTCAGCCACATCCTCGCACCTGATCTCTGGAGATCCACGGTTGTCCAGCGGTTATCTGACAGTCTTGCAACATGACCAACCCAATGACATATGTATTTTCTAACTATTCATGGTATCTCAGTCTCTTGTCTTTTCTAAGATATACTGTGCTGTCTCATGATCTGTCTATTTTCTCATATGTACGTTTCATGGTTCTCAGTTTGGGAGTCTATATTTCGGTTAAGTTCCATGTTCCTGCTCAGTACGTGTCTATCATTAGGATACATTGGTTGTATACCTGTCTTTTTAGGATTAGTGATATTTTTCGTTCATGGAAATTGAGCTTGCTCTACCGAAAGATAATATTTTTTTGTAATATTTTTTTCATAAACACTTTCAATACAAGTCTTTTGTCCATTAAGTACATACCAAGGGCTAACATTTTAAAACTTTCAAGATCAGATTGATATTACTTGTCATGAGAACTTCATTTGAGTAAACAGTCCTTTCATTTTGTCCGGTATTGTGCAAAATAAGCATAATGATACCAAATAAAAGTGATTTATATACGATTTTGTTTATATGCACATTCTAATACTCTACAAACTCAACATTTGAATGCAGTTGGTAAGTTGATTTTCTGGTTTTATTTAAAAGAAAAAAAAAATGAATCACGCTATCATTTCCCTTAGATTTATTCCCAAAATTTCCATTTTTTTACCGCTTTGCATTCTAAAAGGAAGCTTGTTCCAGGTTACTCTTGAACCGTAACAGACAGGGATATCCGATTTTCTGATGCATTTAACTCATCGAGATTACTTCTATAACTTGTTGCATAGTTTTAAGCTTTTGACATCCAGGATAGCTTGAAAGTACCGGAGTTAATCTGGAACGAAATGAGAAAATTCTCCTAATCCCCCCACAGCAAAGTGACGATGTCAGGTCTCCTCCCACCGGGTCAGTGTTTCCACTTTACAGTTGGCCCAAGATGACCAGCTAAACAGAATACGCATGTTCGCGACAGTTTCTGTCCTGAACTGCCACCCGGCTGCCACCCGACCTAATGGCTTTGGTGTCGATTGACTTACATCTGGATTCCATCAATTCTCACAGACAGCTGGGCACATTTGCATCGACATTACGTAGCCAAATCTCTCGGACGGCAAAAATCTCCAGGGTTTTCAACGATGTCCACGTTTTTGCATTCGGTTTGCTCCGATAACAGTATGTAGATCGATAACATTGAAAAGAAAAGGAAATGATCCGTGCGTTTAAAGAAATGGTTGGTGCAGATTGGATGATGATATCGTTGACTGCCAATGTTTTCGCATCTTACTTCCATGTGAATAGACACACTATTCTTTATGCTAATAGCGAAGCATGCCATTATTCTTTGCCTTTCGTGATTTGTATCTTTGTCTATATAATACTAACAGTTCGATTTTGTTTATATGTATAAGGCAATCAAGTAGCTGAAACGTACATTGTAGTCAGAGGTATTGAATTAAATCAAAGGATGGTAATAATGTCGGTAATTTGCAACTGATTTATGCGAGGGGTCACCCCTATTTCTAAAAAAATTATCTAATCAGTCAAGAGGTATAATTATTAAATACTCGTTTCAGAGAAGTTTCCCTCAATTATTTATTTGCATACGCTTCGATACTGCATTTTTTTGATCACATTAGTGCTAATTTTTTCTTGAAGTGTAATCTAACGGGTAACAGGATTTTTATAATTATTGACTTGAAAAAAAGGAGGAGGTAATCATGATAGAAGATGCCATTTTAATTAAAGTATTGTCTAATAGTGTATCTAAATATTTCACTTTCTATACTCACTACAGTCAGTTCTTTAGTGTGGTTATTAAAACTTATCTTGAATTAGGAAATTATATGTATTGTATTTTGTAACGTAAATTAATCACCCTCAGAACTAGCAGAATGTTTGTAATGGCTGGAAGTGCCAAAAAATCGTACTTCACGAAGTATTGGGAGATAACATTCGTGATCAGATGCACAGCACAAAAATAGAATGATTAAATATTAATACTTTCACACGATAGAGAAATGGACGCATACTTGCACAAATAAGATCAAAAAAGAGGATAAGTTTATTTCACTGCGTGACTTTCTTCCTTATCTTTTCTTTGTTCCTGGATATCAAATGTTATCTTCTGATTGAATATGCCTAAAAAGTGTGAAAAATGGCGATCACCTCCAGTCTTTGCTTCTGCGATAACAACATTGCTATTTTGCATTTTTGATATTTGTAATGACGTATTTTGCCTCAGACAGCTTAGCAAATATGCTTAAAAGCTGCAATCTCTTTATCTAGAACCGTGACACATTGTTAAAAGGTTAACCAGTTGCATCTATATGACATTGTTTATTCAAACATAGAAATTGGGTGGCTATGCCCAGTCTTGCCTTTGGTAGTACACAAAGATACCATCGTAGCCCAAAGACAGAAATAGCAGGGCAACGGTAAATCACTTTGGAAATCCATCAGCAAAGCCATCATTAAGAAGTTGACGATGACCTCCCTGACATACTCATAATACTACAAGGCGTCTAGCAGAGTCTCATCCCTGTTGTATAACTGGTGGAATGAGGTGGCTGGAATATTTGATCCTCGATTGTCGAGTCAATGTGGACGACGCTCATATTGACAGATGCCTCAATGGTTTCCTGTCTGTGGAAGAAGTCAAAGTTGATGGCTTCGTTTTACCACAGATTAAGAGGATCCTTGTGTGAAAAATATCCGTCAAGAAGCTTATTGGGAAGGAGAAAACAGCTGGTCACAGTATTTGGGGCTCTCAAAACTCCAAACTATGTTGAGCTGGTTTAAACTATGGTGAAAAACTAAAGTCAAACAGACTTAAAGCTTTCCATCATGATCTCTCATTTTGATGAATTTGAGGAAAAGATGGAAGAGTTTTCAAAAATCAAGACAAACATTTCTATGAGGATATACCAGATGTTAAACGTCTGCTACCAAGGAACATGTGACCAGAACATGGTGATTATATTCTGGTATTGGTTCGTGAAAGATCATAACAGTATAATCGCAAATATCGAAAAGCTACTTGAGTCTTAATCCCTCGTGATCCATTTTGTTAAAGTTGATTTAGATTCATATGTTGTTTTTTTCTGAAAAAATACAATATTTAAAAAAAGATATGGATACACGTAGGTGAAATAACCTCTCGTACAATTAGAAATTGGCAAAAGTTACAAAATTTCACTTTCCTGAATACGAAAGCAAAGTTTGAAGGAAGTAATATCCATCTTCAATACTTTTTACCTATGAGCAATTAAAAAGTAACACTCACTAAAATTACCTAAAATTGTCACTCTCTCTTGCTATTTCTCTTCCTTCCGCTCACTCACTCCTGATGGAACTCCTTGCCAGAGGAAAGCTAGGCTTAATGCACTTGCTGTTATCCTTACTTAGCTAAAAGGAGCTGTTGGCTCGCGGTGTTCACTCACTACTGTATATTGATGGTCTCAGCAAACTTGCGATAAAAACAGAGATAAATTTAACATAAGGGCGCATATTTGGCCAAACTAGTCGCGAAAAACTATTGTCATCCCACGAACCTACAGAGGAATGAGTCACTATACATATGTATGTATATATATAGTAATTCAATACTCCATAAGTTCGTAGGGCGACAATATTGTGTGAGACAAAATGGTGACGGGAAATAAGAGGGGAAAATGAGCGAAAGCCATCTGAAAGTAAGTACGAGAGAGAGGGGGGAGAGAGAGAGAGAGAGGGAGAAAGAGGGTGGGACGCTTGAGCGAATCAATATCATGTCATGTGACAGTCGTATTTATCAATGATAATGGTTTACACCACACAAACAACAGTTACTTTCCTGATACTTCTATTACAAGAAAAATAACAAGAGAAAACACTTCCATAGATTGACAGAAATTAAGTTGTGACGAGAAAAAACAACTAAAAATATGGTATAGGTAACAAATAGTCAAAACTTTGATCTAAAATTGTTACCATTACTTCACCTGATTGGAAATAAATCGTTTTGCCGATACTACTAGTAAAGAAATTAAAACACAGCTGAAAGAAGGTTTTCCCATTTTGTACTTACGCTCAACTATTTTTCAGTTTTCGCTTATTTGTCCAAGCTTATTTATCGGAACTAATTCGTCTCATGCTTATTTATTGGCCAACACCATTAGTCACAGTATCGGTGCCAAAATAAAAGCCGCTTAAAACCCTCAGGCTATATCGTGGATTTTGTCCGACTTAATTCTCTAAGAGAAGCCGATAAAAGGCAGAATAATCAAGGTTTATTTAGATATCTATCCCCATTCTTGGAGGAAAATGTTAATTTCATTGGAGGAAACGTGCTTTGAAAGAGAAAAAAAATTCTCACCTTCCAGTCACCAATTCCAGTTAAATTTTCTGTCCCCGACAAGCAAATCAGGGAGAGAGAGAGAGGGAGGGAGGGAGAGTGAGAGGGGGGGATAGTGAACAATGGAGTGAACGAGAGAGAAAGATAGATAGATAGATAGATAGATAGAGAGAGAGAGAGAGAGAGAGAGAGAGTAGGAGAGAAAGAGAGGCTGTTGGAGCTAAAATCCTCTGAAAACGCTTCATTAAATATCTACACATTATTCTAACCAGTAACTATCGCTGCGGGAGGGGAATGAAGTAAGGGAGAAAACTCTGTCGTGACTGAAGTTCTTTTGACTGAAGTTACGTCCCATTACGCCGGAATGGTTTGTTTCCAGCCTGAAGACGGAGTACATGGCTGATGGGGCGTCTCAGTTTCCGCCTGACTTGTTCCGCGCGACGAAAATCGGTATCTCTGCCAACTCTGACCGTTCGTATCGAGCTGTACAATATTGATCTCGAAACGGTGGGGGGGGGGAGAAAAAAATCAGCGAATGCGATAGCGAACTAAACGATGCCAATAGCAACATCCGATAAGCGAAATAATATTTTATTGCGGCGAAATACATCAGTCTATCGATTTCCGACATTATGTTTTGTTTTATTGATTAACTCAGGTATGGAGAAGACTGCAGTAGTTGAAAATTGTGGCCGTTTTCTTAAATTCAATTTTGCACTGATTCAAGTTGGTTTGAGGCGTAGTTCCCTCTTAGCTGTGCGCGTACAGGTTTTGCTACCAGCTCAAAAAGGAAATCTATGAGCACACTGAAGATTCATCATCATCATCATCATCATCATCATCATCATCATCATCATCATCATCATCATCAGTCTTTTAACATCCGTCGTTGGACATAACCCTTCCCCTGGATTTGCCACACTTCTCTATCATGGGCGTCACGGAGCCAGTACTTCCTGAACTCGTCTAGCTCGCCTCGCCATCTAATATTCTGCCGGCCTCTCTTGCGCATGAGACCTTGGGGGATCCATGTCGTGAGTCACGATGTCCATTGGTTGTCTGCCATTCGTGCAACATGACCAGCCCACCGCCATTTGAGATTTTTAATGGATTGTATGATGTCCCTGACTCTTGTCTCTTCTCGGATGTACTGTGCTGTCTTGTGGTCTCTCCATGTGAGGCCTAGCATTATTCTTTCATGTGGACGTTGCATGGTTCTCAATTTACGGGTCTGTCTCTTGGTTAGGTTCCATGTTTCAGCTCCATAAGTGACTATTGGGAGGATGTATTGGCTATACACATAGCTCTTTGGGATTAATGGCATCTTCTTATTTTTGAAGGTTGAGCTAGCTCTGCCAAAGGCTTGCCATCCTATTGTGATTCTTCGCTTGATTTCTTCTTCTTCTCATGGAGATTCGTTGTCCTAGGTAGATGTAGTGGTCTACTTCCTACAGTTGTGTGTCCTCGATTTTGATCTTAGTGTTTTTATCCCTGAAAACACTAAAGATTAGTCACCTTAAATAATGTAGTATTCAATAATTACAGTTATACTTGTAATTACAAGCACAAGAATAAGCATCATCGTCATCAGCAACATTGCTGGACAAAGGCCTTCTGTATCCCTTTCCATGAACACTGCGATTAAGTTAACCTCTCACTGGTGTACCTTTCTGTCCTGTAGAAGTTATTCAGAACATGTGCAAAAAGCACACTGCAATGATTAAGCTTCATGAGATACAAACAGAATAAAGATGACAAAAAGATTTAGACGGAGGAATACGCCCATATTGTTCATTGCAAGCCTTGAAAGAACCTTTTGGACAATTGATATCGAGTGTACTTATAGTTAGATAATTATAATTGGTGAATTTGTGGGTTTCATCGACATCTATGTATTTCTACGTTTTCGTGCATGAAAATAAAAACATTGTTTAATGCTTCATTCAATAGAACAACAAACTATACAAAATAGTTTGAATTAAAGAATAAATCTTAACTAAATGTGTTACTTCGTCGACTGCAATCATATTCATATCTCACTGAAATGTGCCAATACTATTTTTTTTTAGCTATGAAAGTCTTATTTAGAAGAAAATTGACTTTCTATCAAACATGTAGAAGGGGTATGCTTATTTATAAGCGATACTATATAGCTGATGGTCACAGAAGTGCATCATCAGATTCAAGATTACCTTTACCATAAACTTTTGATTGGGGTTGTGTATTCAAGCTTACCACTTACTGGCAATGGATTTTGTTTAGCCAGATCTCAGCTTTTTGCTTTCTTTCAACCAATGCCTTCTCTAATTTTTACTTGTCAGTATGCATGAAATGGTTATGTTATGCAATTCATTGCAGTGAAAGTATGTGTGCACTGAATGCATGTATATATGTAGACTTGAAATTGTTTCAAGATAATTTTGTCTTAGTCTATATTGTATCATTCCCAGTGGAGGACTACACAATCAAGTCGGATATTGTAAGGGTATCATTTGCGACCAAACGCTGCAGCTTTGGATCTCTGATGCTGGAATAATGAATACGTCGCCGTCCAAAAATGAGTCAGCTCCTTGGAAAAATATTTTGAGCAACAAAGTTTTAATTCAGCAGAGTTTGGTCACATATAATACTTATTTTGTTTCTGTAATGTTCCCCTGCAAATTATACAATGATGCTATTGTTTAGAAGTTTAGAGTTCCATTATAAAGGGATGAGTTGCACTCATCAACTGGTAATACTATCATCTTATCTTACATCACTATATTTTGATTGCTAAATCATACAGCTTTTAGATGTACACAATATTTATCGTATAGTCTTATATGCTAATCTGTTGAAAAAATATTGTGATAAACGCTATACAGTTCGGGATAATAGTCTTAAATTTGCTTTGAATGTTTTTAGCCATGAATTTTAAACCATATTATACACGTTTCTTGTGCCATCAGATTAGGAGAAGCAGTTTCCGTTGATGAGATTTGTGGTGTATCTTAATTGACGATAAGGTTTCACAAGATTTTATTTGCAGGTAAAATAGCCATTAATCTTGTTTCATTCTTAAGAATAATGTTTTTTTTCAAGTTGTAACGATGCCATAATCTGCACTCGCTGAACAGCTATGAAATATCTCATAGACAAAGATTTGAAAATTGCCAAAGCTTTTGAATGGTGATCCGAATTAATTATTAAGTCTCGTCGACATTTAGATTTTGCACGTCAGTCACTAAAGTGAATTTATTTCTAAAACCTGTTATCATTTGAAATAGACATAGCAGCCTTTGTAATGATAACTGTAGCATAGATTGAATAATTCCCTTTTACCTCACAAAATATGGCGTTGGGAATGAATATCGAGGTCAGTAATTGGTTTAATCTTTAGTTTTAGACAAGCCTTCCTCTTTTAAGTGACGATGTTGTCTCTATATACAGAAATAAGGGACAGGGTTTGAAGATAAATGGATGGATTGATAAGTCTGTTTGATCTGAAACGTTCATTATATAATGTTCAATCTATGTAATTAATGAGAAAACGTTGGCTTAAGTGCAATTGCAGAGAAGAGGGTTATGTTGGGGAATGAATATGTTGGAGACATGTAAAATGAATACTTTTTCAAACATTAAGCTTAATAGTTATTGATTTACCCATGTGGATGGCTTTCTGGCGTGTACTGAATGAGGTTAAATACTGGTCTTCCAATTCGGAACTCTAATAACTGTAAAAATTCAGTCATAATAATCTTTGATCAAACAAATAAAGAAAGACGAAAGGCAATTTTAATAATCAACATCGATACTTATTGTCAAAGAAGCAAGACAGCCATCTTCATTAAGTGGCTCTTGTCTACGCAACGGTTTTCATTTCTGTCGTTTGAAATGGTCAACATATGGCCACTTATCGATTTACGTTGTCTGTTAGAAACCGTACTGAAAAACTGTCAGGGCTTTTAGATTCTAGATTAGATTTTTTTTTTTGCTTCTGAAGCCAATAATCTTGGCTCCGTGGTTATGTTAAATAGCCCGTTTCTTCAATATCTCATTCATTTTTCCTTTATATATGTTTTCACAACATACGTTTTTCCATTTTTTGAGTTGGTTTGGCTGACAGACTGTGTATGTATGCGTGTATGGCGAAAACAGGTCGCGCTTATGGAGCTACAGGGCTAGTGATTTTAACGGGCACTCTTTATTATACCTTGTTTCTTTTTTTTTATCACACCCTAAAGAAATTTTTCATTGGATATTTCATTTGCTATGTGAGTTCATGCTAAATTGGTTTCTTAATTTGTGTCTGGTTACGTTTTTACTTGTTTTTTGTTGTTGAAAATTCACACTATTTAGTTATCGTTGCCCAATTTCGACAAGGCAATTAACTTATTCATTGATCACCTTTTTCTATTTGTTTGATAGATTATCTCCAAGACTGCATTGTGTCAAAAGATATTGGTCACGAGACGGTTACTATTAAGCGACAAACAAAACCTGTTTATTCTCTCCTTTCACTCTTCTAATTGATCACCCCCAAAACACGGCATGATAGCTTAAGACACTGGTCGCATAATGGTTGCTATTGAGTGACCAAACAGACCTGTTAATTTATGCTTTTTTTTTCTTTATATATAAGAAAATGTTCATGAGAACTTGGGGGATACTAATAACATTGATTTATTGCGTTATGGAAATGAGAAGAGAGATGACGATTTGCTTTGTTGTATTTGATATATTATTCTACAGAGAAAAAAGTTTCGAGCTTTTGATGCTTTTTTGTTGGATTTAATGAAATATTGATCCGGTCTGATGTGGGTTACTTGTTTTGATTTGACCGACGATCGATATGAGACGCTGGATTATATACTTATATTTTGCTTTCATTTTTATGTTGAGAAATCACACACGTATATGCATACTCACGTACGCAGAAACAGAGGGACATACACGTGCACAAACATACCCATACAGAAACACACACACACACACACATACACAAACACTCGCACACAAACAAGCATACATAAACACGCACATTTTGGGATATAAAAAACATTTGTTGATTTTTTTCACTTGAAAAATTCAGTACAATATTCTTATAAAAGAATCTCCTGGAAGCAGAGGCGTAAAGTGAATAAGCAATCTACGTTAACGTATATAGGAGATTTTTTCGTGCGTTCCCAGAGCCCCAAGATGATGGTAATTGTATGTTAGGCTGACGGATACAAATTTTGTTTCGATTTAATCTTCGTTTATATTGAGTCACGAAAGGTAGAACTGAATGAAAACAGAACGTCCGTAGAGAGAGAGAAAGAGAGAGAGAGAGAGAGAGAAAGAGAAAGAGAGAGATGATAATCAAACAGACTCGAAATTCACAATCTGCACCGAAAATTGTCCTTAGAAGTTTTCTACAGCAATCTCGAGTTCAACTTGTGCAGTGTTATCCCACAGAGAGTAATAACAGATGCTGCACTAATTCCCTCATGATTGGTTGAACTTCAAATCTATTTCTTCATACACCAAAACTTTCCTATATCAAAGTCCAGTAATACAATGTCTAAACGAGAACGAACGGCTGTAATTTTTGGCTATTAAATCGAATATTCATCAAAGTGATTGAGTGTTGTGACATCAATGCCCATCTAGGAAAATATTAACAATTGCTTCCTATTAGAATTAATAAGTAATCGATATTTGTCTCGTAGCTTAATTATGAAAAATGAGATAGGTCTGGTAAGTCAATCAATGGAAACCGTCACGTGACCAAAGTTTTTTTTTGCAGCAATGTTATGTTTGGGGTGACCAATAAAAAGTCAGAAATTCAGCGAATAAGTTACTTTTTCTGTTAGACACTGATTACTACAGAAAGTCCGAATTTTCAAAATGCTGCTGAGCTGTAACTTTAGGACTAATGTAGCATTATCTTACATTGCAAATTGAACCACCAACTCTAAAAAAAATGGGGGGGGGGGGTCCAAAAAACGTTTCTGTTCTTGACATACACAGTCATCTAGACTAATTTGAAAACCTACGTTGACAATTTTGGTTCACTGTTTCTAATCAAATAATCGATATCTTGTAGCTTGATTATAAAAAAGGAAATAGTGGAAGTAATTCCAGAATCAAAGAATGCTATATTGATAAATAGCAGGACCCTTCAAAATTGGAATGGTGATGATGAAGCTTGATAACCTCACAAATTCTTGTTTGCTTGCTACTTTATGGTTACTTAGTAGTTATGAAAGTATTAAAAATAAATGATTTATTGATTTCTTTACCATTGGAAATAACAAATGGTGTGGAAACTTTTGCTCTATTTTTTTTATCATTTCGAGTTTACTCCATGAGGACTCGGGGTAAGACAAAGTGACACCAGTTCATCTCAATGCTTCATAGCTTCCCTTGAGATGATCTTTCGAAATTCAAACTCGACAAATAAAGGAATCAGAATTGAAGGCGAATACCTAAGTAACCCAAGATTCGCAGACGGCATAGATCTCTCTGTGGGAACATTCATGAACTCCAAAATATTAGAACTGAATAGAGACAGCAAGAAAGTCAGTCTTCACGCAAACTTCGGTAAAAAACAATGACATTTGTAATAAATATGATGAAGCCTAAGAGACAGTGATCAAAGAAAGCGTAGACCTAGAGAAAGGAGACAACTACATCTAGCTGGGAAAATGTATTTCATGATATTCACGACGAATAAAGTGAAGGGATAATCACCTTAGATTAGCAAGATTTTGGCTGAACAAGCTCGACCTCCAAGATCAAGAAATCCCATTATATCAAAAAGAATGGTTCATAACTAATGCATCCTCCTGATAGTTGCCTATAGAGCTATAACATGGAACCTAACTGAACGATTCACCCTCAAACTAAGAACCATACAATGTGCGCAAAAAGCACAAAGCTCAACATTTAATGGATAGATCACAAGGCAACTAATTATATTTGAGAAAACACAAAAGTCAGAGAGAGAGAGAGAGAGAGAGAGAGAGAGAGAAAGAGAGAGAGAGAGAGAAGAATACATTTGAAAAAATCATATTGCAATGCACACATCATGTAGCGAGAATATCAGTCAATCACTGTACACTACGACTCACAACACGAAGTCCTGAAAGTATCGGCACCATGACACCCACGACCGAGAGATTTAGTGAGTCATGGAGTTTGTCTATGTCAAATGACAAATATCAAAGAGCTGCCTTTGCTACTGATGATGCTGGATACCAAAACTTGTTTCAAGATAAAACGTCGGAAATGCTGATTATGCTGGAGATTCTCTTCAAATCGTGGCCCAAGTTCAGTGGGTGGCCAAGTTAAGGAGTATATTTATTTGGGAAGATCAGCCCAAACAAGACTGAGGAGTTCTCTCGTTGAGGAACTGTGCAATATCTACCCGGGGCTAAGCTCGTAATCCATGCATCTTCTTACTGTTCTCTGCAGTTTGAATTTATCTTTTAACAATAAGCACCACTCTAAACAAAAGATCTTCTTTTATACATGGTGGTCCCTTGTTTTTTTTCCAACAAGGGTATAAAACGGCTTGCACAAGCCCACATTTACACAGAGCCCTCCAGTGAAGATAAAACCCCTCTCCATTGTATTGTACGACTTTCTAAAGTGCAGTTGAAAGAATATCCATTACTCGTTGCTAATTCAGATTTTGCAAGTGTCCAAAATAAGCTCATGGGTAGGGGCATGGGAAAAATATATAGATACTCAGCACACTCCAAAAATCAAAATGTCTGCCTGTTTTGTGATCTGAACACGGAGCTTTGGCCCCGGAGGCAGTTGTGCTGGCGTTTCGGCCATATGGTAGACCAATCTTAGATATGAAATATTTCAGTAAACTATTTGCTAAGAAAGCAGTAACAATAAATCCCTAATAAAACCGACAATTCTAAACATAACAAATGGATGTAGCTGCAGAAAGGAGTATTTGACTAACTAACTTGAAGAATTGTCGATCGATTTAATGTTAGAATCATCTGTTGTTGGACACAGACCTTCCCCAAGATTTGCAAGATCACTCTGTCACGCCATTTTATTCTAATATTGAAGTGATTACGGTATTAAAAAACTTTGGGTCTCACCAAGAGCTCATTCTTTATTTCTGATACCTGCTGCCTACCTACCGACGTAGATTGATGGCTGGAGTTAAGTTTTTATGAGAAAAACAAAAAGCAAAAAAAACAAAACAAACGTCTAATATTCTAAGATGAAGATAAACAGTAGCAAACTACTGATAACAATGATTTACGGAATCATTCAGAATTCTTGATTGTTGATCACGCATCTATTACTTTTAAGCATGCTCTTCAGAGTTACATTGATTGCTCTATTGACTCTTGCACAGATCATTGGAGGCACCGAATAGTATTTGTTTTCCACAGAAATCCCCGAGACAGAAAATTATTTTTCTAATGAAAGAATTGCTTTGTCGTTGTAATGTCCACATTAATTACAAAGAAAAACATCTTCCCCTTCCTATTCTAAAATGAACATAACTATTTTTGGATATCCTCAAATGATAATTTCAGGGTTTTTGACGGAGACCCGGTTCCGCCTCAAGAATCACGCATCATTAAGTTGGTTCGGTTTGTTATTGTTATAAATAAAATCTCATCGGGAGTCAGAAGCCAAGTATTGATAGAGAAGGTAAAAAGCGGTTGATCGTTGATTTGTCATGAATCATAACAGGGCAGAGCCGGCACGAGATAATGTTAGGGCTTCAAAGTTGACCTGCATCCATTCAGACTGACACGGATTGATTTATTCTTGTGTAATATTGATAGTGACTCAGATATATGGAGAATACGTAGCCCCAGTTGTCAATCAAATCTGGGAAAATTTCGTTGGTGTGAATACTTGATTATTAGTTTATCGATCCGAAGATCTCCATACGCTTTGCCCAGGCATGAACCCTGAAAAGGACTGTCCTGTGTCGTTACATTGACTGTAGATCTATTATTGATGGAAGGTAAGTAGAATAGAGGTATGAAGTAAGTTTTAATCGAAGTTCTGGAGGCCAAATTGTTACTGAAATCTGCATTCAACCCAGACTGATGCCCATGAGAAAGACACGAATTACCCCGCTGCGATCGGTAAGATAGTGCGCTAAGTGAATGACGCCACTTGGGGCGCTTTCTACCTTTCAGTCAATTCCACACATCGCAAACCTCGAAGTACTTTGTAGTCTAGCAGAGGCAGTGAGACTTGTTTGAAGTGGGGCCCGGGCAGAGTTGTAGCCAGTGTCAGGGCATTGTTTACTTGGTTGAGTTGCTTTTAGTAAAGCTGTTTAAATCTAACCTAGGTATTAAACCAAATGTTTAAGTTTTTTTTAGAATTCTGTCTTATGAGATTGGGGAAATAATGGAAATAAAACTATTATCATCAAAATGAAAACTTTTTTATTGCTCCAAATCAGACAATAGTTTGTTGCCTAAAGATCTTTTTGTTCGGTTTATGGATTAAAAATACAAAATGTGCTATTTGGTCCTTTTACATTATCTTCATCACAAAACATATATAGTGTTTATCGGAGTACCCACTTCTACGTTTCTGGCAACTTCATTATTCCATCCTCCTAGAGATGTTTAACTTTTTCAGAAAGGGATACTGCAATAGTTGCAATCTTCCATGGAATTGAAACTTTTTCATGATGTAAATCTTATATCGACTAAGATGGAAAAAAAATATAATGAGGTTCTAATATCTAATAAGCAGATTAATGCTGACTTCCCAGCTATGCCGTAACAAGTTTTGCTAGCTCACAAAAACAACAAAATCAACAAGGAAAAAGACATGTGGTTTATCATAATCTTAATGGAATAGCTAGTCCCTTTTTTATTTTAGCTAATTCTGGGTGCTTTTCCTCGATCACTGCCTCCAATTGATTTGATTGTCGGCCCCTTCTTATTTGAAAGATCCGTTTGTTTCTCTGGATTAGTAAAGGACTCCCTTCCACCACCCCCCATTTACACAGCTCACTTTCTTTTGATGGAAGCGGGGCTTTCGTCCGGTTTGTAGGAGTTCATTCCACTTTCCCCACGGTCGGTAGTTTTCAACATTGCTGTAAAGTATTCACGTTTCATTGACCATCGAAATTTCGTGCACCATAAAATATCATCTGGAGGCAGAATGGCTAAATCCAACTAAATCAATATGGGTCGGCCTCACATCATACAGTAATGAATATTCAGACTAAATCGAAGACACAGCAGCAAATCTACCTAATAACATGCTGGCTTGTATCTATTTGTCTACAGTGTACTGTACAATTTTCTACCCATTCAAAACAGATTGGTTCTATCGCCATGGACACATTAATGATCCTATCGAGAAGGAAAATCATGATACAATTCAAAGATAATATATGATAGTACAAAGTTATGACTACGTATATTTTCAGCTAACTTATATTTTGTGATAGATTGAGGTTTAATTGAGCCTGCTGCAGAATTGAGGGCGAAAGGAAAAGTTGGACTTGAGACAGTTTTCTAAATTGAAATCTCAGACCACTCATCGCCCAGTGTGGCTGGAAGGTAGGTAAAAAATGGTCCTGTAAATGAATGCATTTCGTGAAGTATTTATATGTGTTTTCTATGGTCGAATCTGAGTTAGTATGATTTGTACTTGACGCTGATAATCACAGCAAGACAGAAATAGAAATTATTGCAAGTGTTCCATTGTAAAGTTTCCGACAATTACGGATAATTGTTTCCATCTTTTTTTTGTTATCTTTTAAGATCATTTTTTTCTCTTTCGTGTTAAGAACGTTGCGTCTTTTAAGATTGCAATTATGGTTCATGTTTATGCCTGGATTCTTTGTCTAAGATTTAAAATAGAATCAACTGAAGGATAAATGTAGTCGCACACATCTTTGTTCATTAACACGCCGAGTGTCAAACAATTTTAATTAAATAATTATCTTGTTAAGCGCCAATCGATGTTAACTGCATTCATCCCAATTTTGAAACTTGAACCTTTTCTTCTTTTGTTTTTGTTTTTGTGAATACCTGCTTTTGAGGTATGCTAATTCGTCTCTCAGGGATTCAAATTGTTCTTTTTCTGGCCCACACGCGTCAACAAAAAGACATTCACGCTGAAGATGATAAGAGCAACTTTTATATGCTGGAATCGTGTATCTAAATCCAGTCTTTCATCCTATGTTTCTTATTTTCTATGGTATCAGCTACTGGTATGCATACACAGAGTGTATCTAAATTGTTCTCTTAAACGATAATCACTAGAAATATACAAATGTCAAAATCCTGCTGGGAATAGTATGCGATGAAATCACAACTAATACAGATTTTAATGGAGCAGATTCATAAATATTTCGCTGATTACGACTTTCGTTTTACTGATTCATTGCCGCGTAGAAAATCGCAAATACGTCTTATGGTTAGCAGAATTGAAATCTGTAACAGCTGTGTGAAGAAAGTTCTTTACTCCTTATGGAAAAGATGCCCCTCGTAAAAATTCTACAAACAACTAGGGACCTCAAAACCAGGATTATAAATTCAATTCAAACAATCATAGTGTAGCAACTAAATAATGTCAGTGAGTTCACGGATCAGCTTGATTGAAGTATTGGGCATGATGTCAGATATGTTGTAAATTTATTCCCCTTCAACAAAAACTTCAAAACTTTCATATCCTTTAGACTTCTTTTCTTTAGTGTGTGTTGAGTAATATTCTTTAAAAGGCACACAACGATTTTAGGGACACCATATATATATATATATATATATATATATATGTGTGTGTGTGTGTGTGCGAAGATCATGAGATTTCTCTTTTTCTTTTTGATGTGCAATTTGATTCGTGATAAACAGACTAAAAGGATTAAGTCGAAGATAACGTGAATCCTGAACAATCCTTCGAGCATCAAATATATCGAGACTGGCGCAGAGTTTGACTGTACTGTTAGAAGTTCAACTTAGCTGGCGCCTAAACTTGCAGATTTACCCGGTTCCTTAATCTTAACAGATTAATACCACCAAGAAAGCGAGACAGAAACGTGACATGAGAAAGTAAGAAATATGGGGATCCGGGCAACGAGGTGAGATGAAGATCTTAATTTATATTCAATGGGGATTTGGTAGGTAATCCAAACATATTTTTGCATTAGTAGATGTTCCACGTACATTATATAAATCTTCGTATGCCGAGAAGCGAATTGCGTCAGGGTTAAAGTAGAAGAGGATTATTATCTTACGTGAATTTTTCTGTTCCTCTGTTCGGTGAAAAAAAAAAATGCCGGATGAAAAAGAAGAAGAACGCTCTTGCAAAGATGTTAAATTTGAATTGCGCGCAAATTTCTCGTATGGAAGCTGAGAATTATCGATCGGTATATATTCAGCCTTGAACGTGGATAGTGGATAGAAAGATGAATCCTTTTGTGCGTTTCTTTGTAGAAAATTAAAAAAAATGAGAAAATATAGAGCGTATGCGAAGAATCCCAATGTTGAGCGTAAAATATATGCATGTAATCGAACACTCACGTATTGAAATATACGTACATAAGCGCAGACATATATGTACATTAATACTGCTCATAGTTCTACCCCGTTCAGTGCTGATTTGCTATAACAAACTGCTATATTTTTCCTTTTAAATAAAGTAATGTTCAATTTATAAAATAAATAATGGCAAGAGAAGGCATCAAATACAGTCTCCAATATACTTGTATTCTGTGGACTTTGATTACTGTACCATGTGTATGATAAATAGCACATATATATCGACGTATCTTTATATTTCAACAGGTCCAGAAAGTAGCTACCAGAGGAGATGCATACCACTAATACATATCATAATGATGAGGTTGAGCAGTGAAATCATATATTCCAACATGATTGCTGATACGATTGCTATTTATATTATGTTATGTTATGATGACACCGCATAACGCTGTTTCATTGAGTACTTCATTTTTACCTAGAGCGCTAGCTGGGGTATTAGTATTTATATCTTTAAAATATGAACTTGTCTCGTATAGGCCTTAAGAGCACCTAGGCAATGGCAGTTATAACAGATAACACGAGACAATATTTGTATTTGTATTTCCATGAGTTAATGTATTTGGCGTGTGCAAAGGTTCTCGTTGAAGTAACCCGTTTTCGACTGGGTGTTTAAGCTCTGGCTTTCAATAAGAGAATGCTGGAAACTTTTGTACAGATATGATGAGCCCTTTGTACTGCGGGCAGTCTCCCTTGTGTATGAGATGTAATTCAAATTACGCTATATACCATATCAAGATCTACATGTAGATGTATAATAGCCTGAAAAATTGGGATTTCCCTATAATAGACGTGCTAAGTGACTTAACTATACAGTTATGGTGCCTGTTGCTAATGATCAAGTTGACGACATGATTTTGAATAGTCTTCCCAACTCTTAAGCTTGGCATCTAACAGCTGGTATATTTCTGCATTTATGATATTTTCTAAATTTACAAATACTTCATTAATTGTTATCATTATTCCATAGATTGTTTGATCGAATAATCTCATACCGGCTCAAGTCACGAGTTAAAACGTCTCTTATTGTCGGTTCATATCTACCTATCTGCCTATTCATATTAATCTATCTATCTATCAATCAATGTAATATCTATCTCAACATCTTTTTTAGCCTGATCATGATATTTATCTTGGTATGTTCATATATATCTCTATTTATATCTATCTGTCTTAGTCAGTTCATACCTATCTAAATCTGTTCATATCAATCTTCCTATCTTGGTCTGCTCATATCTATCTATCTATCTATCTATCTATCTATCTATCTATCTATCTATCTTTTGTACATATCTATCTTTCTGCTGTCCATATGTATCATTTCTTCATATCGATATATGATTGTTCATATCTATCTATCAATCTATTTTTTTCTTGAATCTGTTCGTATCTATCTATCTATCTATCTATCTATCTATCTATCTATCTATCTCGACTCTGTTTAGATCTATCTATCTATTCCATCTGTCTATATCTATCAATCAATCAATCTGTTTATAACTATCAATCAATCCATCCGTTTATATCTGAGTGTTTTAATCTATCTATCTATCTATCTATCTATCTATCTATCTATCTATCTATCTATCTATCTATCTATTCTCATAGTGATAACTACCATCGTTGCTTCTTTTATGTTGGCATTCGTAAACCAATTTTCGTATAATAAGAAATAAATTAACGTCATTTTAGAATGGCTACAATCGATTTTCTGCTGTGAAAAACCAGAAGCAAGTAAGTGTAGTCAATTAAATGCAATTGAAAAAACGTATTAAGCTCATGTGTCTACTTTAAAATTAAAATAATGGGAGACATAAACATTTCTTAAAGTTCACTTCTAAACTAGGGAAAGTGATCTTTTCTTTATACATATTCAAGTAGTCGCGAGCATATAAATAGGTCCACAGCCCAATCATAGAAAAGCATTTATTTCATCCGACAGAGGTGTATCAACCATTGCATTCCGCTTCCTTGTCAATGCACTTGATACAGTGGTGAGTATATCAAACATATTGGATATTATACTGTGAAAATTTCAGACCTGAATTTAGATAATAACTACGTGTCAGGCAACTGTATATGCCGATCAGCACACAGTCACAGACATAGACACAGACACACACATGCACACAGGTGCAACCGTTTAATTCCCTCTGGTGATTTTGATCGCAATGATCAAAATTGCTAACTGATATTTCTTGACGGATACTCACGTGCAAACACACACACACACACACACACACACACACATACACACACACACACACACAACACACACACACACACAACACACACACACACACAAACACCCATCTGTATATATGAAGGTACAAAATAAAGTGATAACTATCGTAACAGGAAAATAACTGAGCAAACCGAGTTCAAATTTCTGCTGAGGCTGCTTATGTTCACAGGAATTGACTGATAACCTTGGGAAGAATATGAATCCATACCCTTATGCTGTGTCACATCGGGTAGCTCGACAAAAAGTGAGTGTTTGGGTGAACCACTCTTTATCAATATATGTGTAATGTGCTGATACCCTTTGTAACCTTGACAGAAGCCAGTATACATAGGTGTTATATATATATATATATATATATATATATATATATATATATATATATATATATATATATATATCATTTTAATTTACTACCATTTTTCCAAGTCAGAAATACGAACCACTTAAGGTTCGCTCATTACGCTCCAATGTTATCAGAGATACAGAACATGCTGAACGACTTAAATAGGAGAAGCAAGAAATAGGGTTAAAGATGAACCAAACTAATCCCGAAAATACCATAGAGAGGCAAATACTTGGAAGAGGCTGAAGAAAACGTTTACTTAGGTCAGGAAAAAAAAACAACAACATTGAAGTGAGATAAAACAGCATATCACAACTGCCAGGGAAAAATTTAGAATGAACAGACATTCGAGATTGGATCAAGGTCAAGGGTGTTATTCAAGTAATTAGAAGACAATAACAAAGATTGGCTTGAAACTTAACAAGAATGAAGGACGACAGATGAAGCAAAATGTTGCCTATTTGAGGTAAAAAAAGGGACAGAAAACGTAGTAGGAAAATATAAAATACAATATAGTGTGATGGGATAGAAAGGTATACCATTAAATCAATACAGATGTTAGTGCAATCGCAGTCGTCATGGGAAGGGAGGGGAGCGACTTTTTGTCAAGTAAGGAAACTTATACAGCTACTGCCGCTGCTGCTACTGATATATGGATATGTTTCTTTGATTCAAACTGACCAGGAATTCTTAATACAATCAGTTACAGAAAATGTGGTACATTGGGTGAGTATTGGTAGTTAATTTTGGGTATATTTCTAATATTTTTAATATTTTTTCCTTTCAAAAGGGTGGATTCAATCATTTGATGTCTTTGTTGGTATTATGACGTAGCCTAACGGCCTTTGTGTTCTGTAAGGAACTTGCATTTAAAGGTATTACTTCCTGCCTTTGAGGATAAGCTTCTTTCTGGTATTAAACATAATTCCGAGCTTAAAGTCATTGAAGGCTTGGAGAAAATTCTCGCATGTGACGGGAGACTGAAGAGAAAATGTGATAAATAAAGGAATAGAAGAAAGATATAATTCGCTTCAAGCGAGAACTCTTTCATGTGTTTTAAATCTCGTGTTGGCTTTCATAAGTATATAATTCTGTATATTCATGCTTCTTGTCATGCACGTACATATACTAACATCCGAGATGTGGAATATACTCAATTTATATTTTATTTCTTATTGATCCTCGTCCCGACAGGTTCATAATAACAATAAAACATCTTTACCATCTGAGGCGACACTCTACATCGATATTCCCGTCCATGAGCCAACATAACAATTTTCACTCTATTTCGTGCTAAAAAATACTGTAATCTGCACAGCCTTCTGAATGTTTTTCCCCCTTTGAAGACAGAGTGTCTTTGAGGGAGTGTCAGGATTTTTTCTTCCAATATTTTATATTTCGTTTATCACTCCATACTTAATGTTACCAACTAGATATTTCCAGATTTACGCGGTTTTTTTTTTCGTTTTTTCTTTAAATCTCTTTTATCTTTTTTTCTGGGTATTTTTCTACTGACTACGATGGGCTCTAATGGGTTCAGACTGTTACGACATGGGAGGTGGAATTGACAAATTCGGATCAAATCCTGCAGATGAAATGGTAGCTTCGAAAAAAAAAATATGGATCCAACAGTTTTACCATCATACGTTGCTGCTACACCGACATACTGTAACTACTGATTTCGTTAAATCCTTACATATCTTATGAAATCATTGAACATCTCAGTAATTTCATAATCAGTGTAGTAATGGTTTACAAGCTTGTGATGCTGAACTTAATAAGTATAATGCATTTGATCTTCATTAGGGGCCCGACGACTGTGTCCTTGCATCAAACTAAGCTGAACTCAGTAAACATCTAGTATATTCTGTTTTAGTATATATACGGCTGTAGTTCGACACAATGCCGCTGTCATAGGGCAGAATCGTGAAGCATAACTACACTTCCTTCACAGGTTCACCATGAAAATGTTGTCACTCGAAGGCCGTATTCATATAGCAGGAACAGTCAAGCTTTACAGATTCTCAAAAACCCAGAATCTGGTATAAGTCCATTAACTCTAGTTTTCCAAGGGTTCGCTTCACGCCACATTTTCGCTTTTACGGAAAAAAGGGAAAATAAAATTTCTATCAAGTCTCCTATACACCAACCATCAAAATCTGCGACGACCCAGTCTAACATATCATCACAACGTTTCCTTTGGTTTTAAAAGCTCAACAAGTTTTCCCTGCATAAATCAATGACATATAATGAAAAGCTTCCTGTTACTGCTGGTATGAACACTCGAAGAATATAGTAAAAATTACATTGATTGAATTACCACACCAGCCAACGGTGGTGAAAAGTTTCTTTTATATATATATATATATATATATATATATGAGTGTGTTTGTGTGTTTGTGTGTCCCGGCTATCCTGGCCATACCTTTTGCGACTACAGACTTAAAACTTAACCTCTGTACCCGATTAAGCCGTTTGTAAAGGCATCTTTTTTATCAAACTTTTTCGGGCCTAATTTTCGACGGGTGTATTTATAACATCTGGATTCTCCAAAATATCGATGTTTTTCACTCTGTTTTAAATGTTTTACAACGTGACCATAACTTTTGATTGAATTTTTTCAAAGGACTTTAGTTTTTGCGCTACGATTGTTCAATCGTGGACTATGATGACGAGTTGTTATTATTATCATTATTTTTATCATTATTATTATTATTTGGAATCTCATATTATTATTATTATCATTATTATTATCATTATTATCATTATCACGATCATCATCAGCAAGAGCGATATCACAACAGTTGCCTGGTGGTTACCGCTGGAGGTTGAGTGACAGCAAGTCTCCTCAAGTCTCTAGCCCTCCTCTCCACACACTCATAGTCCACAGTAATACTGTGGTTAACAGTTTCACACCAGTTGCCCGATGGATATTGCTGGAGGATGAGTGATAGTAAGCCTCCTCAAGTCTTCAGCCCACATCGCATCTCTCCCTCGCCCATCACATTCGTGCTGTGGTTTACAGCTTCGATACCATTTGGGTGTTTTTTCCTTCTTCTTCTTCTTCTTCTTCTTCTTCTTCTTCTTCTTCTTGACTGGACAAATTTAGAAAATACTGGCTCCACGACGAAGAGGTGTGGCGAATCCTGGGGAAGGTCTATGTCAAACAACAGACGTTAAAAGACTGATGATGATGATTATCGAACCGACATTTTGATTGATCACTCTGAACATAGCATGTGTCTGAAAGACGTTGGCCTCGTGACGGTTTCTATTGAGTGACTAATTCGACCCCTCTCCATTATCGTCGTTTTCGAAATTGATTCCATTGTTACAGTTACAAATTTTACCAGAAATATCTAAATCAATCAGATATTTGAATTATCACGTTCACAACAGTTTCAATATCAACACACGCTATATAATAAGGGATAACAATTGGATAAGACTATTTCTTTACCAACAAGAGCGTTCAGGTAATAGATGTTACATTAATAGACACTTTGAAGAAGTCGTAGTAAGTGAAGGAGCGCTGTTGACTTGAAACGTGTTTGTTTTGATTGTTTTTATTGCAAGTCAAGCTTTAGCAATGCAATCTCTTGTTCAACAAAAATCAAGATGGCTTCACGGATGCAAATCGGATACAATGCTCGACCGGTCGTATATTTCTCTGACAAAACCAATTCAGTCGACGAAACAAGAGAGAAATACAAAGAGAGAAAGAGTGAGGAACAATCAAATATTTTTATCAAAAGAAGAATATTTTCACAATATCTTTTTGTGTGAAAAACAGTTTCAAACGACACAAAGGAAAATTACGGAATCAATGTTTTCTGTCCAGCTTTCTTTTCTGTTTGTGTTCGTTTTTTCATCTTTCAATTCATCTTTACATTTCGTCATCCGTATTGATTTTGCTGAAATATATCATCTTTATCTTATTTTATCTTCATTTTCTATCCTTTTCACGTATTTCACCTTTCATTTGTGGAAGATGCATTTATCTTTCTGCCACAGGAAAATGGAGAAAACGAGATGACAGATCTCTGTACACCAGGCTGAGAAACGATGTCATATATCTAAATAATCATCTTCTATCAACACACTCGGGCTGTTAATCTATTTTTAATGTATTGCTTTCAACATTTTTTCTTCTCGTTTATTTCTATCAGTCAGTATATGTCTATCAGAATCTGTCCATATCTATCTATTGATCTATCAATCAACATTTCTATCTCAGTCTACTAATATATATAGATCACTTTTCATAATGTATTCATTATACATGCTAACACAGATACGTAGGTGTAAGTGTGTATGTTTGAGCAAAAAAGCTACTTGTAGGGTTTCTTTCTAATTGCCAATTAACCCTCGAAGAATACTCTCATTCCTTTCTTTCTTTCTTTATATATATATATATATATATATATATATATATATATATATATATATATATCTTGTGGTGTTAATTTGGCAATGTGGGAGTGAAAATTTAGAGAGCAAGTGTGCTGCACCCAAAAAGAAATATCATTCAATATAGACTTTATTCACTTCACTGAATTTACGTCAGGATTTTCAAGAGCATTTTGTGATGCAGGAATTTCAAGCCAAAAATGCTGGTCAACATGTTTGCATGTAGTGGCGAATTGGAGATAAAAGAGCAAGATTTTCGAGGTGTGAGTGATATCGTGTTCAACTTCATGATGTCCTTTTATCACAGCAGGGAGGGAATGATGGGAAAAAGGTGGTACATTCTAGCTCCAAGGATAAGTGCGATGGATATGTAGGGGGGATGCGAAAAATGGTATGTTTTCATTCATCCTGGTTGTGTGTGTTCGTGTGTCCTTTCATATCTAAACGAGTAGGAGATAGTGTGTATCCACCTGTTTGCTTATGCTTTCTATAAATGTTTGTGTATATTTCCGATACTTTGTTCTTCTTTATGTTCTTTGCTTCAAGATAACTGCATTCATTGCCTCTGTTATTTGTTAGTGTTTGCGTCTGAGGGTTATCATTTTGCACTTGAATATAAGGACAGCCTCGACACATTTGCCTGTTGTAGAGTTGTGTATGTTTTTGATGGGTCAGGCTTTGTATAAATTGAAGTTTCGGTCGTATGTGTTTGTGTGCTCGACGAGGGCGTTTGTATGTTCGTCGAGTTGTAGAGCTCCCTTAGGCTCACAGATCTTTTTATGGAGAAGTTTGAACGTTTCCCTAATTGTTGCATGGTCTTGAGTAGATACTAGGTTCGGGTTTTGATGCTGTTGTGTGGTTCGTTGACCAGGTCACTGATGGCTGAAGAGATGTTGATGACAATGTGTATGTCCAGTTTGCTTGGGTTGGTACAGAAGTCGATTGGTGGTTGAATTTGTTGTTGATACAATTCGTCTCACTGTTATTTTTTCATCTTTTTTTTATTCTGCTCTGTTGGAGATCTACAGGTCTTATGTGCTTTTTAGTGGCGTTATATATGAAATATGATGAGTAGCCAAGTGAGCCAAAGGATTGTCCTGTGTACGTTTCTTCCTTGTTGGATTACATTACATACAAGCAACAAACATATAAATGTATCATCATGGTATAATGCTCAGCAAGCTTTACTCGCACGTCAGTTATAATGAGTAATGAATTTTTTTTATCCTTGCTTAAGAGCAGAATGCTTGAGAATTTCTGTCAAAAGTGAAGTACGCTCTGTGAATAGCTAATTATGAAATCTGATTTTGTAATCATATAAATTTCTTTTGGAGGGCTCATACAAATTTTGTGCGAAGAACAGGCAGCCAATTCTAGCCTCATTCGAAGAAAGTTTTTCTTTTCGATAGCGTGAATATGCACAAGATTCAAGAAAAAAAAGACTCAGCCAAAAATTAACCAGAGCTGAAAAGTAGATATCAGGACTTTTCTCAGTTCGAAATTTATACTTTTCAATTTCACACGTATATTCTTCTAATTCAGTAGGAGCCAAGTTTGAATGAATAACTTCATCACCACTGTGCAGTATATATTGATCACAGCTCATAATAATACATTCTTTCGACGTTTATGAATGTGTGTATCCGATTACGCCTGTATATAATTATCAGTTATTATATGTCCCTTGCTAGATAGAGGCCTTTCCCAGATCCTTCTGCAACGAGCGTGACAGTCATGTTTTACAGACAAGTTTCCCCATCTCATCTCTACATCTAATATCTGGTTCCCCTCCGACTGTGCTTGCTCTATCTTGGGCACCAATCTAATGTTTCTGCCATCTGCAACCCTATCTTTTTGCCATTTGTTCTGTTTATGTCTATTTGTAATTAGTTACTCCTATTATATCTGTTTTCATTGTATGAACTATGAAAGAAGAGAATATAACCGATGCATTCTCCTGTTAGTCACTTATGGAGCTGAAACATGGAGCCTAACCAAGAGACAGACCCACAAACTGAGAAGCATGCAGCGTGTGCATGAGAGAATCATACCCAACCACACATAGAGAGATCACAAGATAGCACAGTATATAAGGAAGAAAACAGGAGTCGGAGACATCATAGAAACTATTAAAAAAACTCAAATGGCAACGGGTAGACCATGTTGCAAGAATGAAAGACAACCGATTGACATCACGACACACAACATGGATCCCGAGAGATCACATGAGAAACTGAGGCCGACAGAACACAAGATGGAGATATGAACCAGAAAAAATGCTAGCTCTGCTACACCCATGATAGAGAATTGTAGCGAATTCTTAGGAAAGTCTATGTCCAACGACAGACCTTGAAATACTGATGATGACGAAGATGATATCTGTTACTCTGTTATGCTTCCTGATCGATGTTGATATTTTTCTAACCCTTAGAGTTATTCCTATTATCTCTCTTTCCATAGATCTTTGTATGACTGTGATTGCGTTTTAAAGTCTTTCCGTTAGTTCCCATGTTTACCACCTGTGAGAGTTCGAATGATTTATGGCACAAAATGGGTTTCTCAAAGGAAGAGGATAAATGATGGAATACAGTACTTGCAGGAAGATTTTGAGAGATGCGTGAATATCCGGCAAAGTACAGGAAATGATGATTAACTCAACAGATGAATATGTTGATCACTTTTCCAAATTCCTCAAACAATGGGTAGCCTCTTGTTTTACTGTTTGAGTTGGCATTAACCTAATTTCTGTGTCGCTTTTCAAATCCTTGTAGCTTCAATAAGATAACATCAGTGAGTAATTTTATGCATAGTAAAGTTTTTGTTTTTTGGTCAACATGTGTCTGTGTGAAGATTTATTTTACATTCATGTATGCATGTCTTCATTCGAGCTCCGTCCATATATAACAGCAATATTTCATTTCGTTGTATGTGCTTAATCATTAATTAGCTGAACTTGAAGAATCTCACAGTCGTTGAAAACTAATTAATTCTAACAAAAGATCTTACAGAAAGAATTTTTTTTGTTTTTGTTCAAGTAATGCCAGTTAATTATTCTCTAATAACTGTTGAAATGAGAGACGTTCAAAGGGATTTTTTTTTTACCCAAAACTGGATCTTAAAAGGCTATTAGTGGTTTTCCCTTGTAGGAATCATCCTTAGTAATCCATGGAACTGTTTCGGGGATATAAAAAACAAAACATTTATTCTACCATGGCTGCCCAGCGGTGCTGAACAAGCACCAACTCCTTTCGAGCTTGTTATTTTGTTCTGGATTCCATTATATGATACGCCGTAAGTTATTTTTTAGGACATTTAGGCATCCGTAAAGTGCACGACGGATGGTACTCAGGTGATAGTGTCTCCCCCTGTCGAGTGTTTAGAAAGTGCGACAGTCAGATCTATCATCATCGTTTAAATACTCCACCTGTTCAAACCTTATGTTGATTGCATCAGTTCAAATACTAATAAAGATTAGATTAGATTAGATTAGATAAGATTAGATTAGAAACACTTCCATCGATTTAATAGTTAAACAACATATTCAACCGAAAAATTTGACTCAAAATTCCCTTTTCTCTCTCTCTCAATGTCTCTCTCTCTCTCTCTCTCTCTCTCTCTCTCTCTCTCTCTCTCTATCTATCTATCTATATATATATATATATATATATATATATATATATATAATATTAGGAAGAAAAAACATCCGACATGTGGTTCATAGTTGCTTTAATCATCAACAGTGATGGATAGTTTTTATTTTTAGTCTATTTACTTGAAAAGTTTCCGTTAAGATTAAGCAGAGAATGCTGCATCCAAAGTAAATATTGCTCTGTATTGTATCAACAATATATCGAGCAATTTTGATTCGAGAAAATAATTGAACATTAGAATTTCAATCACACCACATATCAAAATTATTTTTTGTAACAGAGCAGCATTATATATATATGAATAGTAATACAACGGATCGGAACAGTGAAAATCACAGGAGTGAATTCATTACTAAGGCTACGGACTTATTGACCCACCCATGTATGTGTGTTTGGCAAACAGCAAATAATAGAGAATGATACAAAGACAACCAGATTCACACAGAAAATAGTTTGTAAGAGAAACTGATGTAGATGTTTACTTTAGGCTAGAAGACCAGCTACCCGAAACTCCACTTTGACTGAAAGTTTTTTGACTTACAATTTTTGATGATAATACAACTCTTTCTTTCTTCAACTAAAAAGGATCTTTAAATATGGCCGTGGAAGAACAATTGATAAAGTATCTACATATTTTTCTTCAAAAATACATAAATACATAAATAAGCATGGACATTTGAATAATTGTAGATACAACTTGGACAATTCAAGATATAAAACCAAAAATAAAGAAATAAAGATGTCTGTTGAGGGAGTAGAGTGACCCAAAGCTCCTTTATAAATCTCATAGTTGTATTGAAATAAGTTTGCATGCCTCTTTAGTAGCCTCAAAGGGTTCTAATTTTGGTATGTGTCATTGTTGTTGTAGTCATTATCATCGTTGTTACCCAGGAGAATAAAAGTCAACTCTAGTGTAGGAGTGTGACTAAAACAATTAATTGAATGATTAAAATAAAAATAAGAGTTTGCATGGTCTAAGACGACTATTCAATGTTATCATTGCCTGTTAGGATAAAATCGATTAAAATGATATTCGATAAAATGAGATTTGAAATCGATTGATTTTCGAATCAGCGTATCACATAATCTAATTACTTTTGAGTACAATGTGTCACCGAATTCGCCATGATGAATTCAGAAACTGACGGCGAAGATGTTTTGATCCAATCTTTCCAAATTTGCGAGAGAATTAAGAAGGCAAAACATGCCAAGTCACGTAGAGATCAAATTCTTTTTATCTGTCCCTTCAAATGCACCATAATGAAATAATATCAAAATTGATGAAACCGTAAATGAGTTTTTGAATTAGATCTCAACGATTTTTGCTGGATTTGCGTGACTTCAACTTTTTGGATAAAATTGATCACTAAGACTGAGAGTTATAAAGCAAAAATGCAGATCTAAATTCATTATTTGTATTCGTCTGACTATACAATTGTTGTTCGACCATTGTATCTCTCTTTACTGTAAATAAGATAGAACGATACAAAAATGGCAAATTTGCACAGGCAGATACATAGATAGACATGCATACATACAGATAGACAATAGGTAGATATATACATAATAGGTATATATATATAAATCAGTGATACTAAGATGTCACTTTAGTAATATAGAATATTGTGGTACTTCGATATGTAGAAGCAACACCGCCATCAAACTTCTACTTTCCGTGCATATCTATAAAATAATGGTCGGTTAGGCTCAGTTGGTAGACAGCCGCCGACCGATTATTTGGTCATGATTTCGAATCACTGCTGAGAAACACTGATTCTATTAATCAGCTTTATTAAACATGACGTAATAAACAAACAATGGGGAGTTGTCTCCCTTGAATAAGGTGAGTAATGTTATTACCGTTGTTATGGTGAAGATTCAACTCGTCCGAATTTTTCAAAAACAATCAATTCATAGATTAAAATTAAAAAAAAAAAAAGATTTTCATGGTCTGAAATTAATCTAATTTTCCCCCTTTTTGGAAAAAGTCAATTTGATAGATATCGATTTAATAAGATTTAGAAATTGATTCTTGGATTAAAATAACACTTAATCCAATTTCTTTTGAGCTCAATGTCTCATCTAATTGTCCGTGATGAATTCAGAAGCTGACAACAAAGACGTATTGATCCAGTTTCTTCTTCATTCACGAGGTGATCAAGAAAACTGAACCCATCACATCACATAGGGACGACATCCTTTTCAAACTTCTCTTACCCTATCACCAACGTGAACAAATCTTCCGTAATCAAATAATTCCGAGATTGATGGAACTTTAAGAATCTCATTGAGTGCCGATGGGTTTTTGATTCAATTTTAACCTTTTTTAAGGAATGTGCAAAATTTCGATTTTGCATGATTTTAACCACAGATCAAACATTATACAGAGTATATTTCAGACCTAAATCTAATAATGGATGTGAACGTAGGAGTTAATTGATCCATCCTCATATTTGTAATTTGATGACACGAATACGAGGATTGAAAAAATATGAGAAAAAATGCAGATTTGCACAGACAAGTATTTAGATAAACGCACAGACAAATAGAAAAAGCATATATATATATATATATATATATATATATATATATATATATATATATGTGTGTGTGTGTGTGTGTGTATATATATATATATACATATATATACGTATATATATATATATATATATATATATATATACATAGAAAAAGCATATATATATATATATATATATATATATATATATATATATATATATATATATATATATATATATATATATCAAATACGAGCATGGTCGCGGTAGCGTCAAACTTCTGTATATATTTTTAATTTGTGGATCCGTACGACCTTCCAGTTTGGCTCAGTTTGTGAGACAACTGCCTACCGATTAGTTGGTCATGATATCAGAGCATATATGGGGAAATTTTAATTAGATGTATCAGTTTGACTGAAGTTTGGTAAAAATAATCAATTCATTGATTGAAAGCTAAAAGAATTTGCGTGATCAGGAATTGCTATCCAATTTTATCATCCTTTGTTCGGATAAAATCGATTTGAAAAATTCACGATTGAATGAGATCGAGAAATTCACTGATGCTTGAATTAGCATTGCACATAATCCAATCTACAGGGGGCACAATGTGCCACCAAATTCACCATGATGGATTCAGAAGCTGTCGACAAAGATGTTTTGATCCATTCTTTTCTCTGTTTGCAAGAGAATTAGGAAGACAAGGCCTGCCACGTCATTTAGATCAAATTATTTTCAAATTTACCCAACCTAGCTCTGTACAAGACATATGCACAGCATCAAATGATATCAAGATTGATGAAGCTTTGAAAATCTCCTTCGCTCTGTTGAATTTGCCCCCAACCCTCACCAAATTGCACTATATCAGTCACATATTTTGAACATTATACTGTGAGAATTTCAGATCTGAATTCAGTTATAAATACGTATCAGGTTATAGGCTTATTGATATCTACTTGTATATTTGATTTGTTGATTAATTAATTAATTAATAATGTGAATATGTTTACATAGTTATAAAAGAACATTATGGAACCCTAATTAGTACAAGCTCTCCATCTGTAGGATTCAACTCCTCTATTCCGTCCAAATTCACGTGTATGTATAATGTACATTTTGTTTGTAAGACTGATACATTTGGTAATCAATTGGTAAGACAGCCGACTGCCAATCACTGAGCCTTGATTTCATATCACGGTAGGCGATTGGTAATTTTACTTACGCCTTTTTGTAACGTGAGGGGTCTGACAAACAGGTGAAGATTGTTGTCGTTGTTATTACGGCGAAAAAAACAAGACAACTCCGACTTCGGCAAGAGTTTTATAAAAATAATCAATTCATCGATTGGAACTAAAAAGAATTTGCATAATATGAAACGGTTATCCAAGTTTATTTTCCATTGTCAAGATGAAATCGATAAGAAAGATATTCGATAAAATGGAGTTTAGAAATTGATTGATTCTTGAATTAGCGTAGCACATAATCCAATTTTTTTTCTCAGTAAAATGTGCCACTGAATTTGCGATTATGATTTCAGAAGCTGATGACGAAGATATTTTGATCCTATCTTCCCTTCATTTGTAAAGTAATTAAGAACCAAGTCCTGCCTCGTCACGCAAAGTTCAAATTCTTTTTAAAGTTTCCTTTCCCTAATCCCATCTAAAATCAATGCATCATGATCAAATAATATTAAGATTGATGAAAAAAATATCGTCGAGTACTAAGGAGCTTTTGAATAATATCCAAACAATTTGTACGGAATTTTGTAATTTTTTTGCATAATGTTGATAAGACTGAATATCATACATTGCAAATTTCCGATCTGATTACATTGATACCTACGTGCCAGGCGATGGACTTATTAATCAATCATCGTATTCGTGATTTTATAACAGCAACAAGATAAAAAAGATAAAGGTGGATTTGCTGATACAAATAAATGTATAGGTAGACAGACAGACAGGCAAAAGGATAGATAGATCAATGAACCTTGATAAATCTAAACCAGGATAGTGAGCATCTAACTTCACTCTTTTTTACTTTCCTGTATATTCATAATATAAATTCTCGTAGATTTTGTAACGGTTAGAAACGTCAGCTTAAGCACCCGACCTTGACCCGAGTTTGACAAAAAACAACCAAAATATTGATCAAAATTGAAGAAAAAAAAGGACTTCTGAGGCCTGAAATGACTCTCCAATTTTATTATCCCTTGTTTGGATAAAATCGATTAGTAGGATATTCGATAAAACAAGATTTTGAAATCGACTGATTCTCGATAACACATAATCCTATTTCTTTTGTGCACAATATTTCACCGAATTTGCAATGATGGATTCAGAAGCTGACGACAAAGATGCTTTTATCCGATCTTTTCTTCATTTGCAAAGTAATTAAGAAGGCAGGACCTGCCACGTCACGTAGCGATTAAATTCTTTTCTTAATGTTTTGTTCCCTACCCTTAACAAGGACAAACGAAATAGAAAATCAAATGATATCAAGATTAAAGAAGCTTTTAAAGATCTTGAATTCCAATGTGTTTTTTAAATGAAGTCTTTTTTTTTCTACTGAATTTGCATGAATTTAATCATGTTTATCAGTTTTCCAAAGTTCGATTTCATCATCACCATTATCTAAACTGGTTTGTCACTCAAAAGAAACAGCAATGTGATTGATGTCTTTTGGCAGCATGATGTGTTGGGAGTGATCATTTAAAAAAATTAGAAATTAAAGGGTGATCAATGAATAAGTTACGTTTGTTGGGCACTGATCACTGAAAATGTCCTATTTAGTAGGATGAAAAAAAATCGAAAACGTTTTTTTTTCTGGACTTAAGGAGTTGATATTTAAATTCTAAACCACCTAACTCTACTTCTGCGGCCTACAAAAGTAATACATACATATCCAGTCAGCTAGCCAGACAAACTTCAAAACTGAAGAAACCTATGTTGACAGTTTTATTGACTGTTTTGGTAGACATTTTCTGACAATACTCTGTAGCAACAAACGCAAAATCGTTATCCATTGATTTGTTGATTGAATTCCGTAATCTCCCCCGTTAAAGAATATTGCAGCTTCAGTTACAAAATCATCAAAATCTATTTAAATCAGTAGCTACTCGATATTTTCGATTTCTAAAAACCAAACTTCGAGAATCTTTTTAAAAATAACTGATACATTACAAAGAAATTGATCAGTCCGAATCCAAATTAGTTTTTGCGGTCTATCTTTTTAATTTTTTTTAACAATTTCCAATTCAAGCGTGTTGCACGATTTTTCTCCAATCCTCGTAATAGAAATCTGTGCCAGTAGATCTCTTCACAATAGCTTACATTGAATTCGATACTGGAAGGGTGATAGTCCAATCACTCAACTGATGTTAACTTGCTCTATTCCTGATATTACTATTAAAAAAAGAAGACTTCTACCCAAATCTGATCTGCAATTGAACAAAATAATTATACTTTGAGATGACTGCAGCTCCCCCACACAGTTAAAACGATGCTTTCTTATAGCATGGTTCGAATTAAAGTGGAGGTAAAAGGTGAACACAAAAATATTGATGTACTTCCAAACTGTCTTGATTTAGCCATAAAATAGCTAAATTGATCGAGGCTCGGTTATAGTACGCTTTGATATTTCTTCCACTACACCAGTAGCGCTATAAAAGGGGCACCTGTACAAGTTGATGGCTACTGTTATTCCCATTCAGATTCAGTTGATTTATATCAAATATTCATTTGGTATTAAAACATGACTAACCCAGGAGAGATTTTTATCCAATATCTGATTGTAAAGACTTTTAGAATACTGGAATAGTTTATCATCTTATGCTAAAAATATACAATTTTAAACAATCTAAAGAAAAACTTAGATAAATTTAGATCATCTGCGATAGGAAGTGAATTAAAAATTAAAATTTTGCGATTTATCAGCTAGAATATATAGAAGAATTTTGGAAAAATAGATAGATAGAATGTGCCTCGTAAATTTTTTCCTTTACTGATAAGCTTGTCAATTTTAAATTAGGTTTGATACACTTTTATCACATGAATTGATCTTTATTCTATTATCGAATACGTATTTCTAATGTAAAATCTTCTAAGAAATGCTTATTGGGGCATTTTACCTAATATATAGAATATACCCTTCGAAAATGACGGGTTTATTCATGAATGGATCGGCAGTTGGGAGCCTTAAGCTACTGGGTAATTTATTCAATTCAAGTAACCTAATTTCAAGTTTGTCTGAACTCGACTCAAGGTATTTTAATGAGTTATCAGACGTTTCAAGTCTTAACAGTTTTTTTTAATGACGTATTTGTTATGTGATAATTGGAAGGTAAATTAACCAATCAGATGCGGCAGCGAGAAATAAATAAACAGGAAGATTTGCCTGCAAGCTCATTATATGGTTATTAGAATGATAAGCTTATTTATGAATGGATCAACTCTAAGGAGCACGAAGCTATTTCATTGGATTATCTATTTTTAATGATTCAAGTATCCTAATTTTACGTTAAAAAATCTCTACTCATCTCTAGCTCTTTTAATGTGTAGTCAGACATGAAGTCTCAAGAGTTACTAGGACGTAATTTCTATTGTTTCAAAATAGGAAGCCAAATCAACCAATCAGATCATCCCATTTGAGCGTAAACAAACTAACAGAAACATGAACAAATAAAAGAAAATGCATATAAGCTCATTATATGGATGGATCCAATAATGAAAATAATATTATTATCTGAAAAAGAAAAAATGAATTGAAATGCATGTTTCAGTGCCGTCTTCACCAACATTCAAGTGCTATCTGATTATGTAAGTCTCGAACATACTGACTTAAATAGAATTAAAGGAAACAGATAGTCAATTATACAAATAGGACAGCAAATGGAACTCCTTCCCCATCCAACTACGATTGAAGCTATATCTGCGTGGATGTGTGCACTGCAATAACTCGAGAACTTGTAATTGTATGAAGTTGAAATCGGGAAGATAATTAATCAGAAAACTCGACAGAACAGTATCCAGCTTGAAATTGTTTTAATCTTTGGTTCTCGGAGAATCTTTTAAAATAAATAATTAATTAAAGATGGGTCTTTTTTTCCACAGTTTCAAAAATTTATTCCTTTTGTCCTCCGCCCTTCAGAACTATCTAAATTTAATTATGAAATAGCAAAAATGGCAACCCTGAAGAGAAGTAACCGAAATGATTCGGAGCCGCTGTTCCGAATGATGGACAGAAAATCATCTCACATGACAATTATGGCAGGCTTCTCAACACACCAAAAAGTCCGGACTTTTCCAAACATTCAACTTTGGGACTATCACTGCCCCAGTATACGTAAATATAAAAAATGCAAGCTGTTTCAACTGATTATACAATTTTCATTTACTAAACTCTCAAGCAAGGTCCAGGTATCCTCCCAAATTTTGAAATTCTCTTGGTTTCACCCTGTGGTACGCTGGTAGAATGCTCATACTGTGACAGAACATTTTTTTTTTTATTTACAACTATCAAATCCAGTCCTCCGGTGGGGGGTCGGTCTGATGGTCAAAGTCCAAGGAAATCTCAATTCTTTTTAATTGTAGGCCTATTGCTGTTTAGTGGTAATGTTATCTGTTTTCATGGTCAAACATAAGTTGTTTTCACTTCTCCCTATGTATCAAAGCTGTGTCTTGTTGAATTTCCTCTTTGCAGCCTTGAATATTTCAACAGCAATTTCATTTACTCGTCATCTGAATTCGACTTGCATTTTCTGATTTCTTATTCAATTTCTCGATCCTCGATGCATCTTTCTATCAATCCACGTTTGTTGACCTTTTATCAGTTTCCTTGTTTAAAGTTGCCAGCATATCGTTCGTGTTGCATTTTGTGTATTCATTCTGGAACAAGTCAGGAATGACAAAGCATGGCATTTGGATCCCAAATGCACAATGCAATCCCTTGTAATTCCAATACTATAATCATCAAATCATCATCATCATCATCATCATCATCATCATCATCATCATCATCATCTTTGTGTCCGTCGTTTGATATAGATGATCCCATAAGATCCACTGGGTCTCTTGCTATCATGAACATCTCAGAGCAAATATTTTCTGTACCTGTCTAGTTTGTCATGCCATCTAATTTTTTCCGACCACAGTTTGCATGTGATTTCTGGGAATCCATGTTATGATGTCCAGTGGTTGTCCGATATTCTTGTAACACGACCTGCTCACTGCCATTTCAGTTTTCTAATGGACTGTAAGATATCTCAAGCTTCAGCTTTTTTCCCCCTAATATACTGTGCTATCCACTGTTTTTTCAACGTCCATGGTTCTGAGTTTGAAGATCAATCTTTTGATTAGGTTCCATGTTTCAGCTCGGTAGGTGACTATCGAGAGAATGCATAAGTTACATACTCTTCTTTTGAGGACTAATGGGATTCTTTAGTTCTCGAAGATTAAGCGTTTGAAACAGAGAAGGATCTGAAAAGTGGCAAATTGGTGCAACTGGAATACCTAAGGTATTTCCTATACTGAACATTTAACTAAAGTAGCGGTCCACCAGAAAATCGACCAAACGGTTGTGTCCCAAGATTACCTTATCATAATCGTCAGAAAGCGGAAACTGAAAGGGTATAGATACGTCACCAGATTAGACAAAGTTGCAAAGACAATCTTGAAAGACATTGTTCCAAAGGACAGGAAAAGAGACATACAAAGGAGAAGATCGGAAATCAGCATCAAGAATAGACAGATCAGAGCTTCAAAAAATCTCAGAGAGCTGAAAGAGACAGTAAATATGGAGATACCTGGTCCATCATAAGTCATCCATGGGACCAGACAACACTGTAATTGGCTGGGAGGTGGTGGTAAAGATAATTATAAGTTTTTTTTTCTTATTGCTAAGCTACCACCGACTGCACGGACTCACACCTCATAGCCTTGTTTCCTCGTTGAATTCATCATTTTCAAATAGGTGAACAGCAAAGCGTTTCTCGATAACCGCTGCAAGAGCCTTTCGAAAAGTTTAGAGGAACCAAAAAAACCTGTCCACGTGATGAAAAAACACATTGAGGTGTAACATTTGTTTGACTCTTGAATTTATTTTCACCGATCTATCGTCAAACCGTAGTCTGTCAGTAAATTTTTCGGTAACGCAAAGCTTCATCTACTGTCCTTTTATTAAATTCATCTCTCATTCAAACCAAGTTTCTGATTTAATTTATCATATATATATATATATATATATATATATATATATATATATATATATATATATATATATATATATATATATATATATATATATAGATATACGTATATATATCACCGATCTGTTCGTATATTCGTTTCTTTTTATTAGATTTCTACCCTTCAACTTCACCTGTAAGTGCTTTCTCATTCTTATGAAGCATTCTTATCCATTCTTTCATTTCCTCCTGTTTTATTAAATTGTATTCTAGAAACTCAACGAACTTGTAACGATAAAGGGCACTTAATACCGAAATTCTTTTGTTATGTTGCTATTCACTCCAATCTGTTGCCAAAGGTTCTTTCTAACCTTTGCCAACAAAGTTGGAAGATATATATATATATATATATATATATATATATATATATATATATATATATATATGTATAAATGAGTGATTTTACACACACACACATACACACACACAAACACACACACACACACACACACACATATATATATATATATATATATATATATATATATATATATATATATATATATATATATATATATATGTAATCACTCCATATAGTATCTCCAAAGGTTATCAATGACTTTTAATGATATATCGTGGAGGGGTTGACAATGGTCCGAGTAAAAATCGATTAAGTTTTGGGCCCAATCAGGATTTTTTTCGCTATAACCCCCCCCCCCCACTGCGTCATAGTCATATATCCACACAATATTTCCAAGAAACCTCAATTAATTCCAATTGAAATTTCTGTGACAGCAGGTCATGGGGCGAGTGAACATCTGCTGCATCGCAGTGCTGATCCATGCATTTTCCCAATTTATCGATTTGTTTCATTTTTTTCTCCAATACATTTATGTATTCACTCATATTTGTTGCTACAATATCTCTGAAAGTTCTTAATGAATTTCAACAGAACATTACGGAAGAGAGGGCGTGGGCTGAGAAAGCATTGATTATATTTGGTGGCGGATCAAAGAATTTTTCACAGTCATTCCCCAGCATTATAGTTATATATGAAATAATTTTCATTCACTTTTCAGTTACAATGACATTGCCTGATGTATTAACTGTCGATGCGTTTCAAAGTCTCATTACTGTGTAACTAAAACTGCTTAACTTTCACATTTTCCTTCATTGGATTCCATTCCAAGCACTTTACTAAAAATCTCTAATCGTTTAAAACCATATCTTCTAGTTTGGTTTCGTTAATAGCAAACTTTTAAGATTATTCATGTAATTTTGGTGTTTGATACTTCCCGGGATTTGGGAATCGGTACACATTCTTACAATTAGAAACCTCTGAACAAAACTGTCAAAATAAGTTTCTTCAGTTTTTAGGTGAATCTGTCTGGCTGGTTGGCTATCTATGTATGTGTCGAGCGTACACACCATGCCAGTGGAGCTAGAGAGGAGAAAATATAAAAAATGCACTTCATGTCTGGGACCTCCTCCATCACGAATAGGTTTTTTAGTGAGGGTTCAATTTACAATACAAGTGTATGTTGAATCGGTTTCTTAGTTTGTTTCCGGCAGCGTTCATGCTTGTATTTTCTATAAGGTCATTTTTCAAGTGATCCGTGCCCAACAAAAGGCAAGAGATGATCATCACTTTTTTGAACTGATCCCGCCCAAAATTGAATGGTACAGAAGATGTTGATTACATGACTGTTTCTATTAAGTGACTAACTTAACCTGTTTCTTCATTGCAAATAATCTTTTGTTGTTGTCATTGGATTTTTATAGTTATTTACTTATATAATAAGCAAGATTATCAACAATATTCAATGTCTGTACGATTTGTCGCATGAGATAATCATCAAATGTTAAATGCAGAGTAGCTTCCCTTATTTATTCCGTGCGATAATTCGGGCTTACAGTCAAATTTGCCATAAATACCAGTAAGTGATAATTTTCATTTATTTGATCTCCACAGATTCGTTAAAGAACATGGTTGAATATAAAGAATGAACTAGTTTACTTGTGCGATCAAAGCAATGGCATTTATAAAACATATTGATTCACATTGCTTTTCCAGAAACGTGGATAGTTCCGAACGAGGTTACGGTCAACTTTGCGAAATAAGGAAACGTCCCGACTATGATTGAAAACTATTCACTTTTTAATGAATTTGTGAAAAATTTCCTTCAAAGTACAATGCAAAGAGGGAAAAAAAGACTTCAGAAAATTGTTCAGGAAACTTCATAAATAGTTTTTTTTCGTTTTGCTCGGACTAGTAAGTTATAAAAGAAATTTAAATAGCACAGAGCTTTGAGAGTAGCGTTCTGTTGGCCACACTCGGACTTTTGTTATTTTTCGTTTTAGCTTTCATTACTTTTTATAATTTACTAATTCATCAGTGCCATTAAAAGTGACGGTAAATACATATATCGAAATGTATGAAATATATAGATATATATTGTATTTTATGAACGTTGATAATAGAGATTTGCATTACATTGAACTTCTTATCCATAAACAAATTTATTTTCCAATTTTTGTTTTCATTCATATTATTACTCTTTATATTGTTATCATTCTTTAAATACAGCATCTTTATTGCGTCATTAGATCATGGAATTCTATATTACAACGTCAGTGGTACGAATAAAATTATTTCATTACCACGTCAATTGCATTGCTTAACGTGACAGAATACATCTAATTATTATATGTGGAGATTTTTCCTAGTTTCACCTTTTGTATTACGACACCAAAATGCAGAATCCTATTTTAGTACGTCAGTTGAACCCATTTGCATGAAATAGCAATTAATTATACGTTTGAAAGCTTGTCACTTCATGATGGAATGGGTAGAACAGTTATTTTAATTAACATTATTGACAACAAAATTAGGCATAATGTTTTTTTCGTACTAGTCAAGTCATTGACGCAATAGTTCAACAAGGCGTAGCTCACTTAAATGTCAGTATTACTACATATCTACAGAGATAGCATTTACATCAGGCTACACCAAGACTTAGTCTTTTCTACTATAGCAGGTTATACCAGCTTACCTAATCCGATCAGAGCCTGCCTTGAAAGGATCTCCCAAAACATAGACTGGGAACTCAGAGAATCAGAACAGAATGTCGGCCAAAAAGTTTTGCTGACGACATCATCTTTTTGCTGAGATCCTTATTGATCTTCAAATAATGCAGGGCAAACTGAATGAAGAAAGCAGGAAAGTTGGCCTCAACGTGATCTTCAGCAAAACGAATGTCATGTACAACAAATATCTTGAGGACAAGGACAGGAAGATCAAAATCGAAAACGTACAACTGAAGAAAGAAGACCAAAAGATCTACCCAGGATAAAGAATTTCCATGAAACCTTAGAGAAAAAAGAAACCAATGAAAGATTTAGATTAGGTTATCAAGTTTTCGGCGGAGCAAACCTGACTTTCAAGAATAAAAAAATCCCATTAGTCTTTTGAAAAATAACAAAAACGGTCCAGATCAAATATATCGTCTTGATAGTCACATATGAAGCTGAAACACGGAATCTAACAAAACTGAGAACCATGCAACGTGCACATGAAGGGATCATGCTTAACCTCACATGGAGAGCATAGCAGATCTTGGAAGAGATAGGAATCCAAAATATCAGGGACATTATCGGGAAATTCCAATGGCAAAGGGCTGGTCATGTTGTAAGAATATCAGACAAATGATCGATATCATAACTCACAGCATAGATATTCAGGTATTATCTGCAAAATTGTGTCCGACAAAGAATAATGGCGAACTAGATGAATTGAGAAAGTATTGGCTCTGCACGGCCCAAGACAGGGGTCTGTTGAATCTTGGGGACTATCTATGATCAATGATAGGCTAAAAAAGCTGCTTCTGATGATGATGAAGACTTAGTGCAAACGGGACATGATGAAAATTAATGACGCAACTGCCGGAAGAAGCAGTAATTTTACGGTGTGATGCAAATAAATTCCTTGAAGGAGTAATTATTCATTCATTATCTGTCAGTGTTTGCAAGCAAACGAGTGCATTTCAGATAAAGAATGATTTATATATATATATATATATATATATATATATATATATATATATGCCCCCTCCTAACTGCTTACATACCAATGAATAAAATGCCCGTTGTGCATCACCGAGACATAACGGACATGCATATCTATATGCATACAATCATATATATAAATATGTGTGTGTGCGAGTGTGCAAACAAAAATATATTCTTCGAATTTTCCCTTATATTATTACGCAGATACGCACACTTGCACGCACTGGAGCCCATACGCAAAAGTACACATGCATTCATATACAGGGTGTTTATAAAAAAGTGCACACACACTCATATATACATATTTATGTACAGGTGTGTGTGTGTGTGTGTGCGTGCGTGTGTTTGTTTTTAAAAAATGCAACGTTTGAAATATAGAATAAAACTCTTTAAAAGAAACCAATCAATTATGTCCCTAAAGTTCACAGACAGCTGATTGGCTGATACGACCAAATGTGTTCTCAGATAAGCATATCAATCTATCAGTTGACTAAATTCAAGACATTGATATTGACAGTTATGGGGATTGCATTGAGCGACGAAAGATAGAAGCCTTGATGAATTATCTTTCGTCAACTCTAGATTGTGCGCAATTTCAATGAAAATGTGTTCGTTTTCACTGAGCTTAGCTTACACAGAAGCAAAAGTGTAGGGAACCCTAATGATGATTGAATTACCATCAGTAATAATAGTCCGGTGCGATAGATTGATAATCATTGTACCAACATCAACACAGGTTTCTTCAATTTGAAGTCAGTAGCGATGGACAGCTGGCTGTCTATGTGTATCAAGCATATAAGCCGCAACTATAAAAACTAGAGGGCTGAAAACTTAAAGTATTTACTCCTCATTATGTCTGGAAATGTTATTTTTTTTTTTCATGTCCCGGCTCTCTAAATGGAAGATTATATTGAAGTTGAATTATTATTTTATTTTAAGTTGAATCATTATTTTATTTTAAGTTGAATTTAATTTATGTTCTGCCGGATTCAGACTTATTTTTTGAAAATTCAGACCCTTTTTCAGTGATCATCGCCAAACCAAAGGCGGGAGGAAGAAGTAACTGATTCATTGAGCACCATTTTTTTCCCCAATGCAGCTAAGTTGGAGACGTTGGTTACGTGACGGTATCTATTGAGTGATTAACCTGACCTGTATCCTCTTTTACTTGATTGATGTAAATATTTCTGTTACAATGGTATTTAACCTCATCTTTATTGATGGGCCAATTTTTTCGTTGAGTGCTTTTCTCTATCTTTCTGACGACATAACGTTGCCGGAGTTCAGCGCAATTACTTTTGTATTATTAGATTGTTTCTGTGACGAGCTTGGCTGCTTATCTTGTTTTCAACACTGGTATGTTGCCCATTCCCACTTGTTAGTATTTTGCTGCCAGTTCTGTCCAGATTTGATAAGTTGAATTTCAAACACACACACACACACAAACACACATGCAATGACAACCCAAAACAACGCATACAAACAAACAGAACACACGACGTACATATACACGAACGCCATAACAACCAAACCCCCCAGCACATATACGAAGACATGCACACACACACACACACTCACTCACTCACACACACACACACACACACACACAAACACTCACTCACTCACTCACACACACACACATACACGCACACACACACACTCACACACACACACGTGCAGGAACAGCCAAAAACCGCAGCACCCATGCACACACATTCAGGAACAATCAAAACCTATAACACACATGAACACACACGCTCTAGTTGGGTCAACCAAAACTTACAAAACACATACACACACATACTCCCCCTCACACACACATGCAAGAACAAGCAAAACCTACAACACTCATACACACACACATACACACTCGTGCAGAAACAGCCGAAAACCACTGCACACATGCATACACATTCAGAAACAATCAAAACCCACAACACACAGTTACATACACACGCACTTGTTTGGACAACCATAACTTATAACACATAAACACACACACACACACACACACACACACATGTAGGAACACCCAAAACCCAGAGCACACGTACGAACAAACACACACCCACATACACTCATGCATGAACAGCACCCATACACACACATTCAGGACAATGTAAACCCACAATACACATGAACATACACGCACACACACACACACACGCGCATACACATACACACACATATTCTGGAACAACCATGATTCGCTATACACATGCACACACGTACACTCACACATGCAGGAACAATCATAACCCATAGTATTCATACGAACACACACACACTCGTATAGAGACAGCTAAATCCCACAAAACCCATACACACACATTCAGGAACAATCAAAACCCATAACACACGTGAACACACACAACGACACTCACATGAACATGCTGGAACAACCAAAACTCACCACACATCTTGCAGGGACAATCAAACCCATAACACATATGAACGCACAATTCACACACATTTATTTATATTTATCAGATATTCTCTCTCACTTTGTCACTATCCATTTCCTTATATACATACATACATATATATATATATATATATATATATATATATATATATATATATATACATACATACATACATACATATATATGTATGTACACATACACACACACACACACACATATATAATCATAAATTGTATTACGTAAATGGGGCTGCTGCAGGAATTTTCTTTAATTGTTTATTCTATCTATGTTGTCTAGGGTGAGTGATACATCAACCGTGTAATGACGGGAGATCGTCTCAAATGAGTTTCTACGTAATCTAACGTAATTCATAATCATTTTGACGGTTCATATATATCCATTTATCAATTCAAACATACATATGTGTGTATGTGTGTGTGCGTGTCCATGGGTGAGTTATGTGTGTCTGTGTGTGGATTAGATGTACTTTTTTCTTCGCATATACATATATATATATATATATATATATATATATATATATATATATATATATATATGTATATATATATATATATATAATTGTTGTGTGCTTTTGTGTGTTTATGTTTCTGTATGTTGTGGTAAAGAAAGAACTAGAGACTAATTACTAGGTCTCAAAATCTTTATTAAATCTAATTGTTTACGTTTCACCGGGACTTCTTCGGTGCAACAATGCGAGAAGGGTTTGGGAAGATGGTGGAACTAAATGAAAGTACCCGGATGATCGTGGGAGGAAGGACCTAACGTCTTGCTGTATGGATGGTGGGGCGGGAGTTTTATTACTGTATATCAGGGGAAAGGTCTTGTAGAGGTGGGTTTCGTAATGAGATGATTTTTTTGATTGATAAGGCAACTATGATTCACCCGTCACTTTTTCTCTCTCTCTCTCCCTCACACACAGGCACACACATACGTATACTGACGCACACACTCACACACACACACACACACACACATATATATGCATATATATATGTATATATATATGTATGTGTGTGAATTATAATTATAAATTGCGTTATATCATATGAAAAAAACAACTTATTTGGAATGATATCCCCCTGTTACACAGTTAATGTATCACTAAACCAAGACAAAATAGATGGAATAAACAATTAAAGGAAATGGGACTGCCACAGGAATTGAACCTGCCTCCGAGTCAATGATATTACCATTGAACTAGACAGCCAACGGTAACGAATAACTGCTTTCAACCCAAATTCCCATCTTGAATATTCTCGGTCTATACAATTCTTTCAGCACAACAGTTATGTATTAAGGAATAGATATATGTTAGACAGAATGAATTATGAATTGTATTATATTATACAAAAACTTATTTGAAATGATCTCCCGTGAGGCAGCCTCATTTTCTTTAATTGTTTACTCTATTTATGTTGTCAAGGTTGAGTAATACATTAACCGTGTAATGATGGGAAATAATTTCTAATACTTCTATATGATATTACTTATACGACGCAATTTATGATTCATTCTATTGGATCACGTATATTCTTTATATATATATATATATATATATATATATATATATATATATATATATATATATATATATATATATATATATACAAATATATATATATATATATATAAATGTATGTATATAAGTACGTGTGTTTGTGTTTGTGTGTGTGTATATATATGTGTGTTTGTTATGAATATTTGAACAAACAGGACATTCTGTAAGACAAAAGAAGATTTTATTGCAATCAGCTTAACAAGACATGCATTTAGGCCTGTTTTGTGGTTCCGAATGCTTCAATCCCGAAAAATATTTTTCGAATAAAAATTATGTGGTCGAATAGAAAGACAAGTTTTTTGCCTCTATCCTTCTAAAACTTTGACCAAAATAGACCAAGGAGATCGAAAAGGCGAACTCAAATTATCATTTAATGATCTGCCAAATTCATTTCAACCCTGCCCGCTGAAAATCCTCAATGACCTAGTAATCTTGGGCTGAAAAAAACAGGTTTTTTTTTAACATCTCAAACATCAAGGAACAGTACTTTTTATTCAAACAAACCGTAGTTCAAGTCTCAAATGCACAAGGTCTTATTCTATCATAACAAATGTGTAAATCTATACAAACGAGTGTATAACATTTTATTTTTTTCAACTCAGTGATTATTAAGTACAATAGTTAAAGAATCATCTTCAGTAATAATGGAAGTAGGACTGGAGTTTGACCCTGCAGCAACTCGGCGTATCTCTTGAATGTGTGTTAGAATATTCCTGTCCCTATTGTATTCTTATTGGAAATATTTTCTCTCCTTCGTTTAATTAACACAGTTTCGTTTTTATCCATTTCTTCTACCCCCAAAAGAAATGCACATTTTTGTTTTACCTAGAAGCAATATAATCTCCTGTGGTTTTCTGTTTAATTATACACCTCTCTTCACTGACGCACAGCGTTTTTCTTTGGTTTTGCTTACTCCGAAAAATCAGGCCATGAATAAATAGAACAACGTGAGCAAAGAAAGTAACTCCGAAAAACATACCATATTGTAACATTTATAATCAACACTTTTGCCTGAAAAGGATTCAAGACGCATGATATCTATGGAAACATAATTTTTATAGACATTTGTATACATTATTGTATACATTGGATAATGAATTTTTCACTTGAAATCGAATAGTGTTTATCATATATGGTAACGTATAACCCGTGGTGGATTATGATATCTAAACCAGAATCAGAGTTGAGAAATACACAATCAATAAAGTGTTACTGATGGTAATGATCTTTTGATGCATTTTTAATTAACTTCAGAATAAAAAGGAAGCTGGTATAATATAAACGAAATCGAGTACATTCTTAGTTATTTTGGTTAAATTATATCGAGATTAATTTTATATTTTAGGTAATCTTCCTGAGCATGAAAATGTATCATCAACTTTTATACAACATTTGAAAAAATTATTTTATGGTTTGAAATTGCCATACATACATCAAGTTGTAAGCGAATGATAAAGCAAGAAAAAGAACAGACTCTGATCCCAAAACTGCGGAGTTACATCTATTTTCTCAACAGCATTTGTCAACGTTTGTGTTTCTAATAAAACTATTTGTTTCATGTTTTCAGGGTAATCCTCACAAAGTGTCCGAGATTGCGTCAGAATTAAAACAAAAATATCGAAACATAAAAAGGAGAAACGGAAAACATAGTTAAAATTAGAAATTCCCACAAACCAATGTTATATATATATATATATATATATATATATATATATATATATATATATATATATATATATATATGTATATATATATATATATATATATATATATATATATATATATATATATATATATATATATATATATTTAGAGAGAGAAAGAGAGAGAGAGAGAGAGAGAGAGGGGGAGAGAGAGAGCAGGAAACATTTTCTTATGACGTGATAGTATTGAACAGACAGTTGTAATCTAGAGAATATATCCAAAATCAATCATAAAACTACACCCTCCCCTTTTTCTATTGAATTAAACATCGACCAAAATTGTGACTGAAAATGTAAACATGTTTGTTTAGTTTTTATAAAATTTGGTTGGCTGTCTATCTGCCTATTTATCAATTCATCTATCTTTGGGTCGTGTGTATAGGCCACGCCACAGTGGCAAGAGGGCTGATAATTTAAGCATTCACTCCTCATTAGGTATGGAAAAAAACATTAAGGCTTTGGTGCGGTTTTCAATTTATAAAATAATCTTTTTGTTAATTTGGTCCTAAAATTTATCATAATTTGGATCTATAGTTTATTTCCAGCAGCGTTCACGTTTTTTTTCAGCTTCGAATTTTTTAAGCGATTACCACCCAATAAAAAGTAAGGGAGATGATTTTTCCACTGATCATCTTTTTTTTTCCATTTTTAAATTGATCATCCAAAACATGGCATGCTGCCAAAGCACGTTGGCACGTGATGATCTCTACAGAGTGATTAACCCTTAAAAATAAAAATTCACCTTCACTATATTGAGAGAAAAAAAAACCGTCCAAAACAAAATAGACCCCCCAACGAAAAAAAAAAGAAGGAATCAAGCAAAGAATCACTCTAGGGTGGCAAGCCTTCGGTAGTGTTAGCTCAACCTCTAAAAGCAAGATGATCCCATTACCCTGAAAAGAAGAGCGCACAACCAATATATCTTCCAAATAGTCACTTATGGAGCTGAAACATGGAACCTAACCAAGAGACTGGCCAAAAAACTTAAAATCATGCAACGTGCACATGAAAAAAAAAATATGCACAACCTGACATGGAGAGATCACAAGACTGCACAGTATATCAGGGAGAAAATAGGAGTCCACGACATAATAGAATCTACTAAAAAACTCAAAGAGCAATATCATGTTGCAAGAACGGCAGACAACCGATTGACATCACGACTCACAACATGGATCCCCAGAGATCACATGCGAAAATGAATACCAGATGGAGAGTTGAACTAGACAAAACCAGAAAATACTAGCTCTGCAACGCCCATGATCGAGAAATGTGGCGAATCCCAAGTTCTACGTCCAGTTCTTTATCAAACAACGCTCGATAAAAGATTGATGATGATATGAATTCCTATGAAGACTGCCCGAAGTGAAACACCAGCCTCCAAATGCTTCATGATTTTCACTGGTTACTGTTCACTCATGAGTCATGGACGACGCCACAGACAGCAAACCTGATTGTCTTTGTTATCTTTTACAGAAAGAATAACAATGTATCGAAAGGAAAGATAATCCTGAGTATTTTATGCGGGCTTTTGACACAAAGCTGGATACTGAAAATGCCCCGCTCCATCAGTACTGACCAGACACGTTTCACTTCAGTTTTTTCCCCAAAAAACATGGATAAAAGTAAGCCTGCACAGATAAATTGCAAGTACAGATGAATAACTCGTACAACTTCATGACATAGGAAAGATATAACATTTGCCCCAAGGCAGACAACAAATACGAAATCTATCAAGACGAGAAAGAAAACGAAAAAGACACAAATGGAGAAGATAAAGTGGTCGACATATTGAAAGGCTGGGGAGAAAATGAAAATTCTGAAAATAAAATGTGAATAAAATGTGTGAAACATCTTTATGAAAAACTCATTAATTATAATCACACACAAACATACACACGCACACACACATATATATATGTGTGTGTGTATATATATATATATATATATATATATATATATATATATATATAATGAAATGGATATGTGTGATCCGACAGAATGAATTATAAATTGTGCTATATTATATAAAACTTATTTGAAATGATATCACGTCATTACACGGTAAATGTATCACTCACCCTAAGCAGCGTAAATAGAATAAATAATTAAAGATAATTTCAAATGAATTTCTATATAGTATAACGCAATCTGTAATCATTCTGTCGGATCACATATATCCATTTCTCAATGTATGACTGTCGTGTTGAAGAGAGCGAATTGACCGAGTATGAACAAGAATTTGGATTGAGATAAGTTAACCAGGCCTTTGCATTAACGTTGGCTGTTTAGCTCAATGGTAAGAGCATCGCTACACTGAAGTGGCTACCTTATCGGTGGCAGGTTTGATTCCTGCAGCATTTCCTTCAATTTTTCAATCTATTCACGTTGTTCAGGGTGAATGGTACATTGACAGTGTAATGACTGGATATCATTTCAACTTACAGATGGTCTCCGTAGGAAAACGCCGGTGACGTAATTGATAGAATTTTATTTTGACCTTATTTATTCATTATTTTTAGATATACAGCTAATAACTTACCAAAATGTCGTATTTACATTTACCTTGTAGAGCAGAAGTTTCGGAAACTCTCAACATTTGCGGCACCATTTGAAAAAAATGATTTTTTTACAGAACATCACTTAAGTTTTGTTGGATGAGTAAATATACGTAATATAATACTAGTAACTCAACAGATGCAAGAAATATATATATTGGAGATATGTTCAAAATCATTCTTAATTTTGCGACGCACCTTAAGATCATTGGCGGCACACCTAAATGTCATGACACACAGTTTGCGCTGTAATAGAGAGGAATAAGTGCTATTTAATTTTAAATATCAGAATTTATATTCCAAATGATAGAGGGTCAATATCGGTGTCAAGAAATTCAACAACCACGGTGAAGAAGATTTCACATAAGCATTCGGTCCTTAGTTACAGGTAAGATCAAGAAAGTATTCAAAGAGTGCATACCTCTGCCAACACTATTGCCTTTAAAAACTCCAATGAAAATCAGTACATGTAAACTTTTGATGCAGGGGAGGTATCCGTAAAAATGATTCCCTTATCTTCCCAAATTGAAATCAATACCTTCAATAACATTTGAGACACCCTTTCACAAAAAGGAATCAAAATTTATTGAAAATTTTCGGATATATTGAGCGGTGAAACATGAATGAACACTTGAATCTATGAAAAAAAAAATATGAAAAAATATTTCCTAATGGAAAAAGACTCTTGGATCCACCCCCAAATTTAACTATGTCTCTCTTGGCCCATTTGACTATAATTCGTTGAGAACTCTTGGAGATATTGTGTTGATATGATGCTATGATGCAGGGAGGTAAATGTAAAAAATCCTTAGATCTATCCACGAATTCGAACAATTTTCCTCAATAAAAAAAAATTCACTATTTTGTTGAGGACTTTTGGAGATATTGTGTAAGAGACAGACGGATACGAGTGAATACATACGTCATCTCTAATTTCCCTTAAAGAGGAAAGCTAATCTGTCCATTTAAATTCTAACATTATCAAAATGCACAAAATATCACATCTCAAATCGAATCCCAGGTGGTCCTACGAAAGCGGCATCTTCAGCCAATATATCCTTATATGGATCCTCTACTGTCTGTGAGTAATCCTATAGACATTTTTTGGGCGGAAAATCGTCATCCAGAATGATGTATCATTTAGGGCCCTGGTCACGCACATTATCTGACCATATACCGCCTTCGGTACATGGAAACAGAAGAAGGAGAGGGGAGAATAATTGAGTCGATTGTCTATGAGTTACCAAGAGAAAAGGAACTCACTTATAGAAGTTCTGCACGTTACGCATGTCCAGCCGAAGGTGTTACGGTCTTCGTAAACCAAAGCGTGAAAAGAAAGGAAGTGACGCAGGTAGGAAGAAAGGTAAATCAGATTAGTCGAAGTGATTAGGACGCCCGTCTTGGTTCTCTGCAAAGACTGAATGAAAGTGGACATGGCTCCTGGGGAACGCAGGAAGGAAACAATTGTCGACGATGCAAGAAAATCAATGCTTTACGATTCGTATTGTAGTCATATGTTATTCAACTCAAGAAAACCCGGACTGGAATTGATAGAGAGACGAGATTCCTTATTTCCTAGTGGGTTGATTTTGAGAGAAGCGTAAATGCTGGCAAGACCCGAGGAAAGCAGACAGATTAGCCAATCTATCCAAATTTGGGTAGCTCTGTGCATATTAACACACACACACACACACACACACACACACATGCAAACACACAGACGGACACACACACAGACTCAAGCTACAATTTTATGAAAACATGGATATAAAATGCGGGAAAAACTTCAGTTGAAAACATGAAATCAAAATCAATATGCAATTTATAAGGGAAAGAGATTTTACAAGTCACCTAGTTTTGAAAGTATGAAAAAATTTAAGGAGTTAATCGTGGGAGTTTCTAGTATCTTTGAGATTGATTTAATGCACAATCGTCCTCATACATGAGGCGTTGTCCAGCAGTTTAGAGGGAAATAAAAACTCAAAATGGTTTCCTAAAAGAAAGAAGAAAATTGATAGAAAACGTGATTCTTTAGTCCATGATAAAAAGTTTTTTAAGACAATTAAGTAAATGTCTGGCGAGACCTGAGAAACACTGGCTCACTTGAGAGGTTGCCAATCCGTTCAAACTTCCGAAGTCCTTTGAGAACACATTGTATACACATACATACGCATATACAAGCATGCAAATACGTATGCGTATGTATGCATATACACATTTGATGAAAGGAGATCATTCAAATAAGTTTCTAAGTAATATAACTCAATTTATAATCATTCAGTTGGTACATACTCCCCCATATATATATATATATATATATATATATATATATATATATATATATATATATATATACACATATATATATATATATATATATATATACATATATATATATATATATATATATATATATATATATATATATATATATATATGCTGGAGCTTCTTGAAATTTTTTCATTATTGACTAGACTACTTTTAAAACTTCTTTATTCGTAGATTAAGGGCATACTGTCAATTACTAAATATCAAAGGAAAATAAGTGTGTTAAAATGAGTTTATCTCCGAATGAAATAAGTTACATTTTTTTAATGAAATAAATTTCTCCCTCAAACACTTCTTTTCGTACTGCACAACACTAGTGATAATGTCTCTTATGGGTGGTCCTTTTTTATATATATAAAGAGGAATCTAACATAACAGGCAACCAACAAATTATACGCTTAGATATTCTAATTTTTATATATGACTTTTATATGGATAGACAGCACTTACATACATCAACTGAATGACTCTATAATATCTAAATATTACATGCATACTGTAATGTTCATACGTATGTCAACGATCATAAGTATTTGAACAAACTCGTACTCTGTGTCTCTTGTCTACGATCTCATTCTTTTCAATATATGGGTGGGTCTTCTTTAGGGCTATTCAAATAATTAGTTTGGTAACTGTCCAATATAGTAATGTTAGTTTGCCACTTCAATGATCTCGTTGAATTATGAATTGGATTTTAGCAGGTTGAAAAAAAATACTTGGTTTGAATCATTTAGCGATTTAATTTCATTAAAAAACATTTGCCAGAAATTAAGCAATCATAAGACAAAACGTGATGCAGATTCGCGTGAAGTTCCTGTTTTAAACTTTTAAAGCCTAGCCATACAAGCAAAATTTCTGTTATATATATATATATATATATATATATATATATATATATATATATATATATATATAAATATATATATATGTATATATATATATATATATATATATATATATATATATATACGCAAATATATGTATACTCGAGTATGTACGTATATATAGTCATGTACATTTTAAAATATCTGCACATCCCAATAAAATAGCATTTGTGGTCTAATCAAACTGGTACCTGTCTGTAAACTTATCTAGTTAGAAACCCACGACCTATACTGTCACCAAAAAGGTCTAAAAACATGTTTCTTCCGTTTTTAATTTGGTCCGGTTGTCTGCTTGGCTATTTAGATATGTTTTGTGCACATGGATTGCACCAATCGAAACTTAAATGTCCAATTCTTGTGTTGTCTTGAATAATAATTTTTTTTTTGGAAAATTCCTTCACCAAATGTAAATTTATGGTAAATTGGCCCCTTAGTATATATCAGGCAGCCTTTATGTTTGCTTGTTGAAAATCTTTTTACTGATAATATCCCAGCAGAAAAAAAAATGTGAGAGATAATTGGTGCAGTGTTCACCCTTTCTTCTAATTTTTCGATTGATCACCCTCAACACATAATGCAGCCAAAAGACGTTGGCCATGGGACGGTTTCTATCAAGCGATCAAGAAGAACAGTTTTACCTGATTTGTGCAACGATAGAATTGTATCTTTTGCTACCGTACGAACACTGTTAAAGTGTTTCACATATTATTGAATTATTTTTACTTTGGTCGGATATTTTCCCCGGGAGGCGTTGTTTGAAGCAAATCTTATATTCTTTGTTGTGTGGAGAGGAAGTAAACTACTTTCTTTCATCTATTTAAATAATTCATTAGTGTGGCTCCCACAATGTGATCAAACAGCCGAAACAGGATTATATATATATATATATATATATATGGAGAGAGAGAGAGAGAGAGAGAGAGAGAGAGAGAGAGAGAGAGAGAGAGATTGATAGATGGATTGATTGTTTGTTTTCGAATATTTGCCCAAAATACTCAGTACACCGTATGTGTTTGTTCTGAAGAGATCCAACCGAATGTCGATGAAAATGACAATGGCAAGGTGAAAGAAAAAATTCAAGAGATAACTGGATGTTACAATTCTAATGCTTTGATCATCACTTCGATGCAATTCGATGGTTGCCAGCCATGTTTTGCCGAGAAAATTGCAGCGGTGCTGAGAAAACTGTTTGCTGTTTCTATTTTTGAAATCTGATAGAGAAACAGGAGTATATCTGTTTCTTGTGTACAGACACCTCCCCTCCCACCCCTACTCTTAGAACTTACAACAACAAAACAAAATATCCCCATCACTGGCAACCATTGAAACGCATCAAAACATGCCCACACGATGATACAAATTGTTTGACCCCTACTTCTCTCTTGAATTTTGTCTTTCCACCTTCCAATGATTATTCTTATCAACGTGCATCCCCCCATATATATATATATATATATATATATATATATATATATATATATATATATATATATATATATATATATTGCACAAAAATCATTTTTTCTGCGAAATATTCATTGATGTATCCAACCTAACGCATCTACATCAAACACTTCAATCTGACTATTTCGGATAAAAATTCATAACCAAGTTAAGCAGTGAATTTCTGTATATATATATATATATATATATATATATATATATATATATATATATATACTCATGCCGCTTGCTCTTATTTGCCTCCTCGGTTTTGCCCTTCTAAAAGACAGTCAATTAACTATATTAATCAAGTTCTTGTATAATTTTACTCTTTAGTTTGTCTTTGTTCCAAATGATATAATCCAATGAGCATGATATATATATATATATATATATATATATATATATATATATATATATATATATATATATATATATATATATATATATATATATATATATATATATATATATATATATATATAATGTGTACTGTAAAGAGTGAGACAGACTCAGAACTGTTTAGAGGTAAGGTTTATTAATCCTTAGATGTAAATGGTCACCAGAAGTTTCGGGATTCTTCCCATCTTCAGTGGTGTGTGCTGTGTGAGTATGTGTTTTGAGTTCCGATGTGAAGCCAGATTCCACCATCAGGAACTATGGCTTGTGGGTAAAATATATATTCTATAAGGGCTGCTGGAGGCTTCCTGCTAAGTGAGAGAAAATCCACACACACACACACATATATATATATATATGTGTGTGTGTGCTACGAATGCAGTTTTTCATGTTAATTGGCCAAAACATTGCAATATATTCGTAGAAGGATCGAACCTGTGTCCATTATGAGCATCATCTTAAAACGATGCTTTCAATGTCAGTGCTAAGCAGACCCCCGATAAATTGAAAGCGCAATGACTGCTCAACTCTTAAATATAGTCTTGTTTATCCCCAGCCTATATCAGTTCTATACAAATCCCTGTAACACAGAAAGTTATATTTGAATTGATATTTAATCCGACAGAATAATTATGAATACGGCATTTTTATTAGGAAATCTATTTACCTCCTGTTAAAAAAATCGTATTTATAATTAATTTATCTATTTACGCCGTCTAGGCTAATTGACAAATTCACTGTGTAAAAATAATTTCAACTAGAGTTCCTCATAAAAATAACGTATTTATAATCATACTGTTAGATCAAATATCCATTCCATTATAAATATATATATATATATATATATATATATATATATATGTATATATATATATATTCAACACTCCTCTATTCAGGGTTGACCACTCTTTAAGTGAGGTAACCTATTCATTGTAAGCTTATGTAATGCTCTTCCATAGGAATAGAGCACTCTGGTGGACGGGAAATTGAGGAAAGTAAATAAACATATCACTTGAATTCAGCCATACTGACCATCCAGTTCCGTGGCCCAGCGGTAGGATACCGGCCTCCGGGCCTGAAGCGAACATATATAGCAATATATATATATATATATATATATATATATATATATATATATATATATATATATATATATATGTATGTATGTATATGTGTGCGTGTGTGTGTGTATCGTCTGATTGGACAGTGTATATCGGAAAGTATGTGGTGATTGTAAAGACAATTTAGTTCGAAACATATTTCGTGTGGCATCAGAATGAACCGATAGGCCAAATGTACAGTTGACCAAGTAAATAAATAACGAAATAGCTTTCATTCGTTTCTCCCATAACTGCACGATGAAATGTAGGACAAGTAACTCATTCAATAATCACCTCTTTCCAAGATTTTCTCATTGATCACCTTAGCAAGGCATGCTGCCAAAAGACGTTGGTTGTGTGATGTTTTTTATTTTAATCTAGTAACTAACTTGACTTGTTACGCTTTTACACGCGGAGAGCGTTGGCTTTCCTTATCGAAATGTACTAAAATCCCCAGCGAATGCTACTTAATGGTAATATTTTAGGCCTAGATTCGAAACTTGATAACTCGGGAGCTCAATGTTGACGATTTTTTTCTAGTGAATAGGTTGATTCTTAGTTCTCGATGCCCTCTTGGGCAAGTTACATATGCCTGCAAAATGTTGCCTAAATTGGTTCTGCAGTTTACCTTCGGACTAGCGGGGACGAGCTACTTTACGGAAATGAGGGATCCCGAAGCAACATCTATCCCCAAGCTCTGCTTACAGAATGAAAATGATTCAAGGGTCTGTTATTGATGTACTCAATGAGAAAGTTGAAAAGCAGCAGTACTTTATATATCAGCCACTCTATATTATTCCTGCCATTCGCTAATGAATTATTTCTGCGTGAAAAAAAATTATTATAACTCTAAATTACAACATTTTTCAAGTCTATAACCTTCTATGCGCACATCACTTCCTTTTTGAGCAGGTTGCAAAAAGTGTGTGCGCGTCCACGTGCACATTTCCGCGACGAACTATGCTGAAGACCTAATTACCGTTTCAAATACGGTGTATGTTGGGACGTGACGAACTATTCAAATATCAAAGAAATAAAACCAAATTCTCGTAGAATTTGTTTTGATTGAGAACGGCATTTTCTTTTCTATTCCACTAGCTCTCAACAAAAGTCCAAATCTCAAATGGGAATTGGAAGCCAGTAGATATCTTCTATTGGCTGACAGGCCAATTGCTTCTCTGCTTTTTCGTGGTCCACGAAATGTGTTCTTCTTTTTCTTTAGCTGACATGTTTCACCAAGCAATGCCAGGAACCGTCAACCTAAGCTGTCAACGTAGACTCACTTAAAAATCAGAGAAACCTATCCATCCGATTGAGCAAGAGAGCTGAAGAAAAACTTAATCCTTATTATGGAAAAAAAAAGTTATTTTGCTTTCTGTAAATTTTTGCCCCGCTCCTAAAATAAATTTTTAGAGGGGGAGACGTATTTACAATATACTTTTATGATAAATTGGTTCCTCAGTTTGTGTACGGCAGCGTTTACACTTTTTCTTCTGAAAATTCAGACTTTTTACTGTTACCACGAAAAGGGAAGAAAGGTAATTTTTCCATTGTACACTGTTTTCTGCATTTTGGGCGAATTTGATCACCCCCAACAAAGCATGGTACCAAATCATGTTAGTCAGCTGACGGTTTCTATTGTGAGACAAGCCAGACCTGTCACTTGCAGTTGCAACACTCGTCACAGTTGTTTTGTTAATATTTAATGTTTTCAATTGACCAATGTTTATCATCGACTTGGTTAAAGAAACACAAAATTTAAACAAAATAGAGAGATGGGAATACACGTCTTCTACAAGTCACTTCAATTATTCTGAATTTACTCAAAGCCACAAACTCTTAGTCTCTTATATCTCAAGAGGGTCAACAACCAATGCATCATCCTGATAGTCACTTATGGAGCTTGAACATGGAAGCTTACCGAAAAACCTATCAAAAGACTGACCCTCAAACTGAGAACCATGTAGCGTACAACTGAGAGAATCACTTTCAACTTAACGCAGACAGATCATAAAACAACGCAATATACTTGAAAAAAAACAGAAGTCAGAAAAATTCGAATGGCAATGGGCCGGTCATGGTGCAAAGATGTCAGACAACCAATGGACATCACGACATACCCCGGATCCCGAGACACAAATTGTGTCCGGCAAAATATAAAATGATATGACGAAATAGACAAGTTCAAAAAGTATTACCCCCGTGACGCCCGTGATAGAGATACCTGGCGAATTCCAGGGAAGGTTTATTTCAATGTTTAGAGAGTTTATAACAGTTGTACTCACAAACAACAATTATTTTGTTTCCTCAACACCTGCAACCCGATTTGGAAATTTCTGCAATTGGGATTTCAAGCCTGTCATCATGTTTGTATGCTCAGTTGGGAACAAATCATCTTAAAATATTGTTTATATATAAAATAAATCTTTATGAAATATTTCTTTCCTGGTAAATGAAATTTATTTGTTCTGTTGTTCATCTAGCGTAAATCAAGTTCCAAGGGTACGAAAATCAATTATAACCGTAAATCTAGTAGATTTTACTAATGTTGTTTAGTGTATCTGGTGCTTTTACACTCTTTAGTTTAGCAATTGTTGATTATATATAGCACTATAACGCTGAGTTTAAAAGTACAGTCGTACCTCTCATAGCGAAAGGCACTTATAACGATTTTATCTTAGAAAGAAGTCCCGATAGCAAAAAGATTTTTTAGCCAAATATTTTCTGTTTGCGAGAAAAACCTCAAGAAATTTCATTAAATTACCTACTGTACTCCCATGGGTTCGGCTGCTATTTACATTCCTTGTATCTAGATCTGCTTTCTCTTCAGTGGCCTATGGTCTTTCTTATCTCAGGTGCGCTGTTTTTCTACGGATGCGCAAAAACATCAAAATATTTCAATGTTTGTATAAAACAATAGGGACTTGAAACTTTTTTTGACAAAATGTAGGGAATGTGATAAAGAATAAGAGAAATAATAGAAAACAATACTTATGATTACATGGTATTATTATTATGAGAAAATAGTGTAAGATGGAAATTTGTTTTTCTTTTTTTTATCAATTCTCTTATTTCGTTATATCTTTCACCATTTGTAATATGAGCGAGGTTGAGAAACTTGACAATTTACAATCGGGACCACTTTTTCTACGTTGTACCGAAAAAGCTTTTACTACCAGTTACTTTTTACAGACACTATTTTTTCTGTTTCTGTTCACCTGTTCTGTAGCTCGTAGTGCACTCAAGATATAGAGCACCATACAGCACTCGTTTTTTTGATCGTAATCAAAAGTTGACCGAAAAAATCATGGTCTTTAATCGATCGGGTCCGTCGCATAAATACATATAACACACACAAACACAGAGAAAGATTTCAATTTTAGGGTGCACACACCCTTTATGAGATCCTTGGCAGATTTTGATATGGGGTCCCACTTCACCACTTGAGCCTTTCTGTGGCCATGATACTCTAAGCATCCAGGTAGTTTACTTATGTCTCGTACCAGGAACACACACACACACACATACACACAAACACACGCTTATATATAAATAAGATGATAAAGATTTTCTCAATGGTTCATTACAGATTCGAAAAAATAATTACTTTTATCTATGTATTTCCAATAACGCGCTTTGTTGTCTAGTAACGTCATCAGTACAGTTTTCAAATTATATTTATCAAAGTTGTGATGCTTATCGTTGCCTTGGTTATCATGCAACACCATCATCTCATAGTATTATTATTTGTTCATTATTGATGTTTTTATATGGATATTTGAGATGCAGTTTCAACAATTTGGAATTTTGACACGTGTCTGATCTCTTGTTGATCTCCATTGGTATTTCATTTATCTTACAATTAAAGAAAGAACAGAACTGAAAGATGGCTAATTATATTATTAGCATTAAATTTGGGAAGCAACACCATAAAACAACGTCCGGGAGATTTCGACGGGTATTCAGTATTGGCGAAGCTACGTTATTTTATAATGTCCAAGTCCAGGTTATTGGATTCTCCTATACAATTATTCAACTGAGTAATTATAAAATCTGAGATAACTACGATACATTAAACACGTACAACACACACACACACACACACACACACACAAAAATGGAAACCAAAAACCTTGTAGTATGCTATGTATATTATGACGTCACAGTGCACGAGTGAGTGATAAAAAGTACGGAAAGGTTTGGGTTTTTCAAAAAAAAATATTGGCAGCAGGCAACTGCTTGTTTTTTTTGCCGGTTTATTTGTTCGTTATGCGGAATATGTCTTACCTGGAAATATTAGATTTCGGTGAGAAAATTATACGAAAAAATAATCAGGTTTTATAACTACCTGTTGCACAAAAGTAAATATATTTTATACACAAGTACGTGCTCCAACTCAAACATACATGAACGCATACTTCCGACACACACACGCCTACATACACACATCTATACGTGTATTTGCTTCTCTATATCTTTATTTATCTATATAAATAATAAGTATATCTGCATGGACATTTTTGAACATTCACACAGAGAGCATATAAAGTAATATATATAGTCATTGTATACTATATAAGTATGTCCGTCTGATTTGCTGAACAATACACCTAATTTATACCTGCATCTATCAATATAACTGTAATTCTTCATCTCTTCATCAATATATATACATATATATATATGCATTAACTAAACAATTGACCCGGTGAAAAGAGAAAACAAAGAAAATGTTAGCTATATTGTATCGAAAATGGGGTTGTTTAGCTCAATGGTAAGAGATACACTATACTGAAGCGGCTACCCTATCGATCGCAGGTTCGATTCCTCATCTTTAATTGTTAATTCTACTTATGCGATTCTCGGCCAAGGGATGTATGGATCGTGTAATGAAGGGAGATCATTTGAAATTAGAGATTAAATATAACATAACGCAATTTATGATCATATATATTTATATTCAGAAAGTACTAGCTCCACGACGCCCATAATAGAGAAGTGTGGCTAATTCTGGGGAAGGTTTATGTCCAACGACGGACGTTGAAAGACTGATGCTATTGCTAATGATATATATATATATGTATATACATTTATATATATATATGTATATATATACATATATATGTATATATATATATATATATATATATATATATATATATATATATATATGTATATATATATATCGATTTTACTTACAAACACACATACAGAGACCGTCACAAAGACGCACAAGAACATATACACTCTTATATTAACTACTTCTTTGTTTCTATAGGTAAACAAATAATAATTATATTTATTATGGGTGGTACCACAACAGGCTTATTGCATAGGTTGTTGGTGATTTTTCAAGTGGATCCTGTCACACCTTGTTGGTAATTTTTCAAGTGGATTTTGTTTTTCTATTCATCGTGTGTTTCTGTAGAGGTTTTATTTTTATCATTACGTCATATTTTCATCATTTTCTTTTCTTTCTGTGGT
>OY735218.1:23381954-23401954 GCA_963457665.1 Thysanoteuthis rhombus
AGGAAAAAAAAAAGACTTTTTAGAAAATTTCTAAAACGAATAAGAAAATAAAAATAACGAAGCTTTCTCTTCCGAAGAAGAAGGAAAAAATGAATAAATAGAAACCAAACATTTTAATATTACAATGCTTATATCCACTGATACATGCATACATACACGCACGTACACAAACAAAATACATGCTTGAATAAAAAAGAGAGACAAGGAAATTCTTTTTCGATGTTTTCAGTTAATGTTTCCTGTTTACGTTCAGGTGAACGTGTGTCGGGATATGGTGTGTGTATATGTTGTTTAACGCATTACTTGCAAACACTAAGGTTAATGGTATCCAAATTCGGAAAAAAAATCAACAATCACTGTTTTTCCCCGGACATGATAATAGCCAGTAGTACAGCCGGGAGCGCTCGATCACCATACAGTTTTATTCCATATTTACTCTGATTAGATTTAGATACACGTCCAGTTGTACTGAAAATTGCAGTAGAAATCCTTTGTCTGTCATTTGAAAAATATACTCATCGATGTAAGATTGCAGTGAATACTCATTATTCAAGCACACAGAGGTGCATGCGTCAAAACGGTGTTTTTACGTTTGTATTTGTCAACCATGGATAAGCCTAAACCCCTATTGAACTTCAATTTCGAATGCAAAATGTTATATCCTGTCTATACAGCTATGTTTGGAAAAATGTGTAAAACAGTTTTGTCTCCGTAAATAATACGCCTCAGGATTTCTTAGCACGAAATATCTGGAAAAATGCAAATTATGCACGTTGGAAGACACATGTATACATACATGACGTGTGTACATATATCATATATATGTATGTATATATATATATATGATCAATTTGGAATGAGACAGACTCAGATTTAAATGTATATTAAGACTTTATTTATCAATTCAATAATCCGTAAATGAGCCAATTAGCATGTTATTCATATTTCGGGGAGGGTTCCCATCTTCAGTAGCGTGTTTGTACCTTTGGGTGGTTAAAAAGTCCCTATAGAAAACACACACACGCACACACACACACACACACACACACACACACACACACACACACATATATATATATATATATATATATATATATATATATATATACATATATATATATATATGTATAATAAAACGAGGTGATGTTTCTGCTGGGGTACCGTGTTAATATAACTGATCTGTTTTCAAAATCCCCCAAACAGTTACATGGTAAACAACTGATGAACAGAAGGAAATTAACTGAATTGCATTGACTGATATGGGGGAAAAAGAGACTGAATTGGTACAAAAATGCGTTGAAAAGTTTTTTAATGTTCAGTGTTCGAAGTTGTAAATCTTTCTAGTCTCTCACTCTCTCTCTCTCTCTCTCTCTCTCTATATATATATATATATATATATATATATATATATATATATATATGAATGTATAAAAAGTTAGAGAATGCTGTGTCTTGAAATCTGAAAATCATCAAAAATATCTGAGTTACATCTTCACCGTATATACAAATCTGATAACGATAGTATCTCAATTATCCTTAACATTAGTGGAATAATTTGTGATTCCACCATGTTGCACGATAGACAAATTTCTAAAGACATAATTAATTTCCTGTTCACTAATAGAGGTTGGCAATTCAAAAGCTTTTTGCCATCTGCGCCTAAGACATTGACACTCTAAAGATAAAACTCCTTCAAATCTGCACGTGCTCTATGCAACGTACTCCTACAAATGTGTTGACTCATTAACAGCAAATGACGAGAATTTCCTACATTGCAGTTGGATTTCACACTTATTAAAATATTTGTTTTATCGTTACTGATAGCAACTCATTTCTATTTGTGAGTCTGTGCTTTTATCTTGCAATCACCACCATCATCACTATCATCGTCATCTTTACTCTTTTTGAATTCTTGGAATTCTGAGACTCCTACACTCTATATATTTCGGTCATCAGAGACTAGAACCCGGCTTTTTTTTGCATATCACGTAGAAGTTACATAATCGACAGTTTTTTTTTCTATTTTTCCATTAGTCTTCATGATATTTTTCAGCATCCGTTTTAGTTGTTTTTTCAATGAAGTATTTTACAGTCGTGTTACGCACACACTGTATTCTGTTGAGAAATGCAGAAATTGGAGATACAAGAAGTTTTGGTAATTTGCCGTATTTTTTTACATTGGAGTGTATGGAACTCCAGTCTACAGGCCCTCTAATGATAAATTCTTCGGTTTTCCTTGGAACTTTATTGTGTTTGCTGCCTTATTTTACCGTTTTTCTCAGAAATCTATGCAATATTAATTCGATTTTAGTTAGTTTCTTTGCTGACAACGAATATGTTTGGATAGGGTGACGGTCTACAGCCAATACAATCTTCGACAAATTCTACATTCGTGCTCATTTTGATGCAATTATCAGTAAAGATATCTTCCAGTCCTGGTCACTTTTTGAATTGCTGTGTGACAAAGAGGACTCAGGATTGTTTTGCATATTGGCCATTTCGTATCTCAGATATGTGAATTAGCGTACATTTGAAATGGGATTCATATAGATGATCATATAGAATTTACTTGACAGGATATCTGCTATCGAACTGTACACAATTGTTACATTTTTAATGGATATAGTTAATCCATTATGTTTGAAGGTTTGATTGAATATATTGAAAATAATCATGCCATAGAAAATTCTTTCTCTTCACCGCCTTCCGTTGATAATTAGTTAATTTACGAAATTACGATTCATTTCATACCTGTGCAAAGTTGGCAATTCACAGAGGGAATAGCTACTGTGCACTTGTTCAAGGCTAGAAGTTCGGAACAATAATCTGTAGCTCATAAATCGCATGAATTGCATCGACTGATATCGGGGAAATATCATGATTTGCCGGAGATCTTTTTACTTGGGTCCACACAACTCAATAAGACGCTTTTCGCTCGGTCAGATGGACTGTCAGTCGTTTCCTAATCTGTCAAACAACAGAAATACGGAATGATAGGTGTACAGTCATTGAAAGTATGACATCATTAAGAGAACAGCTATTCCCGCCATTTTTTTTTTTGTAGCCGCTTTGTTATCGTAAAAGAATATCCAGCGTCTGTATTTTTGTATTTTGATAAAGCTAAAAATGACCTCAAACACCAAAAATGGTTATTTACAATTTTTATTGAGATTAATACTAGTTGAATATTCCCCTATCGCAGCGTTACACAAGTACGAGAATCAATTGTCACAAAGAAAGACTCTTTGCTGTTCTTCCTTCCGCACTCTCCTCCAACTACTACCACAACTAGTGAACACATTTAGTAAGCGCATATATCTATATTCCTAGCAAAATGAAGAAACCTTCACCACCTCAAACATTAATGAGAGGAGATGAGAGGATAACGTTGTACGTCATACATTTTAAAACTGACAACCAATAAAAGGTCTCCTGAAACTGTGAACTGACGTAATTCTGGAAGCAGCGCCTTATCTCCAGCCAATAAGAACCACGTTTTACGTACATGAATTTCTAAAAGTTGTTTGAATAAAATTTGAAAAAGAACGACACTTCCTTCCTAATCAACTGATATGTATCAAGGAATCCTATTTCAACACTAATTTCATTTGCAATTTTCTTCCAACGAACTGATTGATGCCTTGACAAAATTAGCTTCACACGTTTGCACATATATATATATATATATGTATATATATATATGTGTGTGTGTGTGTATGTGTGTGTGTGTGTGCGTGTGTGTGTGTGTGCGTGTGTGTGTGTGTAAAAAAATGAACTTTTGAAACGGTGCCCCAATAAGATGTTTCTGCTTACTTGCTACTGTTATGTTGTATAGTAATGACTTTGACTTTTTGTACATTAGAAAGTGCATCACGAAACGTAAGCTGTTATTAGAATGCTGGAATGAACGTGCGTATAGTGCAATTGGTGTTTTTCTATTCCAAGTCTGCAGATGATGGTCACATTGAGAAACTGTATCTTGTGACCCGTGGAAATCTGTACTTTACCTCTTGGAAAATTCCACAGAGAGTCAAGCGACGATTCCAATGGATCACAGGTTGTCGTTGTCCATTAATTAGGAAGCAAAAAAAGCAAAAAATACGACACACACGTTGATTGTAGCACGATTAGCTTTAACAATACCTAACGCAGACGCAAACGTCCAAAGTCTCTGCTACACAACATAACAGTAGTAAGTTCACAAAACATCACATCGGTGCGCTGTTGTAACCGTTCAGTTCCTTTTTGGACATCCATTGCACACATATATGTCTATGTGTTATTAAGAAAATGGATATATGTTCCGAAAAAATGACTATAAATTGCGTCATAGTATATTGAAACTTTATTTGAAACGATCTTCTATTAATACACGGCGAATGTATCATTTAGCATTGAAAATATAAATAAAATAAACAATCAAAGAAAAGTGGGTTGCTGCAGGAATCGAACCTGAGACCAGTAGGGCAGCTGCTTCAACATAGCTTCTTAAAAACATAATTGTCTGCGTTGGAAGAAACAAATAGAGCTTATGTAGACCGTTGAATAAACAAAATGAGATTTAGGAGTTGAAACAGTTCTTGTGGCATTTGCGTTACAGCTCAACGGTAAAAGCAACGATACATTAAAGCAGCTACCTTATCGGTTGCAGGTTCATATCTCTTCAGCAGTTGTCAAGATCCAATGATACATTCACTAGGTAATAACGGGAGATCCTTTCAAATAGACTTTTGATATAATGTAATGCAATTCATACACATAAAAACAGATATATAGAAATATTGTTTCCACTATATACATGTATATGTATAGATATGTAACAATAAATTAAAACATCTCTCCCTTTTGCTTTTTCTCTTATCTATATAATGCCAAAAATATAATATAGAGGACGGCTGGTAGTGAGCAAAAGTTTTGTTTCAGCACTTACAATATCTTTTTGAGTTGAGTGTATATGAATATATCTATCCGATTTGGGGCATAAATGTATACAAGTACATTTACATGCAGGAATATACACTCATCGACACGAGCACACCGAGAAACACATGCACACATGAATATATCTTACGTTATACAATATGAATCGCACAATCCGAACACACACACACACACACACACACACACACACATATATATATATATATGTATTTAATATATGATGGATTCAAGATGGATTTATATAAATATTTACCATATTATACTATATTTGGTTGTGCATATCTGAGTATTCCCCTAATATATGCATGTATCATCATATAGTGAATTGAGGACGTTGCAGGCTTAGGTACACAAGGGCAATAGTCAGTAAGACCCATTTCCTATCCATGCACACACACACACACACACACATATATATATATTTATACATACATATATATATATGTATATATATATATATGTATATAAACTGTTCTTGTTGTTATATTTACTGATCCATCATCGTTGAATACATTTATCTTAAGCAACGTACATTAGTGAGTTTTAAAAAAAAAATTATGTGTAATATGAAATAACATCCATACACAATACATTACGATTATATGTAATGTAAAAAGAAACAAATTACATGCATGAATGAACTATCTATAAAAATCATAGCTCATAGGGTGGTGGCGTTTGATCGAACCAACTGGGATGCCATGGCATTAAAACTGTTTTTAAAATCCCCAAAACGGTTACATGATAAAGGACTGATGATCCCTAAAAGAGAAAACTCACAAATTGCACCATAATGACGAATTCTATGTAAAACAGGGGAAAAGACACTGGAGAAGAGTATATAAAATGCATTAACATATGTTGAAAAATAAGTGACTGAGGTGACACAAAAAAAACTTTTTGAAAAAGTAGTAAAACTCTTTAGAATATATATATATATATATATATATATATATATATATATATATATATATATATATATGTGTTTGTGTGTGTGTATATATATATGTGTGTGTGTATGTTTATGTATGTGTGTATGTTGGTGTGTATATATATGTATATGTTTGACATGTTCTTTAATGTTTAGTGTTTATAGCCGTAAGAATTTTAGACTATATATGCCTTTAATATTCAATAAAAAGAGATCCTCCGATTAAAAAAAATGATCGCCCACGACACTAAAACATCAATAACGTTAATAAATATTTACCATTCTCACTTCCTTTTACCATTCTCACCTTCATTATTTGCAACTTCATGGCCTTGATAATGACTGACAATAAGTCAAAAGCTCTCGATCTGAATCAACATTTAGTCAATTCCAACATCAGTTTGATTCTAAAATTTGTTCTTTTAAAAAAAAACAAGGAATATTACTGATAAATCAAATTTTTCATAGTTTACCAAAGTAATTTTTCTCAACGTATTATTTCTAATCTATTACAAACTACAAGATGATGTCTGCAGGTTCATATCTGAATAAACCAATTGGAGATGACACTTCTAAATTCAATTTTCTAAATACATATTTCTATATATATAAAGAAAAGTAAAAATAACAAAAGAGAGGTTAAAGAGTGGGGATTAAATGTAGAAGAGTTAATTTTATCAAAACAGCTTCGAAAATATTCCATCTAACTTAACCAAGCTGAAGCCAGAGTTATTAATTCCTCCCAGTAAATTTGTTTGCTCAGCCAACTGATGAAGATTTACTAATTGATTATAATTTTTTCCTCTTCTGACTAATTTTGAATTATCTTTATACGCAGTTCATCAAAAGGAAAAAAATTCCAATCAAAATAGTTACAAAAAATATTACCAAAATGGAAAATCAATATATTTATCTGACACAAAATTTAATATACGAAGCAAAATTTATAATATATATATATATATATATATATATATATATATATATATATATATATATATATATATATATATATATATATATTCTCAATCTTTCGGTAGAAAATTGAAATTTTGCTAGGACCTGTAAAATAGCTTAAATAGAGATTTCACCGGAAATAGAGACATCGAATAACTCAAAGACGATTATGGCAACTGAAAAGGAATTTACAAGGAAAAAAGATTCCCGAAATTGTTTCTGATATGAAAACGTTGCAAAATATATTGTAAGTCTTCGATTTCCTCTTAAAATAATGTTGAAGAATAAGATGGTCGATAGCTTGCAAGCTAGTCCTTACACTGGCTACGACATCAGGGCTTTCTATTGTCACAAGTTTCTATTGTCTCCGCTCGCGATATGCAAAAATATACTCAGAGGCAATATGCATCCAAAGTGGCGTCACTCGTTTCACCATTCTTACTTACGGTACCTTGTATTCCAAAGCAGTCACCAATCTAAGTTCTGACGTTGCTCGAGTTTAAATAAACCCCTAAGACTGATTCATCCTTGTTTGTTTTATTTAAATCAATATACCCGTAACTTCCTCCAAGACAAAATAGAGTCGTGTTGAATATGCTAGATACAGGAGCATTTTAAACTAAAATACCAAAAACAAGTGAGATAACTACTACTACTACTACTACTACTACTACTACTACTACTACTACTACTACTACTACTACTACTACTACTGTTATTACTATTATCATTCACATCAGTTGCTTGGTGGTCAGAGTTGGAGACTGAGTGGTAACAGGTCTCTTCAGGTCTCCAGCCCTCCTGTCCACACTCTCAGTGCTGTGGTTTACAGTTTCACACCGGTTGGCCAGTGGTTATCGCTGAAGGCTGAGTGGCAGCCAATCTCCACTGGTCTTCCACCTTTCTCTCATATCTCCCTCACCTATCACAGGAGCGCTGTGGTTTGTACCTCTACCAGTATTTGTGGTGTTTGTGTTTTTCCCTCCTATCTCCTCATCTCTTGTTAGGCTTCTTCTACCAGCTGGGATCGTGCATATCATATTTCTAGCATTTACCTCAGTATTCATGCATTCTCCATCCTTCTTTTTATCCCTAGTTCTTTCAATCTCGCTTTTTTATAATAATAATAATAATAAGCGTGTTCACCAAATTTTCACAGAATGTGCCCCAATTTAGTACGAAAAAGAGCATTATATACTGGTTCAACGTTTATTTTAGAAGTATTTCTGTATTTGTTTTGGACCGATGATAGCATTTCATATCATTCCTAACTGTTCGTGATTTCTGTTCTTTGTGATAACTTAGCTGGAACATTTGACCATGAACAGGTAATACGAACCCACTACAATTATTTGACAACTGAAAGCTGTGAAGCAGAAGAAAACTCGGTCAAATCTTCCAAGATGCTCACCACTTAAGGATTATTTCACTCAAAAGCAAGAAGCCTAAAATGCGTTGCGTATCGACCAAATATCTAAGTGGGGCACACAGTCAGAATGGCAAGCATTTCAACATCAAAATCCTATCTCAGTTTGTTCGAAAAATCAATTAAATCGAACACTCCATCGACTCTTGACAAAGGTCTGTCCATGGGTAGTTATGTGTTCAAAATTATATAACCATTATACCCAGTTATTTATCTATGCAGGTAAAACTGTAACGTGAAAACGACACTGATCATATCTAGTGTTGCTTTGACAATCTTTATCATCAGTCAAAGGCTGTGATCATGACGTGTTCGGGTTATGTTTCAAACGGCAATAACATGTTTTTTTTTCTGAAAACATGAGGTGCTGTAAAATTGAATTAAGGAGAAGCTCCAGGATAAGACTGAGAATTACTTACTCTGCAGCAAAATTTAAATTACAGTCGCTGAATCTGAAAGTAATTAGTAAATGAAAACGACATTACTCAGCTTCAGCTCCATCCTATTCATCATTTACCTCTTTTTCTTCTAGACACGTGCGCACTCACACATGTACATAAAGTACTACGACCACAAGTACGTCTAAATCGTGCCTAAATATGTGTATACAAGAAATGAGGATGTATAAACATCTAAAGGGTGACTAACTTCAGTTGTAAAAATAATTCAAGCAATTTTGATATCTTGGTAATGGTAAAACTTTTGTAGGTCTTGGAAGGAGAGGCTTTCTCACGGTTTATTTCCCATTGCACTCACCTCTACTCAAAACAATTACTATGAAATTAATAAGAACATCTCGTTTATAAATGTCTTTCAAGTCACAATATGTACGCTCTCAAAATATTGAGGAATTTACAATGAGAAATCTCTGGCAGCTTTCAGTACGTAGATCTCAAGTTTTCAAATGTGTTTCTGTAAAGTCATTCATGATAGCTGCATTTGCTAAATTCACTAATATACAATACAGTGGATATTTGCACACACACACACACATATACATACACACGTATATATATATATATATATATATATATATATATATATATATATATATATATATATATATATATAGTCTAGAGAGCTTTATAGCTCTAAATACAAAGTATTTATTTTAAAAAGATTTTTCAAAAATTTACGTAATTTTAGTCAATTATTTTCCAATACCTTTTAACGTACTTCCTGTAGTATTTTATACGTTTATTTGCATGTATAACACTGTTCTCTGAGTGAGCAGTTATTTCGATCTGATCATAAGCAGAAAGATTGTGTAGCAACACCTTGGCCCTGGGCAGGATGCACTGACACTTATCTCCCCCCCCCCGGCAGGAGGCTGGTTTAAATTACTTTGACCGTAGGCAGATGCACAAATACTCTAAGTCAAGGCCGAAGTCCTGATCAGTACGTAAACAATAGTATAATTTTCGACGCTCACTGTACTAATAAAGGTGTTCCCGCTAAAACACAAGTTTTGGAGTCGAAGAAAAACTAACCGCGTTGTAACAGAGCTTATTTAGTTATTCTGAAGATAGATTAGAGCTAGATCATCATCTAAGTTTATCATTCGAACTGTGGGGTAGGCCTACGGTATTTTAAGATATCTGTACGTATTTAGCACTACTAAATAGAAACAACTAAATGATTCATAAATTCTATTTTTCGACTGCAGGTATCAATTTATGCTAAGGTATTTGAAAAAACAAACAAACATGTGCCCAAATTTTCCTGTGCATCTTCCAGAGCCAATTATCTCGTAACTAATATTACGTAATAGTCCATCCAAAGATGCAGAAATTCAATCCCATGAGCAAAAGGGACTGAGCAGGTTTAAAAACTAATAACCGTGTAATAAACCAGAAATCTAAAGAGAAAACAGGTCTGGTTAGTCACACATTAGAAGCCGTTACGTTGCCTATGTCATTTAGCTGCATGCTGAGTTGAGGGTGATCAATTCGGAAAAAGAATTACCAATAAATAACTTTTTTCCGCCTTTAGCGATATTACTATAAAGTGCAAATTAGATTAAAGCAAGTGAGAACGTATCCGGAGTAGAAAGAAGAAATGGAAAAACAGTTTTTTTTCCTAGACAAGATTAGGGAGTAAATGTTGAAATTGCTTCAACTACATTAGTATAGTTTTTACGTATGATGCATCCAGACGACTAAACATACTTGAAAACTGAAAAAAAACAAACAATGTTGCTAGTTTTTGGTGATAGTTTTGAGTAACAGTCTCAAATTTAAATCTCCAAGCATGCATCGCAATTGCAGTTTGATCTTCTATGCACAGACCAAGAATCATTTGCTCCTTACAAAACTGTGACCGCTTACCATCCAGCTATTTACTTATCATTTGTTGCATAGATAAATTCATGCCCTTTCGCTGGGAATTAGTGTGGAGTGATTGGAAAGTGTCATTTAGTCTTTGCCTATTGCATTCTCTGTGTTTTTAACGGTTTGGCTGTCCGATCCTATGTAAAACAAATGTCATGTACGACAAACAAAAAAACAGGAATCAGAAAATGAGATGAAAAGGCTTGAGGAAGTAGTCAACTACATCTACCAAGGATAACTAATGTCGATAAAATCCTCAGAAGGAAAAATCGTGTGAAATCACTCTAGGTTGGCATGTTCAAAGTAGCGCCATCTCAACCATCAAGAACAAGAAAATTCCATTAATTCGGAAATCAAGGGTATACAATCAATACGTCCTCCCGATAGTCAGCTATGGCACTGAATCAAGGAACCTTACCAAGAATCACTCAAGTTGAGAACCATGCAATATGCGCAAGACAGAATCAATGAAAGTGAAAAGCTGGGTAAATACCAGAATCTAGCAAGGGAGCTGAACAAAGGGAGGAATATGAAAGCCAAAGTAGAGCCTGAAATAGTAGGTGCACTCGGAACCGTACCAAAGACGCTGAAAGGGAGATTGAAAGAACTGGGGAAAATGGATTCAGACTATATAGACTACAGCACTACAGGGGACTGCACAAATACTGAGGAGAGTGCCAGAAATATGAGATCTACGACCCCCAGCTGTTAGCAACAGTCTAACAGGGAAAAAGGAAAATGGTAGTTAAGGTACATACCACGGCACTGCTGTGATAGGTGAGTGAGATAACAGTGGAGAACTGGAGACCTCAGGGGACTTACTGTCACTCAGCCCTCAGCGATAATCACTGGATAGCCGGTATGAAACTGTTAACCATAGCACTGTTGTGAACTGTGAGATTGAGGAATTGGGGACTTGAGACCTGAGGTGGCTTGCTGTCACTCAGTCTCCAGCAATGACCACCAGGGAACAAGTATGAAAATGCATAATGATAATTACATACCAGTAGAGCAAAGTATAATTAGAGTCTGGGGAACAGTTGTACTAAGGAAGCATTTCCCCATTGTACTATTTGCAGGCAGTGTTGCCAAATCAAAAAAATATTTTTTGCGCTAGTATGACCGCAGAGACATGTTGAATAACTAAATTTTTCAAAACAATAGCCAAAAACTGGAAAAATCACCAGAGAAAAAACACTAAATAGATGCTGACTATGGTCGAAAACATGCCAAAGTTTGGCCAAAATGTTTGGGCATGCACGTGCTAATTTACATGAATTACGCTTAATTTAGTGCAAAAAGAGCTGAATTAGCAATACTCGTTGCAGAGACCGAGAATACATGCCATTGACTTCAAATACGCATGTAAGCCCCAATTTTAAACTGACCTTGTTCCAAAACTCCCTTGTGGGGGAACAGATGAATTCAACGCATAATGATAGAATGACAGCACTGGCACTAACAAATATATAACCATGTAAATATAATAAGCTTATATGTAGATATTTCTGTTTGTTTGTTTGTTTGTTTGCGCTCAAATGGGATGATTTACTTTCCAATCATGACTCAACGAAGATCATGTCATAAAAACTCTCAAGGCCTGTTTGGTCACACAATAAAAACAGCTTGAGTTGAATTGAAACATTAAAAAATGAATAAATAAAATTACGATACTTGAATTATTTAATAAAAAAATACCGAATAGAATTGCTTTAGGCTTCTTGGTGCAACTCCATTTATAAATACATGCGTTATTTTGGACGGGTATATTCTAGTTGATAAATAACACATTCAACATCTTCCTACGCTTCAATATCCTATTCCCTTGCTTTTAATGGCTGGATATTTGAAGTGACCGGAAGAGCTTGAGTGTTATAAATTCTATCTGAGTGTTCATCTGTCCAAATTATAATTAATCTAGTGTAATACCCTTTCAGCTTTGATAGAGAGACTCAGTCCAAAACAATTTGTCTTTATTATACAGACCATTATGTCGATTTAATGTTCATATACCAGTCAATATTCTATTCTCATGTGAGAATAATGCAATTATTCAAATCACTTCAGACCGGTATTGGGACTGCAACCATCTTCAAAGGGAGGCAAAGCAAAGATATTGCAGAATTATTATAATTCCACTTTTCCAAAGAATTAGGCATAAGGAGAAGAATTGATCTGGGGATAAAAAAAAAGTTGAGAGTTCAATTCCTCGCTTCTTTTACTTAACCTATAATTAGCAACGTTATTTTCTGTCTCAAAGAACATTTGCCATTTAGATGATCGGTGAGTAACTTTACTGATAATCAATAGTTCAACTCTTTTATCCATCGAAAGTTGTTGTCAATTAAGAAGTTTGGGTTTGAACTTCATAGATATCGATTTTAGCATCAAATGTATGAAATATAAGATCCCACATACGTTCATGTTAATTTTTAAAGATTTTCATGTTCATTACTTTTTTTAAAGAGTTCATGTTCATAGAATTAATCTTTAAACATCATCTACATATATAATCTGGTAAAGATTGCATAGGTTCAGTGACAGAACATCTCGATTTTATTTCATTATTTATATTTCTTACATGTGCATCTATACTCCTGACCCCTGAAGATTATGCAACTGAATGTTTCCTCAAATCACTACCGAGTGTCCTTGCAAATGCCAGCTATGACCTGATCTGGACAATAATCATCTCAGTGAATAACTGGTTTGCCAAATTAGGTGCGATTTTTGAATTTTTCGATTTTGAAATCTCGGTATGAAAACGAACAATCGATCAGTGAGAGAATGTTGATTTTAAAAATGTATTTAATAATTAGAATGAAATAAGCTCTTGAGTTTTTCTAGTATGAATGAATAACAATTCTAAATTTTGGTGAAGATTATACCTGTTCTTGCTTTTGTTGTTACAATAGAAAAAAAAAGTCTACTCCAGACTTGAACTAAAGTTTGGCGCAAAGAGAGCTTTTAAATGGCAACTTTAATGAAGTTTGCATTTATGACTAGTCCCAAGGAAATCAAAGTTGTTGAAAATTCATTTTAACTTGATCTAATCAATTAGTAACTCGCTGGTCTCTTAACGCACACGTCTAGTAGCAATCGTGATTAATCAAGCAACAAGAATTCGTCATGTGTAAAAATCGGTAGCCATTCAGAATTAAGTGGATAGCAAAAAAACCTCTGAGATTTGTCATGGTTATTCAGCTTTTGGGAACTGTTCTAAAGTTATTAAATTTAAAGTCGTGATATTCGTGAAAGGTGGGAGAGAGTTGTAAGTTAACGGTCTCAATTATTCACTTCGTTAAGTTGATTTTCCTGGGGCGCAACTGATTTAAATGTCATGAATGGGAGAAATACGATTCAGACTCAGTCAGAATAAATTTTTCAAGTAATTTATAACTTATCAGATCTGTCAAGTTTCGATATAAAAAAAATCGTTTTTTCCAAATAAAAAAAAAAACCGAGTGCATAGGGTATACTCTCCCAGAACATATGACATACCAATGATAGGCTAAAAATTGCATGCCAAGGCAAATCAGCTACTGAAATCAAGTGTTGTTTAGAAGCTTGTTTGAAACAGCAATTGGTAGCAAAATGAATTTGAGACTATTTCAAAGAATATATCACGAGGACATACATAAGATTTATGATGGCCGCAGAATGTTGGTCGGAAATTTATCTCTCATCTAAAATAAGATTTTTATCAGAAATCTAAATCAATCAAATTAATCTGACATTTTTTAAATAAAATGCATGATAATTTTCATTTCATGCGTATGAGTGTGAGAATGTATCATAATGCATGGAAGGTGTGACCCATGGAATGTATCTAGATGTCTCCGTTTAAAGATGGTTTAGGAGAGAGTCTGTTGAGAGTGTTTTAGTGTTGTTGGTACAAATGTATAATGTTGTTCTCTTGGTAAGGGTTTCTTGGGTTTTGGTTTTGTTAGGGTGGTTGCTGTTGGAGCACATCACCCCCACCCAAGTCAAGTGATTTGCCTGAGCCTTTCGGTACTGATGACCCAGCAGGAACGGGCGTTTTCAATGTGTTGTGCTTGGGTAGTTGCTGTTTATGCACGTCTTTCCCACCCAAAATAGAACTTAAAACCAAACATCTTCTTTACAATTAGGGAAAGGAGAGAATAAAACAAAGTGTTGCAGGCTTTCTCATCAATAAAGACCTCAAAGATAATGTGGTACGTTTGAAAACTGCATGGCCAGCGTCACCGTACAACACTCAAAAAGGTACAAACTGAATATCATCTAAGTTTATTAACCAAGGAGAAATACACAACTTCTATGATTACTTTAACTCCCTGCAAGGTACTAATAAACACTTCAATGTCATCATGGGAGACGTCTACGCTCAAGTAAGACAATGAAATAAACATCACGTTGGTGAGTTTGGATACAAAATACGGAACGAGGAAGGTGAAGATCTTGTGAACTTTGCAATTTTGAACGACTTAATAATCATGATATATTTTTCAAAAGAAACCCAAGTAGAGAATGGACTTGGAAATACCCACAAGACCAAAATAGACTACATTCTAATGGATAAAAACAACCCCATCAAAGATATTCAAGTCCTAAATCAAGTAAACATAGGAAGCGATCACAAAATGGTATGATGCTAGTGAACACTAATAAGGAACGCTGAAAAATGTTCTACACCAAACTGCAACAGCTAAATGTACCAAATGAACTCAACCAATCGTTCAAGCATTGAAAGACAGTTATAAAATCTTTACCGAAGAGAACGAGGCGTACACCAATATCAAGGAACTCCACTGCAAAACAACAGCCTCTCTAACAGAATTTTCCACTATGTTTAAACCAAGGAGCACTCAAATCTCAGACGAAACCAGGAAACTCATCAAAAAGCACTGAAGCCTCAAACCACCGACTTCAACAGGAGAACAAAACCAAAGAGACTGAGCTTCATAAAACAATCAAAAAGAAACTTAGAGAAGACAAAAGAAGGTTGGCGATAACAATTATCGCAACAACTTTCGAAAAACGTCAGGTCTGCAAAACTCTAAACAGAACCCTCAATATAGGACGGAAACAAATAACTAGCATATTCAAAAAACAAAACAAAAATATAACAACAGACGGACACAACTGTCAATGAACCCAAGAATTCTACCAAAATCTCTATTCTCCAAGACATGGACTACAAAACACTGACCAGGATACACAAAATGCAAACAATCAGTTCGAAGCCATCCCAGAAATTACATTATGGGAGGTGAAACAAACAATCGAACAAACAAAAAACAGAAAAGCCCTTGGACCAGATAACATCACCATTGATATACTCAAAAAAGCCAGTAAGATTGTCATTAAAGAACTGGCTATTCTATTCAACTTACGTCTAAGACAAAGCAAAGTCCTGGATAACTAGAAGATGGCAATCATAATGCTTTTGCATAAAAAAGGAAACCCGAAAAACCTTAACAACAACAACAACAACAACAACAACAACAACTACGAACCTATAAGCCTACTCGACTACATCTACAGACTTTTTACAAAAATCATCATCAACCAGATCACTTAGACACAAGATGAAAACCAACCACGGGAACAGGCTGGATCTAAAAGAAGCTACTCAACCATAGACCATCTCCATTCAATAAATCAGCTGAAAGAAAAAGCAGCAAAATGCAAGATGCAACTCATTGTGGCATTTATTGACTTCTAGAAGGCTTCCGACTCTGGGAAAATTCCCATGGTCATGAACACCATTACTCTACAAGGTACGTCAAAGTACTGGAAACATATACACAGTCACAGCAACTCCTTTATCAGGTTGCATAAAGACTCAGAGCCCTCCCTGCTTCAAAGAGGAGTAAGACAAGGTGATAACAGCTCACCCAAACTCTTCAAAGAAACTTCAAATGATCATCCGAAACGTACACTGGCAGAATAAAGGGATCGAAATAGATAGCAAATATCTGAGCAACGATATTGTTCTTTTCATAGGGAACCACACGACTTTCAACTAGTGCTAGATGAACTGAACGAAAAAAAGCAAGAAAATAGGCCTACAAATGAGCTTCAGCAAAACAAAGGTCATGTGCAACAACCATGTCGGAAATAAGAACACAACTATCAAAATCGAAGATGCAAAGCTGGAAAAAGTAGACAACTACATGTAAGCAGGACAATGAATCTCTCGAAGACCAACAAAAGAAGAAGAAATCAAGCGGAGAATCCTTACAGGATGCCAAATCTTCGGAAGAGCAAGCTCAACCTTCAAAAGCAAGACAATCCTGAGAATCCTAAAAAGAAGAATATACAACCAATGGATCCTCCAAATAGTCACTTACGAAGCAGAAGCATAGAACGTAACTAAGAGACAGACCTGCAGACTTTGAACCATGCAATGTGTGCATGAAAGAATCGTGCTCAACTTTATATGGAGAGATCACGAACACAGTATATCAGGGGAAAAATATGAGTACGATACATCATAGAATTTATTAGAAAACTTAAATGTTGCAAGAATAGCCGACAACCAATGAACATCACAGCTCACAACATGGATCGCAAAAAATCACATGCACAACTGAGGCCGGCCAAATAAAAGATGGAGAAATGAACTGGACCAATTCCGGAATGACTGTGTGAAGAGAAAAACTCAATAATTTAAAATATAAACAGCAACTCTTTTCCCTATGAACTACCACAAATATTTCTTCCTTGAAAAGATGGTTAGTCCCGTTAAAATGCATCAAATTACGCCCACAAAATAAATTATAAAAACAATAAGATATAACACCTATCTTTTGACATTATTCCTTCATTTTCCAATTGTCATCTCCATCTAAACACACACACACACACATACATGCATAAGAAAGGATGCATAACCCGACAGAATGATTATGAATAGTGTTATATGATATTAAAATCCTACTTGAAAAGATCCCTCATTATTACACGGTGGATGTATCATTTGAACAAGACAGCGTGAATAGATTAAACGATAAAGGAAAATTTGGCTGCTGCAAAAATTGAACTTGCAGTCAATAAGGTAACCGATTCGCACACACGCACACACACACACACACACACATATATATATATATATATTGAAACCTTCGCTTCAGACCCGGAGGCCGACATCCTACCTCTGGACTACGGAACTGGATGGTCAGTAAGGCTGAATTTGAGCGATATACCTATTTATCCGGAAATTCCTCATCCACCAGAGTGCTCTATTCCTATGGAAGAGCATTACATAAGCTCACAATATATATATATATATATATATATATATATATATTTATATATATATACCCATGCGTGCGCACACGTACACATACGCATGCTTGCATGTTTTTTTCCAATTTCTATTTCAGAATGATTCAAAAGCATACATTGACTGCTGATATAGAAAGATGAAATGGTTTATATTTCCCCCTTTTTTTACCTTTCGCACAATGATTCCAAGGTGACTTACAAAGAGTTGATGCCTTAGGAATTGAATAACAAAGCAACAATAAAGCATATATATACATATCTACGTTTACATGCACACACATGTATATGTATACTTATATATAATTGTGTGTGTTCGTGGATGAATTTAAGCCGATTAAAATTTGCATCTTGCGAGCTGCTTAGCTCGATAAAAAGAAGGAGATCCCAAGATTGATACGAAGAAGCTGATATAAATAGACAGGAATTATTTGAGACGAATTGATATCAATGGAAAATCGATCGATGGACAAAATATTGATATAAAAAACGTACAGGTAGATAATAACAGACTGAGGCACAAAAGCACTTACATAGATACATACAAACAGATTGGAATAAGACGACTGGCAGCTGAGACATTTATATTCTCCACTAATATAGAATTTGACCAAATGTAAAATACAGTTTGAGCGCTTTAGACTGATTTGCTAGTCAATGTTAAGATATGACGTAGTGCAAATGAGACTTGTAAGGATTTTTCACTTGCTGGTATTTATTATGATGGGGTCGGTAGCTACTTGTTATTGAAAACTAGAAGCACCCCTTGTCATGTCCATGTCCATAAAAAATTTCACTGGGAGTAGGTTTTTTGGGGGATCTTTTTTGCAGATGGATTTGAAGAAAATATGCGTACCGTTGACCAAAATTTGAATTAGTAGAGAATTAGAGTGCTATTGACCAAAAATCAGATTTATTGAGTATTTGTGTTTTGTTGACTGAAATTTGGATTTGTTGAGTACTTTGGTGTTGTTGACCAAAACTTAATTTACAGAGTATTTATGTGTTGTCGACCAGAATTTGGATTTGTTGAGTGTTTGTATGTTGTTGACAAAAAATCGGATTCGTACAGTATTTGTTGGTTGTTGACTAAAAATGGATATTTGTGTGTTCTTGGCCAAAATTAGTAGTTGTGGAGTTTTTGTTTGTTGCTGACCAAAAATTAAATGCGTAAAGTATTCGTGTGTTGCTGAGCATAATTTGGAATGATAGAGTATTTGTGTGTTGTTGACCAAAAATTCGGATTCGTCGAGTATTTTTGCGATGTTGACCGATTTTTCAGATTTATAGAATAGTCGTGTATTGTTGACCAAAATTCGAATTTAGACAGAATTTATATGCTGTTGACCAAAATTGGCGTATAAGTATTTCCAATGATGTAAGATTGTTTAAAAAACAGAGAAGAATGAAACGATTGAGGGATAAGAAGAAACTGATTTGATAGGTGGATAGATAGATTGATATCGGACCCAGTTTTCGTTGGAAACGCTGATTTGTTGAATCAGGGGCGGAGATCTTGGCATTGATATTTCACAATGTATCCGAGATAATTTGCTAATTATGTCCAATTATCAATATAGGATGAGTACTGAATAGCCTGGTTAGTCACCCAATAGAAATAGTCATGTTACCAACGTATTATGTCAGTATGAAATGTTGGATATGATCAAGAACTGAAATAAGCTGATCATTAAACAAGTTTTTTCTGTTGCCTTCTGCAGGGCGGTGCTTATCAAAATAAGTTTGAATTAAAAAAAACAGGTGTGAATGATACCAGATACGAACTAAACGAATGGAATTACATTGCAAATTGAATCTCAACCGAGAAAAATATCAGGGGGAACTTCCAAGGTACAGAAAACCGTAATTTCTAAACATCGTCATCAGCATCTTAACGTCGTTAGAGGGACATAAGCCTTTTCCATGATTAGCCAGACATCTCTATTACGAGCATCACGGAGCCAATACTTTCTGATCTTGTCTAGACATTCACAGCATCTTATATTTTTCTGGCCAAAGTTTTGCAAGTGATCTCTTGGGATCCACATTGAAAGTCGGAATGTCTAGCGGTTTTTCTGACAATCTTGTAACATAGCCTGCCCATTGCCATTTGAGGTTTGCTCTGATATATCTGTCTATCGTCTTA
>OY735218.1:23411954-23421954 GCA_963457665.1 Thysanoteuthis rhombus
TGCGATCAACGTTAAGCCAATTTGTGTTTAGTGTTTGCCTGGATCCTTTATTGTCGGATAATTCAATAAAAAGCTGTTGCTGCTTCTCCTGCTGATGACGAACGGTTAGCAAATGTAAGATCAGTATCTGATAAATAATTCAAAAGAACAACGTTATCTAAATGTCCCTTTGGTACCGAATTGTTTTAACGAAACAAGGGATCTATACTTATCTCCTGCAGATATGAGCAATAAAGTGTGTGTTAATTCACTTGCGAACTGAGACTTTTCAATATATATATATATATATATATATGTTATTGTCATCCACCGACAAATCTTGCAAATCTTTAGTGTGGCTATAGACTATCCATTATCCCATCCAATACCACCAAACGTTAGCTTCAGACCTGGAGGCTGGTATCCTCCCTCTACTCCACGGAACTGGATGGTCAGGGAGGATGAATTTAAGCGATATGTTTATTCATTGCATATATTTTTCATCCACCAAAGTACATATATATATATATATATATATATATATATATATATATATATACCGATTTCTACCCAGCCCTGATAGTCCTTAATCGATATTGTACTTGAGAAAATATAGAATTTAATTAGGTTTTCTTTTAAAAATGCCTGAATGTAAAAATAAGTACGTTCATATTGAGACCTGCAAGCAGGTATATACATCTATGAAGTGCATTGTATATTGATGTATATATAAATTTATATGGTAAATATGTAGTGCTACCTGGAAGTTTGAACAGCGTGTGTAAACAGAATTTAATACAGACTTTAGTTACTATCCTTTGTGAGTGATAATCTTCCACAAGATTGCTGTATACATAACCAAAGATATATATATATATATACATACATATATATATATATATATATATATATATATATATATATATATGTGTGTGTGTGTGTGTGTGTGTGTGTGCCTGTGTGTGAAAAAAATATATAGCAATGCTCTTCTAATTCTAGAGTGGAGCACTTTAGTGGACGGGGAAGCGTAAGTAAGTAAATATATCGCATAAATACGGTCCTATTGACTGTTCAGTTCTGCGTTGGGCAGGCGCAAAATGGCAGCCTCTGGGTCTGGAGCAACAGTTTCAATCCTACCTCGTGGTACTGGATGAGAAATAGGATAGTCTATAGCCACACTGAATAGATGCAATACAATGAAACAGCTGTAAGTCAATGACATGGTTATTAATTATCATATATATATATATATATATATATATATATATATAATCAGACACATATGTATATATGTACACACACATATGAATAATTGTGTGTGTATATGTAAGTGTGTGTATACTTATGATATATATATATATAAATATACATATATATATATACACACACACACACAAACACACACATACACGTTGTTTATATATTTATTTTTTGAACCAAATGTCGTTTTGTTTGTCATGTGCCAAAATGTCTAAGCCTTCATCAGAAACTTTCTTATAAATATAGTATATAGAATAAACTTCTTAAAAAAAATAAATTAGTTATGATACTAATCCTCACTTTAAAGTAATTTTCACACAGGTATCCACTTGAAACCTGAATACATCCTCCACATACCACTGTCCTCCTGCACTTAGCAGAGAACGCAAAATCATTCCCTGCTGGTTGCGGTTAAACGCCGAGTGTCACTAGCTATTTTTAGAAGCACTCACGTCAAAAAATACCCCCGTGTCAAATTGGTTATCAAATGGGAATAAAGATAAATAATTTCCTGTTTAATTGACATTTGTTTTTAGTAACGGTAAACCCCGGTGGCAATCAGGCTGTGTACACCAGTAGGGCGCTCTGAAGCAGATTACTCGTTTACCGACCTTGACAACAACTCTCGGTGCAGTGGAGACAGACAGAGCAGTTAAAAATGATATCAGTTTATGGAAGGCACTTTTCTCTCCTGATATATATCAGATACCAGAGCAGTTACTTGCAAGATTCGTGGCAGGTTATGCATTTCAAAAGCTTAATAAGTAAGACAGTTTCACTCTCAACAGTAAATTCGTGACTCGACCTAACTTACTCTAAAGAGTTTGCTGATAAGAAATAGTGCTAGTCTCTTGTAGAGCTTCTCAGGTATCGCCTTTTGCTGAACACGCTGACAAATCTAGGCAATAGTTTTATCCGATAACAGTTTGATGCCTACTGTTTCAGTATGCCTGTCTCAGCGTGGATCCACATTCGTGGGAGTTTGTGAACTAACAGATTCTTAGCAGTTATTTACTTGGCTAAACAAAATTTAAGTCAAATTTGTACAATGTTAATCTTTGATGGTGATGGTCATGATATCCAATCCTATAATTGAAAGTGGATTTTATGTGACTTGCTCTGAGCTGTCAGCTATGTCAACACCTGTGATTATATCTTTAAATATGTACGAACGAATTTCATATATCTATGTCAGAAATCACCAGAAATCTACCCCTAAATTAATCTATATCAACGAGAATTCGATCAGTTGATGTATTTGCTTCCAGGAATTCTAATCAAAGTTCGAATACTACTAAAAGTTAGGATTTTTAACGCTCGTGCGGAAGGTAAGTTGATCAAATTTGCGAAATCAATCTTTTTCAGTCCCCGAGCTTGTACTTCGTTTGCTTATAAAATTAGTTGAGTTCATTTTATGTCTATGTTTTTTGGGATTATTTTTAAAAACCGTCAACAAAAACTGCACCGACGGACTTAGAGGGCTGAAAATCTGAATATTTACTCTTTAATAAGCTCTGACGTATTTTTTTTTAATCCTCATGAAATCAGTTTTTAGTGTGGGTGTTCGATTTATAATGTAAGTCCATGCTAAATACGTCCTTTAGTTAGTGTAAGGCTTGTTATTTGGAAATTTGGATATTTTTCCCGGCCACCCAACAAAAATCGAGGAAAGTAACTTATTCGTCGATAACACCTCTTCCTTAGTTTTTGATTGATCATCGCTGACACTGCTGACAGATATTAGACACATTACGGTCTCTATTGAGCCACTAACCAGACCTATTTCTCTGTTTTTTTTAAAAGTATTTATGAGGAGAAAAAAGGTAAAGTCAAAAATAGATAAGAATAAAGCTGAGAAGTACAACGCAGTTCATCTCTTGCAATAAAACAAAACCAACATTAAAGAAGAGTAACTCCAAGAGAACGTGTCTCGTCTAGGAGTGGAGAAAATTAAAAAAAGAGAATGTACACTGAAAAAGAGTTGTGGAAAAATGATATCTAGTTGCCGCAAGAGGTTCTCCTCTATTTCCGATCCGCGCAGTTTACTTACTGCCAGCCGGAGTTAATTTGTGATGAAAGAAGGGAAAAAGTCACTAATAAATAAGATGGAGGTAAATAGCAGTAAAAAAAAAAAAATACTGTCATAATTAATAGGATATCGTTTATGTACGTAACGCACTGTCATCCCCTCAAAGAAAAAGAATTCGTCCATCATCATGGTGAAGAAAGAAAGGGGTAAAAGGGGAGAAAGAAAGAAAATGGAATCAAATGATGCGACATTTTTTCATCACAAAGATTTCAGAGTTCTTCCTAATATGGTATACTTGTGAGAGAGAGAAAGATGAACACTTTCCTTCCCGGGATAAAGTTCGTATCATAGATAGGCAGTGATGTTGGGAACTGAAGAGAATCAAAAACCAGTTCACATTAGAATGCCGAGTGCATAAGATAATTAAGTACAGAGGTCTCTGGTGTAGTCTCCACCACTCAACAAGGTAGGGAAATCCGGGCCATACATGGAAGCGAAAAATGGATGAATCCTCTTTATCCTCATCATTGGAAAATTTTGTTCACCTCCATTAAATTCGGATAGTAGACCGTTGTATAATCGACCTAAACGCCGTCTTGATTACACAAACGCCAAAGAGGGGTCCAATCGTTCGAAAAACTCTTTGAAAGTTAATGACTCTCCTCAAAATTAAAGACAGTAGTAAATCTATATTGGTTTATTCTGTAGAGATAAAGCATAGCTTTCAGCAAGCTCTTGTCGCCGACCAATTCGTTAGTTCACTGAGTTCGTTCAACATTCAGGTATCCACTACTTTAGCTTAAAATAGATCTATAAAGTGGGTAAGACGAGATTTTTCATATCACAGTATGTAAGAGTACAGAGAAAGGGTTTTAAGACATAAACTAATTCAAGTATGATTTCTAAATCCGTATAGTATTTTGGGATATTGGAAACTTTAGGGTCGTTGAACGCGACAACGTTGAAGAAAAAGAAAATATATATGAATAAATGTTAAAACATTGTGCAGGGTGAATACCATACCACAAATTGTGTTCTTCCAGGTTTGTGTCTCAAAGACGCTTGCTTTTTTTTCCAAATCAAAACATCTTTTCTTATTGATTATTTTATCCGTCGAACTACTTTTCATTTTAATTTCCCAGCCAGATTGGGAATTGAAAAATTACAAAATTGATCAATTTTTAAAAAGAAAAAAAAAATCTATTAATCTCTGAGTACTGACTTTGACTAAACTTTTCCTGTCAGTATTGTCCGACTTTAATAAGCATCGAAAAAAAAAAAAAGGATTGCTCGTTGTTTTTGCTCAATGAGAAATCTTAATTTTGTGAATACATTTCGAAAACAAACGCAACTTGAATGCAAAAACGAAGAAAAATACGAACACAATAGTTCTTTCAATAAAATCTCGAATGTTTTTTTGAGATTTCTTCATGAGTTGGTATCCAGCAGTTAAACATGGCTGTCGCTGGTGGTGAACACATGAAATTAACAGAAGGATACATGAAAAAAAAAGTTAATTTCAATGGCTAATTAGTGGATAATTCAAGATATCAGTGTTGTATGTTCATATAATTACATATATACATATCATGATATACATTGTGGTGTGGGTTGGTGTAACGATTACTCGTACAGAAAAGAGCATCAACGTACAGAGTTCGAGTTTCCCCTCAAGTTATCCATGTTTACTTTGCAACTGATAACTTCGGCAATCCACTCCTCCCAGTTAAGGGTAAATAACGGGGCATTTAATCTCTAGTAAAGGGAGGGAGCTGGGCGTAAGGATAGTAACCTCAGCTCGAAACCACCGCTACACTATCCTATGTAGGGATAAATTGAAACTCAACTTACATGATATACATATATCTAGCACACACACACACACACACACACACACACACACACACATATATATATATATATATATATATATATATATATATGATAATTAAACTATTGAGTCATCCGCAGACAGCTGTTTCGTTGTATTACAACTCTTCAGTGTGGCTATAGACTGTCCATTAACCTATCCAGTACCAGGAGGTTGGGTCGAAACCTTCGCTTCAAACCAATTTTACCTCTACTCCACGCAGAACTGGATGGTCAGTAAGCTTTGATTCAAGCGATATATTTATTTATGCACAATTCCCAATTCACCAAAGTACTATATATATATATATATATATATATATATATATATATATATATATATATATATATATATATAAATATATATATATTTTTTTTCTTGAATTAAAATGTACCCACTTTCTCTCCCTCTACTACAACATTAATCGTGAAGAAGCCTGCCTGCTACATGGTAGAGCTTAACTTCTACATTTCTGGCAAAATATTACTGAAAGTTTTTATTTCATACATAAGACAAATTATGACTTAAAAAATAGTATAAATGCAATTACTCATTGGAATGAAACCCTTGCACACCCAAAAGATACAGTACAGATATTTTTGTATGAATGTTAGAGTTATCAGTTTGACTCAGTCAGTAAGAGAGCTGGCTATCAGTCACTTGGCTGCGATTACAAATCACGGTAGGTTAATATCATTTTCATCAATGTATTTATTAATGAGAATGAAATAAGTCCTTGTTTAATTCTAGCATAAATTTTGGTAGATAATAATCCTAAAAAGACGAGTATACAACCAATGCATCCTCCAAATGGACAATTATGGAGCTCAAATATGGAACTTAACCAAGAGACAAACCTGCAAACTGAGAAACATGCAATGCACGCATGAGAGAATCATGCTCAACCTCACATGGGGAGATTAAAAGACAGCACAGTATATAAGGAAGAAAACATCAGAGACATCATTGAATTTTAAATGGCAATGGGCAGGTCATGGTGCTAGAATGACAGACAACTGATGGATATCATAACTTACAACATGGATCCCCAGAGATCACATGCGAAACTGAGGCCGACAGAACACGAGATGAAGAGATGAACTGGATAAATTTAGAAAATACTAGCTCTGCGATGCCCATGATAGAGAAGTATGGCGAATCTTAGGGGAGGTCTATGTCCAACGACCGACGTTCAAAGACTGACGATGATGATAATGATGTAAGACTAGTTGATTTAGCTTCGACAGTAAGAGACACGACTACCAATCAGTTGCACCTCGAAATTTGGAGAGAATTGTTCTTGTTCCTGTTGCAGTAGAAAAAGAAAATCAACTTCATATTTGAACCGAAGTTTGACAACAAAGAGGGAAAAATTAATTATATAGTTGATGTTGCTATCCCAGCGGACCACACAATTAGAAGATTGGGAAAAACTGGAAAAAATAAATGGACATTGTCAAACAATGAAAAATATTAAGGACATGGCGGTTTTAGTTGTAGCTATTGCTACTGGCTCACTGAGAATAGCCGTGAAGAACCTTGTTCAGAAGAACTAAAGATAGCAAAGAGTCAAAATCAACCAACCTTTTTGCATTATAAATAGATATCAAAGTCTATGTGTGCCTTTATTCGTTTTAGTAATTCTTTTTTTCACCTAGTAATTAAGATATTTTGCTAATATTAAACATTTTACCTATTGAAAATAATAGGCCGGTTCTCATTCCCTGCAATATGTGTATTCATGAAAAGGTTTGTCAGTCGGCAGTTGGCCACTAATAGAATATTATTGGCAATATAGAATCTGTGAATGTAAGAAAAATGTGTCTTTTTAGTCGGTCACTTAAATATTTAATCCAGACTTATTTCGGCTTTTGATTTTTCCAAATATTGACATTAGCTCGAATCAGACTTGAAATTATCTACAGGCTCCACACAGAAACATCGCATTAAAAAATGACACCTTTACCAAGTGATCGATTTCATTCTGACAGTCTATGTTTTAATGTCAATATTTGTACCACTGGACTGTTATTGATTTTAAAATCAGTCTTACCATATTATGTATTGTGTATGTGAAACGGCTTGTCAGAATTAACCTGATTTATTCAATAAATTATGTCTGACATTTGAACGAATGCACAAATCCCTTCATCACCATCATCACCAGGTTCACAGAATGCCAAAAGCTTTCCCAAGACCGTGACTGTGATCACCCTTGCAATGTACGTCATGACTGGTATTTTACGTGCATTGTACACGTTGCGTTATAAGCATATTGGCAAAGCTCTTTTTCAATATTTATCAAAGGTTACTAAATACTTTCCAACCAATCATGTTACGTCGTTTCATTTCGTTTGGTTTTCGTCTGATCTACCTTTAAGACTAATTATTTTCAATTTATTATAACATTGATTGGTTTCTTTCGGCTCTGATATTTTGATGCAAGATAACGGAGACTCATTCGAAGTATTTATCCAAAGAAAGAACTCTAACACCAGTTGGGTAACCACAGCTGCCATTCACTCTATTAAACCATCAGAAACTGAAATTTCAGTCATTGTTAATAAAGAAAAAAACTTGTAAAATATACACAAGAGCAATTTGAATGACAGCCTTGGTGTTCAACATGCACCACTGATCTCTAAGGAGAAGAATAGAGAGCAGTTTCGATACTCACTTTCAAATGGGTGAATGTTAGAGGATTAAATGAAGGAATCAAAGAAGAAGTGGTGAAAAGTGTTAATAGCTTACGTGATGCAATCCAAAACGTGGGGAAATTCACAGTGACAAGAAATTAGTAAAATTTACTCGCAGTTTGTACCAGCTACTTTTTTGGGTTTTTTTTCCCGAAAATTCCGTGTATTGTTGCAAGGCAAATACGCATGCTACATCCATACGCATGCGCTGTTCAAATTCTCTGAAATTGTAGTTTGCATCAGGTGTACTTCTCTTTCTCTCTCTCTCCTTCTGTCTCTCTCTATTCGTATATACGTATATAAATATCAAATGTATATATGATTGTGAATTGAATTATATATAAAGGTTAACGTATCAATTGGTCTAGACGGAATATACATTTAAAGAAAATGGAGCTGCTGCAGCGATCAAACTCACAACCAATAGCATAACTGCATTAACGTAGCATTGCTCTTACCATTGAACAAAACAGTCACCGGTAACGCAAAAGTCCAAAAAACTCTTTTCACTCCAAATTTTCCTCTCGTTTATCTTCAGTCTATATCAGCTCTATTAGTTTCTTTTAACGCGTCAGTTATGTATCAAGAAATAGTTATATGATCCGACAGAAAGATAATAAATCCTGTTATATTATATAGAAACTCTCATTTGAAATGATCTCCCGTCATTACATGGTTGATGTAACAGTTGGCTTAAGCATTTTCTTTAATTGTTTATTCTATTTATGTTGTCTAAGCCAAGTGATACATCAACTGTGTAATGACGGGTGATCATTTCAAGTAAGAGTTTGTATATAATATGAAGCAATTTATTATAATTCCGTCGGATCATGTATACATTTCTTTATATATATATATATATATATATATATATATATATATATATATATATATATATATATATATATATATATATATATATAAAACTAAAAGCAATGTGTGATACGTAAGATGAGTGGGGGGAATGACCGAAAAAAACTATTAAAAGGATGAAAAGATTATTAAAAGAAAAAACAGAGAAAAGAAAATTTCAGAATATAAAAGTAGAACAAGAAAGAGAAATGGTGGAAACCGTAATAAAAAGGTTAAGAAAATGGTTTTGAGAGAAAAGTACGTAGAAAAAGGAAAAGACATAGAGAGAGAGAGAGAGAGGGAGAAATAAATAAATAAATAAATAAATGAATAAATAAATAAAGAAAGAAAGAAAGATATACGTAGTTTGAAAGTGTGTGTTCGTGAAAGAAAGAAGAAGAGATGACGGGAGAAAAAACAAAGACAAAATGCAGACAAGATGAAGAAATAGAGAGACAGTTATGTACTTAGAAGCCAATGGCGAAAAGAAAGAAATCATTGGTTCATTTCAAAGTATAAAAAATGTGCACATTAAAATATGATGGCTTTATCTATGTAATCCGATCAAAATAGTATTTCGTTGTTACGTATGAAATGTTTTTGAACAGCGAATCGAAGGATGATATAAACACGAAAAACGAAAAATATTTAATCAAAACATGACACGTTTGAAGCAATAATCTTTTCCAATAAATCCTCAAATAATAACAATAGGTCTGGTTAGTCAGTATGAGTTTCTTTAGCTTCAGTGGTCACAAATTCAATAGGAGCATATTATGGCTTCTTTGTTATGGAACCTTTTGTTACTGATTCGGTATTCAAAATACACGAAGAGATAATGATCTGTAGCAAAGATGTCCGGTGAATATTGAGGCCTCAAGCACTCATATCCCATTTCTTTAAGCTTACACTAAATTTGCTGAGCGGTTTAGGGTCTTGTACAGCCATGAAATATTCCATTTAGTTTAAGATGGATCTATTTTTCTACACATTTAATCATTTTTATTGCCTTTTGATGGTGTGTTATGGAAGCTGTTGGAGCACTAAAGTGTCCAGAAAAACGCTCAAACCGTTGTTCATCGGTCATTAGCTACTGCTGTCAATAATTAATCTTCATTTGGACCAGGTTTGCTCCCCCTCACCCAAGGTTTATGGATAGTATCAATATTTCCTGAACCCGAACCGAACAGTTTTCACTGTAGTAGTGTTCACTAAAGATGTCTTGTTAACGCTACCAGCAGTCTACACTACTTGGGTAAACACAATTACTGTCAAGGGATCAAAAATTTTCAATGATAGAGATCTCTCTATTTA
>OY735218.1:23426954-23514454 GCA_963457665.1 Thysanoteuthis rhombus
AAAGGACTATTTCTAACGAGGGATATGCAAGGGTCTACACAGATTTGCATGGGCCTTCGTGGGATCGTACTCTAGATTTCTTTGAATTCTTAATAACCGAACCTAACCAAATAAGATTAGTACTACCCGATTAAACCAAGTAAAGATTAGTACCACCCAGTGAAGATAAGTACCAACAAGAGAGAAAGTAGTACTGATTCTCACTAGACCCGAACAGTTTTGAAGAAACAAGGAAATCCACAAACTATGTACTAAAACGTATGCGTAAGATACTATTACTAGAGACAGAGTAGCATTCTACAAAATTTGGCAAAATGTCTTGAATTCAAAATCTTTGATTGATATGTACATTAAACGGTCTTTGATGTGACGTTATAACGCATGCTAAAGTTGATGTAGTGTCAAATTTATTTTATCTTCCCTTTGATAATGTATCTTTATTTACTTCATGTTCAGACGAGAATAGACATGTTTTTATTGTCAATTGCCTTTTTTTTATACAGCAGAAGAATATACAAACTATCAATGTCGTTCGTGAGTTGTAGCTTTCTTATACACAAGCAAAATAGTTCCTCAAATCTTATCACTTTCTAAAGCCCATTAACCATCTGCACAATAAATAAAGATAACGTTGATGTGAATGATAGGATCAGGAATCAATCACCCGTGTCACAATTGTTATATATTATGCGTATGAAGATGTCAGGGAGGAGATATATGATTGGCAAAATTGCAAGAAAAAGACTTTGTTGTTACTTTCGTTCACATATTGCCACAGAAGCACACTTGTAATCAGGGAAATGTTCTCCTCTCCGGAGAACAGTTCTATGAAATATAAAGTTGGCTAACGTCTCGTATGTTGGAGATATACATTAACCTTCCAGCAACCTGATTGAAACATTCTCTTCTGTTTGGACTTCAAGTGAGGCTGCCGTAGTTTTAATTTATTCCCTTTTCCCTAAACAGCCCAATTCATGTGGTCACGTGAGCACTGCATATCTATCTTTATTTTGCTCCCAAGTTTTCACTAAATGAGAATGCATGCCTTAAAGAGACGTAAGAAAACATTTGAACGCCTGTTTCACTCGTTGAGCCGATCCCGTTTCAGGAAACCTCTATCTCTAATGTTCTATTAGCACCAGTGAAGATATACTAACTGTTTTATTCGTGAGTCTGATCGATGGGTACATTTTCATGATGTTAGAACACATCTAGGTCTTTTTTTACCTCATTACATAACATGGTAATCATGTTTCCAATTCGAAATGAACCAAGAAATATGAAGCCTTACTTGCTTTGGGTCTTTGGTATCACGAGTAAACACGCAGCAGTTTGAGCACAATTTACTAGAGAATGGAGGAAACAGACAAAAACCCAACTGGTTAGATAGTCAATAGAAAAGACCACGTGGTCAGCTTTTGGGATAAGTTACTTCTCTCGCCTTTAGTGATCACTAAAAAAATATCAAATTTTAAAATTTAAAAAAAGCGTGAGCACTGTCACACACAATCTCAGGAATAATTTAGCATAAACTTACGTAAACTTAGATGTCTATGTGTGTGTGGCGGGTTTACCAAAAAAAAAAGCACTACTTTTTGATATAATTAGGAGTAAATGTGGATTGAAGCTTTCACTCCTTCAGCGTCATTGGTGAGACCTATACCAGACCAGCTTAAAAAAAGAAGAAAAATATATAGACTCTGTTGATGTTGATAGTTTCAAGTTGGTTTAAAAAAAGAGAGAACCCCCCACCCCCAAAATAACATCCGAGCAAAATTGGACGGTGCATCCCCGTTGGAAGGTCGCAATTAGTGCAATCAATATGCACCCCCCTCCGCAACGCAATAAGGCATAAACTTGTAAAGAGACTATTTCCGTATAAATACCATCCTTTCCTCAACTTCATCAATTGACCCTACAAGATGAAATCTTTTAATGTTCACCTGTAACCAGATTTTAAAAAGATAAGCAATTTCGATAACACTATGATAGAGCCCCTTTGTCTTTCTCTTTATTTTTTTTAAATTCATGGATAGGGATGTTGACAATCGCACAGCAACTTTATATGACAGTTAGTGATTCGCTATTCACCGATACGATGTGAAATAATTCACATATTTGATTTATACTGAAGGATGAAACAATCTCATTACTTTCATTCCCTGTATGATGAAGTGAGTGATGGTATTTACGGTTCTTGCCGCTCCGAAATATATTCGACAAATTTCAAACCTCAAAGAAGTAGCTGTGACAGAAATTAGTGACACGTGAAGCCCGGGCAGGGCCAGCTGATGCCATACCCACAGTAAGGACACTAACTTCCTAACTCATTTGCAATTCCTTTGAGCCGTATTCTGGATGAAAATTTATATCTTATTCTTTTGAATTCTGAAGACTTTTATGCGGAAATCGTGAAAAGTATGCTTTTTTTTTCATGTCAGTTTTGCAATATCCTGCCGAAAGGAAGTTTATTTAGAATTTTCTGCACCTGAATATTGCTTACAGCTACTGCCAGATTTACATATGGACTGAGTGAGCTGTAGCCAAAGGCCTTATAATTAAAGGGTGGCCCCGGCTCCATGCCAGAAGAATCTAAGTGAATCTTCTGCCTCCTGCCAAAAACTTTTTGAAAATTTACTATCAATTTTTAAAATTAGTTACGGTAAAAACCAGGGGTGTATATTAAGTTTTACGGCTTTCATGAGAAGACAGATTTTTTTTTCTGAATAAATTAAATAAAATATACCAATATATATATATATATATATATATATATATATATATATATATATATATATATATATATATATATATGCGTGTGTGTGTGCGTTTTAGTAAATAGCATTGAGCCACTTTTAGAATAAGCATCAGAAGCAGTACATTTTATATAGAGATAATAAGAAAGAAACGCTAATAACGCAAAGTGTTCTTTTCAAGGATTTCCAAATATTTCTGCGACAACCCCGAACATATTCACACGACTCCTAAATATTTTTTTTGCCCCAACTTTGAGAAGCCTTTTCTTATTCCAGGGTGTCCAGTTGCTTTTATCCGGTACTACTTACAGCAAATACTGTAAACTTCTTTGAACATCGTGACTTCGGGAACTATTTATGGCTATCGAAAGACATGAATAGCTCTATTTCAAAAGAATCCTTGGTGGATCTTTAGAATCAGAATTGTGACAATAAAACCTATGGTCTTTCGATGAATGCTCAGAAAAAACCACACAGGGTGAATAAACAAAATCAGAGATAGAACAAAAGATTTTCCAAGCGTGGCTACTTGTGGAGCATCCAGTGAAATAACTTTTTTAGTAACTTTTGAGATAAGTTAGCCAATATATGCATCTGAGAGTTCTACAGTATAGCTATATATACTGAGGGTTTCACATACATTGGTTGATATGATATTGAAGAGACGATTCAAATTGTTTTCTTAGTGTGAGCCAACTTCTTCAGAAAATTTAGTATCCCAAATTATCTCTTTAATCTAATACTATCAGATGAATTAATGAATCCATATACTGGTCATAGATTATACATACAGATAGATAGACAATATAGAGAGAAAGGGAGGGAAAAGAGAAATACTGAGAGATAGGTAGGGAGAGAAAGAGGGGTAAGTGAGAGAGATATCAAAGTTTTAATACGCCTTTTGATGCAGAAATAATCACTCATTAATTAAGTTTTGTAGTGACTGTTGTAACCACAAGTAATGTGAAACCTTCCGTGGGCGCCGTGCAAAATCCGAGTTTCATCTCAATATCAAAGTCAAGATGCGAAAAAAAACAAAAAAAAAACCCTAACAAAAAAACAAAGGTGCGGCACGAATTATGATAGCAGACGATTAGCAGCAATTCTAGCTCTACTTGCTCTAATTTCTGATTGGCTGAATTTTTGACTAATCAAATTCCAATAAGGTGATGGCGGATTATTAGGGAACATTTATCATTTGACACGGACTGTTAAATCAGTAGCAACTGACATCATTGTGAATATCAGGTTTGAACATCCCAAGTCAGACACAATTTCGATTGATCTTATGTTTTGTTCCCACTTAGCTGTGTCCTGTTGTGTCCAGTGCACAGAGAAAACTGATGTGTACTCAAAGTGTAATAATTACTAACATTGGTCAGCAATATTGAACCTTTTTTCTCTCATCATATTTTGCAGAATAACAATTTTAGCTCATTGTAAAAAGTCTTCTATTTTTCCTTCAAACACGTCCTATATTCAATTTTACGGTATATAAGGCAATATATCATCATCAGTCTTTTATCGTCCGTCGTTGGACATAGACCTTCCCCATGATACGCCATAATTCCATTATGAGTGATGCAGAGCCAGTATTTTCTGAATTAAGGCAATACATATGAAGGTTAAATAAAAGTGAGGTTTGTATCCGACAGAACTTTTCAATGCCGAAAATCAAAATTACTTTATATACGATATACAACGGAGATACCACGCAGAAGGCTGAGATAGATACGTTCCGTTTTAGATCACGTATGGGGCTCTTTAAGGATTATATCTTACAACTAATCTCATCATGAAATTAGGACGTAATACAAGAAAACGGATTAGATATTCGGAATCAGCATCTCAAACTACATAAAGTACATCACAACACACGCCTGACAAAATTTTGTTTTTTTACTTGTGTAACCATTAGAATAATAATATATCTTCAGATTATATTTATTGAAAATAATCTTGACCAACCGACTGTTATTGGTTTTGCAAATAGCACATTTGTATATCCTTAATTTCCTGTTGTCGTTTGTACAGTACACTGAGAGCCATGTTTGGCAGTATTCGTATCAAAAAGTTCAAGTCGAATGTAATCATACCTATATTATATTAACAGATGCCAAAAGTGTTATAAGCTACAAGAGATAAGCGTTGCCAAAATAATATTGAAACAATTTTCAAGTTTACATTTGCACAAACATTCTGTGTGCACCCAATTCTGCCAAAAGAGTAAATTATGCAGCACATTCCCTTCACTTCTAGTGAGTACTAAGGTTAGGGGGGGGGGGCATTGACCTTAATTAAGCTTAATACTTAGTTAATTTATCTACATTATTTATCAAGCCTATTAATGAATTTATTTCATAAGTGTGAACGAACGACCTTATCAGTTAAGATAATAATCACGACTACGGAGGGAGTAAAATTTAATGTTCGGAAAATTACACACTGGAGGTGAATATGGTATCTTCTGCCAGTTAGGTTGGAAGATAAAGAGTTTTCACGAAGAGATGGATACTATTTTTATTTGTTTAATGCAATTTTCATTTCCATATGTGATTTAGTATTTTTGGTTTTTATCTAATAATTGTGATAACAATATTAATGTCAACTAATTCGGGACAAACAAGCGAGGAAGGCTCTTCAACAGACTTTAACTAAGTTAAAACCAGTACCAGGGAAGTTTGTTTTTGTCGATAGAACTCTTAAAATGATTTGATCCCATGAGAAAACCTTACGATCTCTGTGCCAGGATTAGAGTTAGCACACTTATGGGTCGGGTGTAAATACAATACATCATTCATGATTATGATAAATCAGAAGATACCCCGAAACGGCGGGGCTCAAATGACTGATTTCAGCGTTATGATTGGCAGGTGCATCTTTAATAGCCAACTGGTGAGAACCAGTCGTCATTCAGTGGTTGCCGGCTACCTAGCCACTTTAAAATATCACTGGGTCATTCTATGATAATAACTATCGTCTTTTTATTTCCCAGCTCCCACAAATAAAAGTGCATATTACAGAATGATAAGTATTTGCTGCAGGACATTGAGTTAATAACTAAAGAAATAACTTATGCAAATATATCTTTGATTGTGACCTTTTCCTAAAACAAGCTTTTTCCATATGAGCCAATTGCATTTCATTGGTAATTAGTGCCCTTATGTTGGCTACGGCTGCAAGCTCCACTTATCACATTACTACTCATTTGACCCGTTTACGATAATAGCTGTACTGAAATAGACGTAAAGGTGACAGACACCTTAGTGGCTTCACTCATTCTACTCTGCGCTATTCTACCCCTATTTACGGTGAGATATGCTTTAATGCCTTTCCCAAGGGCAAAGTGAGCAAAAAAAAATCCCAGCCAGAGTTTGATCTCGGCCCACCGAGTCCCTTCTCTTTGGTATCACCTGCCCTGGCACCCTACATCCCCTAAAAAACAAACGGGTGTGGGTTTTCACTCAATATAAATTCCCATGTGTCCAACATCTTTTATTTGAGTGCCATGTTACTTCCCCTGTCTTTCATTGGGCAGTGATCACAAGATATCCGAATCTTCAAAAAACAATCATAAATGCTGCCGAACACAAAGTAAGGGATCAGTTTAGCGTAAACTTACACGTTACTTTAACTTTCCACGAAAAATCTATCCAGGAGTGGCATGTAGGAAACTTTTTCCACACATAATAAGGAGTAAAGGCTGGAATTTTCAGCCCTTTTGCTCCATTTGGTGCAGCCTGTACGTGAAACACATTGGTGCAGCCTGTACTATCTTCATTGGCTCAGCCTATAGCCCCTGCCAGCCAGACAGACCCACTTGAAAACTGAAGAATCATAAGTTGGTATTGACAGTTTTGGCTAACATTTTTTAATGCGTCTCCAAACTAGCAAAAAGAAAGTTGTTAGTTTCTTTGTATGTTAACTTAATATAACATTTCACTTGGCTCTGTAGTCACGTCAAAAACGATTTTGTCCTTGGCCTTAAAAACTTAGCTAAGACGAAGTTCACCAAAGTATCTTTCTTGCTATATTTCTTGCTGCCTCTTGGAAAAACTACAACAAAATCTTAAACAGATCTTCCTCACTTTTTTCCGCTTCATTTTTATCTCCTATGCTTCTTTATTTTATCTTTCTGTGTCAGTCATTTTAATTTTTGCCAATTTTTTACTTTGTTTTTCTCTTGTAGATTTAGATAAAGCATCGGCGAAATATGCTGAGTGTTATCATAATTTTGCATCGATAAATACAGAAATAATCAGCAATAAATTTCGCGTCTAACCAGCTTGCTATGATTAACAAAGTTGGGGGATTTGTACCGCCTCTCCCTTGCACCTAACTTCTGACTTCATCAAAATCAAATTTATTGTGGATAGATAACAGCGAAACTTACGCAGAATTAGTCACTTGTCTATTTGCGCTAAGATAAGGAAAAAAAGTACAGAAAGTTTCCATTTATACATATACATACATACATACATATATATATATATATATATATATATATATATATATATATATATATATATATATATATATATATATATACATACATATGTATGTATCATAAATTGTGTTATATCAAATTGTGACTCTTATTCGAAATCATCACCCGTTATTACTCGGTGGATGTATCATTTGGACCAGGATAACATAGAATAAACAATTAAAGGAAATGGGTCTACTGTTATGCAAAAAAAAAAAAAAGAAGAAAGAAACCGACCAACCACAGGCCATTGAGACTGCTCAGCTGCATTTACAAACTTTTTTTTACCAAACAAATCACCAAAACGCTAGATTAAACCAACAACAGGGATTAGCTGGCTTTAGAAGGAGCCATCTGACCATCAACTTCATTCAGTGAATCAAGTAGGAGCGAAAGAAACAGAATATGAATGCAACTTGCTGTATCATTTGTTGATTTCAAGATTCAGTAAAGTGTCCCTAAAGTTATTGAAGCTATCATGCGAAGCGTAGATCCCGTAAAAAATTATCAGAACAGCATTTCGTCTATAATACTGTGGAAGGACTATGAGCTCATTCAGCTGGAAAAAAAGGTAAGCCAATGTAATATCAGCTAACCCGAACTCTTCACAGACTGCCTCAAGATGGCATTCAAAACATAGACTTGGAAAAAATAGGAATCAGACGTCAATACGTCTGTAATCTTGGATGTGCTGACTACATCATCCTTTTACCAAAGGAAAAGAATGAAGACTTTGTTTTCACATTCACTCCTCTATGACATACTTCATGTACAGCAAACATGTCGAGAAAAAGAGACACGAAATGGAAAATACTGAGCTGAACAAAGTAGAGCACAGCATCTACTTAGGACAACGAATCCCCATGAAATCTTCATAAGAACAATATAGGGAAGAATCACTCTATGTTGGCAAGCTTTTAGTGGAGCAAGCTCAAGAAAGTCCTATCAGTCCACAAGAAAGACATGAACTAATGGGTTCTTCTAATAGTCACTTATGGAGCTGAAACATAGACCCTAACGAAAAGATTGACACAGAAACGGAACAATGCAACAAGCACAAGAGGGAACCAACGCAATTTTTAATACATATAACATGGACTGATCTCGAGACGGCATTGTATATAAGACTATAAACAGGCGTCGCAGATATAGAAACCGTTGGAAAAGTTATGCGTCAATGGACTGTTCATGTTGCCGATATATCAGACAACTGCTGGACATCACAACGCACAACATTGGTCCTCAGTGATCATATTTGAGACTGTAAACCGCAAAAAAAGATGGCATATTTGCCAAGTTCCGAAAGTAATTGTACTGCAACACCAGTGAGAGAGATGATGATAATATAACGTTTTTTGTTGATCCAACCCCCAGCCAACATCAGTGGTATGATTACAGTTTGCCCAGCCTCTTTGCATGAAGATGAAAGTGTTTGCCTGACAATGGCTGATGTAAAGATCTGAAACATTGTGTTGACAACATCAAAGGAAAGGAAGAAATTATTTCATGTTCCGAACTAAACTGGAGGGGAAATTCAGTCATCTCTCTATTTTTGTGTCATCGTGTCAAAAAAAAATGATCATAAATTCTGTTTTAATCGTTGCTTTTGAGTAGCACCTCTCGTATAAATTCATTTAGAAAATAATGCTATATTTTGGAGATGGAATAAAATCTCGTTCAAACTTTGAAAAGGTAATCTTATTCGTAGAGGACGCGATCAGCAGGGTTAACAAGCTTACTATGAATATAAGCTGCTTTCCTTGTTGATATAAACTATGATTCTGGGCAAAAGAAATTTTGATAGATTCTGAATTAATTTCTTACGTGCTTTTAAATATTTTGCCACTACAAAACTGTTGCAGTAAGCTGCTTAGAGGAAATTTGAAGATTTTATATCTAGTGATTAGGAATGCTGCGGTCAATACTTGTAACCGAATAATCTGATCTTCCCAAGTATTAATCATTCTAAATCTGAGTCTGCACCACCATTACTAAGTTATATACGTTTAACTTACTTAACTCTTCACTCTCTGCTGACTATAAAAATTCAAGTGATCATCTTAGCCTATTCTAAGAGCTCGCAATAGATAAAACCTAACTACATTAGGCAGATTGGTCCTCCAGCATTAGAGTAAAGATTTTATTTTGTCTAAGATAAATATATTTCAGTTAATATTGCAAATACTTTCTAAAAGTAATAAAGAAAATTTAGTTCCATTATCGGCTTTTGCTTTTGCTGATACTACTACTACTAATAATTGTCATTGATAAAAAATATTTAGCTTTTGCCGTATTCAAATAGATTTTTATTTGGAACCCAAAAATGTAGCCTTACTCTCCAAACAACCAAGTAGTTTTCAATACTCTACGGGTTTCTTGTGAAATAGAAATGGTCTGCTGGCAAGATTCACAAGCCCTTGTCAGTCAGTTCAGTTAACGTTTGGTGAGCTACTCTTGTAGTCCTGCGTTTGACTATATTTGCATCCTCCATATTTCAGTTCAGGTGAACTTTACAGGTGCAGTTACTATAAATACTACTTATGTAAAGTAACTTCCTTTCTCTGTAAGAACAATCAGCTAACAAAAAAAGTCAGATAGTGTAAGACGTAGGTAGAAGTACATGTGAACTGAAAATGTAATGAAAATCAGTCCATATATAGCTACGGTAAATGAGAGATAAATGTCTTTGGTAATGTTCTTAGTATTTTTGGACAACTGCTGTAATGTGTGAAAGATGTCTCTTGATAAAAAATAATTCCAGGATCCATCCCATAGTTTGACAATTTTGTTCGTACCCAACTATCTTCTTTTAACCAATATGTCATTGGAATTCATCGAAAACTTTTAAAGGTTCTGTGTTCACAAACATATGTGTGGAAAAAAATTAAAAAAACAAAGGTTCTCAATCGAAAAATGATCTGCTCCATGATTAAACAGATCATTCATCACCTGATTGCTCCCTTCCCAAGAAAATATCATTGGAATCCATCGTGAACATTTAGAGATATCGTGTTGACAATTAGAAAGACAGACATACTAACACGATTAAATACATATACATTTTCCAATTTTGTTGTCAGAGGTAAACTCGTAATGAACCCTAACCTTCCACTTATTCAACAACTTATTTTATCTCTTTGAGCTGAGCGTTGATTCCAATGTAATGGTTTTTAGAGATAACGGTGGACTTGAAAAAAGGTGTAGTTCTAGTTTTCGGCAAGGAGATCCCTGCAGTGAAATTCATCATTGCTAATCGTAAACGATCAAGTACTGACAGTAATTTGCACTTCCAGATTCACCAGTTTCCTTCTGAACAGAAAAAAGCATTAATCATTTATCCTTATCTAAAAACAGCCATATTTCTTTCAGTCCACAGGATTTGGTGTTTCTTGGTTTTTGCTGCCATTCAACAGCGATAAAAGTCTCCAGGGTGTGCGAAAGTTGTTGTACCTATTTGCTTCTCTCTTCTTTTGTCTATTCACATCCATCGGACTTTTCTCATTAAAAACTGACATCAAAGACTGTCAACCAATAATGACAACATGGTAAACATTTATAAAGCTTTCTTCAGTTTTTCAGTTGGTTTAAACTGAAAATTCAAACATTCACTCCTTATGTTTAGAAATATCAATCTATTTTCCTGAAAATCGTGCCCATCCAATATTTTTTAAGTTGGGTCAGATCAATTTACAATGAAAATTCATGCAACAGTGGTCCTTTAGTTTTTGTCCGGTGTTGTTCACTTTTTTTTAATTTGAAAATTCAGACTTTATTTTAGTGATCACCTCCTAACATATGGCGAAAGAAGTGAATTATTAATTGGTCAATCCTTTTTTTCGATTTTTTCATTGATCACCTCGATTCTGCATGCTGTCAAAGTTGTGCTGGTTTCCATTGAATGACTAACCAGATCTGTTTCCCTCATATTATCCAAAAATGTCTTTGTTCCATATTTGCAAAGCTTTGATTTACAAAAAGCTTGGTTTTGAACGACAAAGATTAGATTATTAACCACGGGAAAAGATAGACTTGCTGAGCTCGTGGAGATTCTACAGGTGTTGAAGATAAGGATTATCCAATATCTTATGCTTCTGCTCTTTTTCTTCATTTGACTGCATTTTCTTTTTAACCTTGGTGGGCCATTCATATTTTTAGCTGCCATATTTTTTTGAATATAAGTCGTGGTAATATTTCCTAAGAAGTGGCCTAAAATTGAATCGTTGACTTATAGTCAAGTCAGTCTTAAAGAAAGGACAAAACTTCAGAGCAGATGAATGTCCAGGAGAGCATTTTTAATTGTCCGGTACAGTTCTAAGAAATATCAAATAATCAATGCTATGGATGGATAAAAATGACATCTTCTGGCCAGAAACTGTTGCTAAAGCGTCAGGAACAAAAGACTCACAATAAATGACCCACATGACGATATCAGAGCAGAGGAACAGACTTGGCAGTTGGCTGAATCTGTTGAAAAAGTCGCCTATGGATGTCAGTGAATTACTTTTGTTGGTTTGTTATTTCTTTGCTACTTTTTGACTAAATAAAGATTACATTTTCAAATTATAATTCATTTATATTTAGTTGATGTTTAATAGAAAAAATATGGGGCTAAATTGTGACTTTGTTTTTGTTTCGTTTTGTTTTCGCAAAGGTGAGATCTTCGAGTGCCTCGATTATGTGTTTGAGCTCGACTTACACTCCAGTCATCCAAAATATTAGGCTTTTTGCGGTCAATTTGATTGTGTCTTATATTCAACTTATATATAAAAAAATATAAGTAAATGTTACTTTAACGTAGACAAATTCCAGTTGCAAAAATCTTCTTACCCCTTCAATAAACTATCTTACCTCCTTAACTTCCCTCATCTCACTTTTCCTTTTGCGTTATTCTTGTAAGCGTAAAAATCAAATGTAGGCAAGAACAGACGGGATAATGTTATAGATTTAAAATCATGCAACAATTTTGCGCCAATCTGCAAGAACGACGTGAATTTGCAATTATTTGCTTTAATTTATTTTTACTCGAGGGGAAAGAAAATTTGATCTGTTCGCACCGGCCCAGAGCAATAAATAAGCCCGAAAGAATGCTGGATATTCCAGTGGGAGCGCACAGCTTTCAAAGCAATAACGATGTAGTAGTGAAGAAGAGAGTCAAGTACGTAAGGAAAGTTGATTTATCGCGATTCACTGAAAGTAGTGTAACACTGATTTCAATCTCAAACTGTCGTATTAACTGGAAATGTAATGGTAGATTTAAAAGAAAAATATCTCCGCCCCCCAAATTCCAGTCATTTAATAAGAATGGGAAGTAGCTTTTCTTCCTCCTTCAAAAAAGAAAACTAATTACCATAGAGCCTCACAGACTTATCTCAGCATCTATTTCACAATTCATACAGTTATCAAAATAAGCTGTTTTGTTACGTTCCCCTTAATCTGGCCCAAACCTGGACTCTGCATGTTGGGAATGGTGGTGGCTGTAATAAGGCTGACAGAACTAAGTGAAGTTAAGCCTGCACAAGACGCTGAACTTAGTAAGCATGCACAACAGTGTCACTAGGAGCTGGCAAGTTTGTCTTGCAGACTGATTCAAATGGAGCGAGTGCTCCTCTTCTGTTGCCATGTGGCAAACTAGTTTATACATCATCATCATCATCATCATCATCATCAGTCTTTTAAATAATAAAGAGCCAATCTTGAAATATATAGTATGGAAAGCTCTACATCTTTAAACACTAAACACCGAAAAACCTTTTCAATAGACTTTTGTGTCACTTCAGTCATCCATTCCCGAGTATCTACCAATGTAATATATGCAATTTTCTCCAATGTTTGTTCCCCTGTTTCACATATATTTTGTCACTATGGTACAATGTATGAATTGTCTCTTGTGTGGATCATCAGTGGTTTACCATGTAACGGTTTCGGGAATTAAAAAGACAAAACAGTTATATTAATATGGCACCCGAATAGTGTTGATCAAACATCCCCACCCCGTTCTTATCAAATAGTTTATGCCATACATGATCATTTTATATAAGGTTTTATGTGTATTGTATATTGATATTATCTTATACTAAAAATCTCTTCATTCTAAAATTTATATTTGACTTGGGCAGCTCACCAACTATGGATATAAAACGAACGAGATAAATGTATTTCAGGAGTCAATCAACAAAATGTCATATCAGTGCACACATATCCATACTCATTGACACCCCCCTTTCATCTGCCGCTAAAAAGATTGAGATCTCACAACATCTGGTGATTATACTACTAGATTAGAAATATAGTGGAGGAAGAGGGATTGACATCATAACCGTACTGGGCACAAAGGCTTGGAATATATGAGTGTATACTTGGAAAAATCTACGCAGCACACTTTGGAGATAGTCGTAACACACTATAGTGCTGATTGAGAACCACAACACTAAATATTTTTCCTTTTTTTCCCTCTCATTGTATTTTCTTCTATGAACAGCATTATCGTGTCAGTACGGCATATACAACCGTGAAGCATTTGGGCCAAGTGGATCTTTGTGCAAAGATGTAAAGCACCAATAAGATGATTTCTGATTTTTTCTGAGCAATTCGATATAAAGGAATAAAACTTCTATTTTACTTATCCTTTTTTTCTTCTGATTTCCAACGTCTGTATAACCCTACTTGCTAGTATCGTCATGGGTACAATGTCTTCTCTCATCATCATCAGTCTTTTAACGTCCGTAATTCGACCTTCCCCAGGATTCGCAACACCTCTCCATCGTGGGCATTACAGATTCAATACTTTCAGAATTTGTCTTGTTCGTCTTTCCATCTTGTATTCAGCTGGCCTTGCCTGTGCATGTGATATCTGGGATCCACATCACGGGTTGTAATGTCTATTGGCTGTCTGGCATTCTTGCAGCATGACCTAGAAATTGCCTTCTGAATTTCCTAATGGATTTTATGATGTCTTGGATTCCTGTTTCCCCCCACCCTTATATATTGTATTGTTTTGTGATCTCTCCATGTTGGGTTGAGCCTGATTCTTCATGTGCACATTAATGCTTCTCAAATTGTGGGTCAGTCTCTTGGTTAGGTTCCATGCTCCAGCTCCGTAGGTTACTATAGGGAGGAAGCATTGTATATCCATCTTCTTAGGACTAATTGAATTTTCTTGTTTGTAAGGTTGAGCTTGCTCTGTTTGGGGCTTCCATAGATGTAGTGGTCCACTTCTCTGTTTCTGCATCTCGAATTATGATCATTGTTTTTTTATTAGTCCCTTCTCATACATTCAATATTCAATTTGCCTTTCATGTTGAAACGCACGCACACACACACACACACATATATATATATATATATATATATATATATGTATATATATATATATATATATATATATATATATATATTGGAGATAAATAAAAATAAGGGAACACCACACTCGTTGAAGATTATTTGATATTTGATAACGTGGATATTTTGTAAAAATGAATTTGTGTTGGTTGTATTATTCGGCTCATGGAAAGATTCCTTTGACCGGTTTCAATAGAATTAATTAGTCTCAAACCTGTGTAGATCTTATTTTTTTACATTTATTTGATCCGATTCGTCAAATACCAGGATATATATATATATATATATATATATATATATATATATATATATATATATATATATATATATATGTATATATATATATATATATATATATATGTGTGTGTGTGTGTGTGTGTGTGTGTGTGTGTAAAGAAATTGATATAAATGATGCGATAGAATGGTCAGAAATTGCGTTATATCATATAGAAAATCGTAATTGAACTCCCGTCGTTACTCGGTCGATGTATTGCTTAGCCTAAACTAAATTCAAGCAGCAACCCCATTTTCTTTAATTATTCATTTTATTTACGTTGTCTAGGCCGAGCGATACATTAACTGCAAAACAACAGGAGATCATATCACAATTTATATATGTATGTATACATATATATATATATATATATATATATATATATATATATATATATATATATATATATATATATATATATGTATGTATATATATATATAACGTTTGTTGTATTTTGTAACCTAGCATTACATCTTTCAACGGTAAGGGATACAGGGTGTATGAGTTCTCAAAGGTTTTGCAGGATAACTCCATTTTCAAATGAAACTTTAAATGGCACCTGACATCTCAATTCACCTCAAGTGCTTTACTGGCTTCCGGTCCAGATATAGATGGATCAAACACACTGCTAATCTATGAAAAGACATATGCACAGAAAATAACTTTCGATATAAGTACTATATTTCATCAAGTTATTTTGAAGAAAGCAATAACTTCCTAATGATAATTTGTGTTAATACGCATTAATTCCTTTTTTCTTCTGAAAAAATCGGTATACTTTTAGTCCATAATTTATCTAAATATATTTCATTTTCAAAATTATACGTAAACGTTCTTTCCAAAATTCATTCTTCTAAACTGTAGGAAAAAGATTAAGGAAGAAATAAAATATTTTTTTCTATCTAATTGGTGCAGATCCATTGTTACTTTATCTACTTAGGCAGCCCCTAATTAATTCCCCTACACATGAACCAGTTTTCTTTGTAAGTTTTTTGTAATTTCTATTCATCATAGTCATTGATATTGAATTCTGTACAGTAATTGTACTTTACACTGTATCATATGTGAAGGAATTTAAAGGATATATATAAGAACAAGACTATACCCGTTTGTGATGATATTTCTTTTTCTTGAAATAAGAATAAATAAAATCGTTGAATGTGTAATTCAGGAAAGAAAAAAATGTATTTAGATAAATTATATGCCGAAAAATATTACTAACAAAACCAGTTTTTTCAAAAAAAGAAAAACATCTTAAGGGTTTTCTCAATTTTTAAAAAATTCTGCTAAACAAAGATATATTTCTTCACAGAAATGAAAGCCTTTATACTAATTATTATTTTTTTGGTTACAATTTTTTTACGTTCAAGATATTGTAGTTTGAAATAAATCACAATATTTGTCTCCGTGAAAAATATTACGAAACAATTAGATGAGATTTATCATCTGTTCAGTAGAAATCTAATCTATTTAGAGATACCGGAAACTTCTCACATATTTAGAGAATGAATTTATTCTCCATTTTAGTTGTTGTGCAGCTATATAAAAAAAAGTAAAAGTGTTATTTTATACTTTGGGTGTTATGATATGATGTGAAGATGTAAAGAAAGGAAAAAAGTAAAGAGAGGATAAGTGCTAGCATCATGGTATTTGGAGAGAGTGAGTTTGTGAATGTACGTTGAAGACCTTTTTTTGACTGACCAACAGAAAGAGAGTAGAAATAAAGGCAAGTTGAATATCTGTCAGCTTCTTTTTTTAGACTGACTAGTTTTTGATGGTACTTTAGAGCAGTTTGTCATTCAACTTTGAAAAAGAGAGAGAGATAGAGAGAGAGAGAGAAAGAGAGAGAGAGACAGAGAGAGGGAGAGAAAGAGAAAAGGAGACACTGTTTTAAGATCGAGGCAATGTAGTAGCCAAAAGTTGCTTTATTATTCGCCAACCTGGATGGGATGCTAAATTGAACACAATATTGAAAGTCATGCAAAAGATTTCTTGATACGAATTCCATCTGATGTTTCGTTAGCAAATTAATTGAAGCGATGATATTGCTAACTGATATAATTGCATTCATTTAAGGAATATAAAAACCCGGGCAACGTAGGGTATTTCCGCTTATATACATATATGTTTTATTGTCTTTTTTTTTCAATTTTACTTGCTATGAAAAACTTATTATTGAATTAAATATATCTTTGTCAACCGAATTCAATAAATCAACTTTGAGAAAAACGCAGCCAAAATACCTTTCAGAAGCGGCGGGAAAGGGAAGAGAGACTACGCTCATTTAATTGAGTACATATTTTATAGCTAATAGCTAAAAGATGTTTTAAATTTTTTTCTCCGGATCAAAAAAGGTTAATTGTAGTTATGCAGGTCAACAGTGGCAATTTGTCCGAATGTGTTCCAAGTAGTCAAAAAAACACTTGGAAGAAAATCAAAATATGAGTACAATTTTTGAAGTTCGAGGTTATTATTAAGTATAAAAGTAGTAAATTTTGGATACAAGCAAATATATATACACACACACACACACACACACACATACACACACACACATATATATATATATATATATATATATATATATATATATATATATATATATATATATGCAATGCTCTTCCAACTCTGGAATAAAGTGCTTTGGTAGACAGGGAATTATGCGTCACTTAGTTCGGTCCTACTGACAGTCCAGTTACAAGTAGTAAGGGTCTCAGTCTGAAACGAAGGTTTCGACCCTACTTCATGGTCCTGGATTTTGGATAGTCTATAGCCACACTGAAGAAGTACAACGAAAATCCTGTCTGTGGATGACACAATTATCAATTATATATATATATATATATATATATATATATATATATATACATTCATACATACGCACACATATATATATCGAATCAAATCATATGTATACACACACACATACACACACACGCACACACACACACACACATATATATATGTATATATATAATCAAATTCAACGCAAAGAAAATAAATGACTTGAAAAGAAAAGTCCCCCAGAACATTAGATATTCACATATACTAAAACATCTGTTTCGACTCTCTACGTTTTGTCGAGTAATATCAAATATTACTTGTACAGACAGCTCTAGACAGCTGAAAAACTTAGAGTAATAATTTTAAAATTTGTGAACATATATATATATATATATATATATATATATATATACACACACACACTCACACCTGGTACCAAACAACCTTTTGGGAAGGGTATAAAGAGTGCGGTAGAACCGGATGTAGTACAGATTTTCTCCTTCTCTTTTTACAATTGCTTCGTACGTACCTAAGGGAAACTACTTCAAAGAACCAGTAGAAATTAAGGTTAGTCATGCTTTCATGGTCAATTTCTCATAACATTTGGCTGGCACCTTTGTATAAATGTATGCTGGTGCGATCCCAAGAGACTTTGGTTTAGAGCCAAGTAGCATGAAATATGAAAATAATGATCCTTCTCAAAAACACCCTAAACTGATTGATCATAATATAACTATCGATGAACGACTGATCTTATCAAAGAATAGATTCTCGATGCAAACTCCTTGGCGTCGGCTCGAGATCAAAAGTTGATCGACTCTTCAGATCTACTTCGCTGTTTCATATCGATTTTTTTTTTCTGTGAGAGTACATAATAATACACTTTAGTCATATTGAACCAGAAACACGCCTGTCTGCTACAGGGTCAATCTTCAATGCAACGTTGATTGCAGCTGAATATGATTACTGAAATTTTCAAATTGTATACATAGTATTTAGAAATACATATATATGAAATCTGTCGGATCAGTCCGTAGTATATCTGGTAATCAGTTGACCATGGGTTCACAAATTACAGTAAGAGAAAAGGAATTTCACGTGTCAATTTACCCCCCATCCAATTTCGGTGAGGATTATTCTTGTTGTTTTTGATACAATAGGAAAACCAAGTGATTTCTAGACTTTGTACTGTGGTTTGACATTAAAAAAGAACACTTTTTATTTTCTGGAGATTGGTTATATATTATTATATTATATATTTGTAATTTATCTGATAAGTCCAAACTAATGATATAGGAAATCATTTTGACGTCAAGTTTTGGACATCTCACATGAACATTTCCCGGTCAGCTGAGAGTTTATGAGCTTCTGAAGTCGTAGATAAGCTCAAATGGAGACCCAGCCTGATCAATGTATGCAAGCAATTTTTCTAGCATCTTAAGTCAATTTTCTTCTGCGAAGTAAATTCAGATTTCATAGTCTTGCTCAAGAAATTCAACAGGCCTCAGACTGATCAGTTTAGAAAGAAAACATAATGACTTTCTAGTCAGCATCCTCCTTCTTGTAAACATTCAAATTCGTATTGGTTGACTATCTTGGACTTCACATGAACATGACTGTCACTGAGATATACGGTTTGGTACCGCCTCGTTTTGAATATCCATGTAAGCGTCTAAATTCATATAAGTACAAGAGTGTCGATGGTTGAATGATGATTGAAATGCGTTTTGCAAGTTATTGATAGCTATCTGCAATACTCCATTAGTATGGCCTTGCACTTGACTTAGTTAAACTTATGAATATTTGTTTCGTACGCGTTCGATATTTTTTATTTTCAAAACACTGACATTTCAGGTTTTTCATATTGTCTGCTTCTAGCACGAATTCATTGTGACTATGGGAAAGTATGTGATGCGTAGTATATTCTGAAACGTAGTGAAACTTAGCAGGGTTAGTGTGCTTGATATGAATTCCATCTGATGTTTCGTTAGCAAATTAATTTAAGCTATCATATAGCTAACTCATACAATTGCATTTATTCAAGGAGTATAAAAACCCAGGCAATGTCGGGTATTTCCGCTTGTATATATATTTCATTATCTATTTGTTTTGTCTTTTTTTAATCAATTTTACTTCGATGAAAAACTTATTAATAAAGTAAACGTATCATCTTTGTTAACCGAATTCAATAAATCATGTTTCAAAAAAAAAAAAAAAACGCAGCCAAAATACGTTGAGTGGGGGGGGGGAAGAGAGAGTATGCTCATATAATTGAATACATATTTTATAGCTAATAGCAAAAAGATGTTTTAATTTTTTTTTCAGATCAAAAAAGGTTAATTGTAGTTACGCAGGTCAACAGTGGCAATTTGTCCGGATGTGTTCCTAGTAGTCAAAAAGCGCTTGGAAGAAAATCGAAATATGAATACAATTTTTAAAGTTCGAGGTTATTATTGAATACAAAAGACCTTCATTTGATAATATAGTGTGATTATATAAATACACGACATGTTGCAGAATCACTTTTCTTTTTAACTGGGTACACGTCATGCTAGTGTTCATTTGACGATGGAACACGAAAATTAACCACTAAACACTTCGAAGAGCAGAGTATTCAGGAAACAGTTCTCACAGTGTCCTGCTTCATTGCCTTGGGAATGCCCAGCACTTTGGTGCAAGGTTTATGAGCTGTTAGAAATGATCAGATGATTTAAAATAAGGAAGCCTAGTCCTTGGTTAAAGATTCTTCTACTCTTTATTCTATCACCAAACACAGAAGATAACCAGCCATTATCAAACGAGAAGCATCGTAACTAACGTTTATTTAATTTGGTTTCCTTGAAAAATATTTTGTGCTAAAAAAATAGAGCAATGGAACTTTTATGCGATGAAATTGTTTTTGTATTATGATAACGTTTCAACGTTTGATGATCTGTACGAGGATAGAAGCCTTGAAAAATTCCGTTTAAAGTATGAGAAGAAAAGGCAAAAGAATGAAAACGATGAGTATTCAGAGAAAAGAATGACATGGAAGAGAGGAAAAATAAAAGCAGGTGAAAGGAAACATAGTGTGAGAGAAGAAGAAGAAGTAGAAGAAGAGGAAGAAGAACACGTGAAAAGAGATGTAGAAGAGAAAAAATTTAAATATGGAGATGAAAATGATAAATTCAAAGAAGCAACGTAATTGAAACAGAAGTTAAATAAAGACCAAAGGTCGGCACAAACGAGCAGAACCTTACAAAAGTTGTCTCGTGACAAGTGATATATAATCATAATAAAATAAATTCTGGTGGCCTTAGTGAGTTTTCTAATGGCTGCTCAATTTATTCTGTTTCATTGAAAAATCAATTAACAATAATAATAATAATAATAATAATAATAATAATAATAATAATAATAATATGAATAATAATAATAATATGAATAATAATAATAATAATTTCAATTAATTGTCATTCGACCATCTCCAATTAGTTTCCTGGGAAATCTTGAACAAAACGAATTTTAAAATTGTTTTTTTCTTGTAGATTTCTTATTTCTTCTTCCACCGAATTATGAAAGGTCAAATCGATTTCATTAAAGTTTTGATATTACCGATTAGTGGTCAATGTTCAGAATATTTTTCCTCCCATTCTCAAGAAATGCGATATCAATCAAAAGTCCGAGCTTGTCACACAGTGTGAAGCATCTAGTCTGAATAACACTCGCTAATATCACTCTGTGAGTACCGGGCTCATCAACCATTTCATCGTGATAGGCACGTGAATCATTCTTATGGACATTTGATTGTTTGTTAGGTTTTGCTATAATCAATCAGTGATCAATAAAATAAATTCTATGGCCATAGTGAGTTTTCTCTTCTTGCAACACCAGATAATTGTCATTTGAGTTTTCAATTGGATTCTACGATATCTCTAACTCATCCTATCATTTCCCTCCTCGAAAATATTGTGCTATCTTGCGATCTCTCAGTGTGGAATACACCTAAATTCTCTCCTTGGCGCGTTACACAGTTTTCAGTTTGGGAGTCAATTTTTTTGGTTACATATTTCAACTCCATAGAAGACTATTAATATGATGCATCGGATGTATATCTTGCTTTTAAGACTAATGGGATATATCTTGTTTTTGAAGGTTCAGCTTGCCCTTCCAAGAGCATGTCAACTTGGAGTGATTCTTCGCTCGATTTCTTCTTTTGAGGATATTAATGGTAATGAATGGTATTAAGGATATACATCATTGAATCTGCATTCTCACAAATATGGTGATTAAATTAAAGTTGCTCATAGCCTTTAGAACATCATTGTTCTGATGTGAATATGAATCCCCCAGGAACAATATTGTCCTTGTTTTATAAATTGATTTTTGCAACGAATGGGATTCTCACTTAATAAAAATGAAAGATGGTTGAATCATAACTTAAACAACTATAAAAGCATCTCCATAAATCGATTTGCGTGGAAAGCACTCGCTTCGTTTTTTCAAGAATATTTGGCTTCAACGAGAGTGAAGGATGGAATGATGGAGATAAGGGAACGAAGATCTAGAGAACGAGAGGAGGTGATGCAAAGGGAGAAAGGGAGGAAAGAAATTGGAAAGAAGGAATGAGAAGGAAAGCAGGGGCAGGTAAAGATGAGAGTATGAAGAGAGACAAACGAAAAAAGAAGAAAAAAGTGAATTTCAAATAAAAGGACTAATAGAATAAAAAAAAGGGAAAAGGTGAAAGAGAGAAAAAAGAAGCCAGGCGAACAAAAGAGAGAGAGAGAGAGAGAGAGAGAGAGAGAGAGAGAGAGAGAGAGAGAGAGAGAGAGAGAGAGGGGGGGTGGAAAATCGTAAAAACGCCTTAAGGTAGGCAATGGAAGAAGGGATGAGGGAAAGAAAGAAAGAAGGTGGGGGGGAATTAATAGTAGAGGGAGAAAAAGAAGAAAAGAAGGTAGAGAAGGAAGATAAGACGCAAAGGAAGGATAGGAAGATGTAAAAGAAAAGAAAGGAGAGAAGAGAAGATATGAAGGAAGGAAAGGAGAAATGAAACGAGTGAAGTAAAGATAGGAAAAGAAGAAACGAAGGTAGAAACACAGGAAAAACACAAAAATGATGACTGTAAAAAGGGAAATATTGAGAATAAATAGAATGGCTCTATAAATTTGTCCTATCAGAGTCCAATCAAGATTCTTGCCAAAACCACCTCAAGCCTTGCCCGTTAAAAGTTCGCTATACCGTGGCTCACTTCATATAGCGTGCTCATGGTGAACCCCAAATGTTAATTCATTTCCAAAATAGCTAAATCAAGCTCCAAAATAGCTAGATAGTTTCAAAATAGCTAAATTGATCACGGCTTGTTTATAGTGAAGTTGGGTATCTTAACAACAGAGGAATCAACTATTGTAATTGGCAACCTATCAGTCTCTCCATGAAATAACCAACTGGAACAGAGGAAGGATACGAGTGAACAGGATAGCACAAAATTTGTTCTGCTGTGTGAATGTAGATGTGTTTGCTCAATAGCTGTTGATAATATAACTACAACCACTACTGCTGCTGTTGTTGTTGCTGAATTGTCAATTCTGTTTTTATCCGAAATGAATGTAGTAATTTTAGTTAATGATACTTAGCTTTAACCTTTCAATTTATTGCGTAAACATACTGACACCTTGCACAGCTTCAGGTATACTGTAAGCAAAACAACGAATATACTACGGAAAAGCGAAATAAAATAAACTTGTTCTAGGTAGGAGAACAAGAAGAAGAAGAAAGAAAAAAAAGAGGGAAAGGAGGAGGAAAAGAAAATGAAGAGGGAGAGGCTGGATTGTCAGCAATTTTGAATGTTTATTTTTACTTTTCCGTTCAGAAATGGTGGGCGTAACTGTTCTGCATCAAGAATTACAGAGAGGTTTTGGCAGGATTTCTGCAAGAAGATTCTTTGAGATGCACCAGAAAAAGTGAATAATTTAAAGAAAAAATAAACAGAAAGAAAGCTAGCAAGAGAAAGACGCTAAGAGAATGAATGAAAGAAATTTCAAGAATTAAGAGAAATGAGAAGCAAAGCATAGAAAAATAAATTACTTAGATGGAACGACATATATATATTTAAAAAAAAGAAAACGTGAAAAAGGGAAGATATTTGTGAGTTAGGAGTAGAAAGAAAGAAAAGTGAGAGAGAGGAACGGAAAAAATGGAAAGAAGGAACGAAGAAGAAAGTATAATATACGTAAAAGGGAATTAGATATAAACCAGGGACATAGAGAAAGACAGAGAGAATGAAAGAAAGAATGACAAAAAGGGAAAGCGTATGGAAAATGAAGGCAAGAAAGGAAAAGAGAGAAAGAAAAAGGAAAGGAGAGAAAGGAAAGTAAAGAAAGTAAGAAGGAAAGTTTGGAAGAATGAAAGAAAGAAAAAATGGAAAAATGAACGAAGAAACTGAAAAAGGATTGAAATAGTGAAAAAAATTAAGGAAGGATCAAAAAAGAAAGAAAGAAAAAAAAGGATAGACAGACAGAAAGAGCGCCAGGAAGAAAGACAGGAGAAAACTGATAAGGTAAACAGAAAGAAATGGAGAAAAAACAAAAGAAAGAAAAAATTAAAAACGAAGGAAGGGTGAAGGAAGGAAGGAAGGAAGGAAGGAAGGAAAAAGAATTGGAATCGTGAGAAACGGAATTTAGGAAAGAAAAGGAAAAAGAAACAATGGAAGATTGACAGAAGGAGCAGCAGAGAGGAAGACATAAAGAAAAAGGATAAGGAGGAAAGAAAGAAAACGAAAAAGAATGAAAGAAAGATAACGAGAAATATAAAGGAAAGGGGGAAGGTAGAAAGGGAAAGAATTGGAATTGTGAGAATTTAAAATTAGGGAAAGGAAAGAAAGAAAGGAAGAATGAACAGAGAAAAATAATACAAAGAAACAGAAAGATGAACAATTGGATGGATGTTTTCAAAAAAAAAAAAAAATCAGATTCTAAAAACAAAGTAAAGATGTGTTAGATAGAATAATGTTTTGGCTTGAAATTAGAGTTTTGCTTTACCAAAAAAAATTGTGTTTCTGATTCTCACTAACCTCGTTCTTGGTATAAAACCTCTCATGTTTCAGACGCAAGGTCATTGTTTGAGAGGTGTGTATGTGTGTATGCATTTATGTGAGTGTATGCACGTGTGCCTGTATGTTTATGTGCATGGATGTTTACGCGTGCGCGTGTGTATTTATGTGCGCGTAGGAATTGCGTTGCAGGTGAGTATGTGTTTGCACGTACGTGTGTTTGTGAGCGAGTTTGCGCATGCACGTGTGTGGAGATGTGGTAGCACATACATCTGTGCGTTTAAGTGTGTGTGTGAGAGAGAGAGAGAGAGACAGACAGAGAGGGAGAGAGACAGAGAGAGACAGAGAGAAAGGGGAAAATCATTCAGAGCTATCAACAAAGATTTAGGGTCGGTATTTTTCAAACGAAGGCCAATCATATAGCATGACAAATTCATGATTAATTTTTCCTAATGCGAGTAGAGAACCTGTACGTAATGAAGTTTGTGATGAAACGGGAGAGAATGGCTTGGTGTCTTTATGGAAACCTCACAGAACGTGGATAAAGTTGGGTCTACTAAAACATAATTATATCAATCTATCAAAGCAATTATAGATAAGTCAGATGATTGTTCGATCTCGTTGTCTGTCAAACGAGTGCTCCTAATCTACTTAGCTTCACTAAGAGCAGGACTGCTGGCCGGAACGGAGGCAAATTCATCTCTAGCGTAAAGATGAAAAAAACCCACTTGATTAATTTTCTCCAAAATCACAGAGCCCATATCTACATTTAACAGACAACTCTCAGTACCCTACTTTCAATAAAACACAATACTCAGAAAGAAGGGTAAAAAACCAATTCATCCACCCGATAGATTCGCCTGCAAACTGAGAAGAATGCAACGTGTACATGAAAGAATCATACTGTCGGGAGATCACAAAACAGCCAAATATATCAGGGAAAAACGGGAGTCTGGTACATCATAGAATCCATTAAAAAGCCAAAATAGCAATGGGCTGGTTATGTTTCCAGAATGGTAGACAACCGATGGACATCATCGCTAACAACGTGGATCCCTAGGGATCACAAACAGAACCATGGCAGGTAGAATACAAGACTAAATCAGGAAGTAAAGGCTCCGCAACGCCCATGATAGAGAGATCTAGCAGATCCCTGAAAAAGTATCTATCCCACAACAAACGATAGAAGGCTAAAGATGATGATAAAAGGAAACAAAAATTACGCTCTGTTTTTAATTGTGATAAATTTGTATTTATTATGAATATATAATCAAAAGCAGATTAATGTGTTCTATTTAAATAAAACTTATTTTGCAGAACCCCCATTTTTTCACAGTGACTCTGCACTTGCGTAAGTGGGCACAATTGCAATCAATACAATGATGCAATTCTTATTTCTGGGCGATTGTCTTAACACAGCCCCCCCCCCCAAAAAAAACAAAAAAAACCCAAAAAAACACCAGCACACGGTAGCAAAAGCTTTGATAGTCCTCTATCGTTAAGATGCTTTAACTTGAAGAATAAAACGATTCCCGGTACAATTTACAACTTCAAAATAATACTTGGGGGTCTGCATTTGTGCTTACAACAATAATAACAACCTTTATATGTATAAACTAATACGTAGAAGGTAAGTGTGAAATGAGGTTTCAATTTTTGTTATGAATCTAAATGTATATTATTCATTATGTACACAGTTTTCAATATCAATTTCATTCCTACACCGCTTAGTTCTTAATTCAAATCATCCAAAATCCCTGTCACCCACAGCAGATCGTGGGTGGGTTAAGGTTACTCGTGTAATCTGGCATTTATATGCATCTATCTATCTATCTATCTATCTATCTATCTGCACGTAAACCAACCCGTACTGTTCATCATAGAATCTTGATAAGTTGCACACACACTCGTCTTTATGAAAGGGGGACTTTTTTGATCCCCACCTCTCCCAAAATGGTTCTTATTTAGGGATTTAACATGCAATCTATGTTTTTGTTAAATTGGTCAGTAGTTTTAGCCCACTTGCTTTTTAAAAAAAATCGGACCATTTTTAGTGACCACAACCCAACAAAAGGCAGAAAACGTAACTCACTCTAAGATTACCCCTTCCTCCTAACTTTTTAACTGATCACTCCAAACACAGCATATGATGGCAGTGATTCATAATTAGTCATTTCTTTCATAGACTACGCCTTATCGAGGTAAGTAAAAATAAAAAAAAGTCTAAATAGTAAGAATACAAGGGAAATTTATTCAATGGTTTAAAGTGTGGAAATTAGGGACTAATAACTATAGTAGAAATGAAAAGGATTCGGTAATTTAAACATCAACTTAGGAATTTTCAGAGAATTGTATCGTTTCATAATCACATTCACTCATCCCTGGAGGGATGTTTACATGTGCTAGGAATGAAACAAACACACGATCTACAAGAAAAATGAATATTAACTTTGACTGCCTCTTACCTTCGTTCTTAACATTTAGTTGCTTTTTGTCAGAGCTTTAGAATCTGACTGTTTTCATACGGCGCAGATTAAACTGCGAAATTGGAAATAAAGAAAGGCCCTCGTTAGAATTGAACTCACACTCTTCAGCCGCGTACAATTCTTAGTGAAGCGAGAGCTCTTTTCACCCCTAATATTCAATGTTTGTCGATGTTTACAATCGAGATCTAATAGTCTTTTAATACAACGATATTTAAAAATTTGTTGTAAAAGTAATTTGAATGAAAGTAAAAAAAAGAATGTAAGTTATAAATATTATTACAATATTTCATCCGAAAAACAATTTTCAAAAATTGAAAAAAAATATCGTTTGTAAAAAAAATGACGTTCATTATTTGGGTTAGTGGTAATGGTTCTTCGGTCCCAAACCAGGCCTGATTCCAGAGTCATTAGGTGACGTAGGCTTTGTTGGCAACACAGTTCATGTTTCTACAGCAGCACGTGTATGAAATTATATGATTGATTTTTTTAAAAAAAAAGGTATGCGAAAATTCGCGATGACGTCAAAATATTACTAATTAGTCCGTCTTCAATTAAGATAATACTAGGAAGTGTCCCTCTTTTGAGCATTTGTTTTGAGGAAGGAAATTCTTCTAATCATTCGAAACGAGACACGCCCTCGAGAGGAAAGAAATAATAGGAAGAGAAAATTACCTTACATTAGCCAATATATATATATATATATATATATATATATATATATATATATATATATATATATATATATATATATATTGTCAAGATAGCTTTACAGTTTTCAACACTAAACATTAATCTTTTTCTTCAGAAATGTCTGAGTGTCACTTCAGTCATTTGTTTACCCAATATCTGTCAGTGCAATTTATTTTTCTCCAGTGTTTTATTTTTCCTGTTTCACGTATACTTTGTTATCATGGCACTATGTGCAAATTTTCTCTTGTTGGGATCATCAGTTATTTACTAAGTAACTGTCACGGAGATTCTATAAACAATACACTTATTTCAACATGGCACCCAATAGTGTTGATCAAACGCCGCGTCTCTTTCAGCCTTGGTTTTGATGTATAGCTTCTATATTACCTGTAGTTCGTTGTGCTATATTGGGTATTATCATATATGGATGTGATTTTATTCTACACATCACTTACTTTTTCGAAACAGGGCTTAGGTAGGATAGACTATAAATGATATATATATATATATATATATATATATATATATATATATATATATATATAGTCATCAACAGACAGCTGTTTCGTTGGATTACAACTCTCCAGTGTGGGTATAAACAATCTAGTATCCCACGAGGCAGGATTGAAACCTTTTCACTCCAGTCTTAGAGGCCAGTATCCTACTGCTGGGCCACGGAACTGGACAGTCAGTAAGGCTAAATTTAAGCACTATATTTTAGCTCCTTAAATTCCCGGTCCACCAGAGTGCTCTATTCCTATGGAAGAGCATTGCATAAGCTTACAATAACCAAGTTACTTCACTTAAAGAGTGTTCAACCCTGAATAGAGAAGTATATATATATATATATATATATATATATATATATATATATATATATATATATATATATTTGTATTTATATATATATATATATATATATATATATATATATATATATATATATATAAAGAAAATAGACACAAAGAAAGAAGGATTGAAATAGTGAACATCGAAAAAATGAATCATGAAATGAATACGTTACAGAAAGAGTGAAATTATTAGGCAGAGAAATAAAGAAAATGAAGAAATGGATGCTTGAGCACAGGTGGTGAGAGAGAGAGAGAGAGAGAGAGAGAGAGAGAGTGTGTATTTGTGTGCAACCAAGAAAGGAAAGAGGAATAGAAAAAGTACCAGATGAAACTTGAGCTAGAAAGAAAAAAAAAAACAAATAAAAAAAAGATGCTTATCTAAATCTACTTATATGAACAAGGTTTTTCGTTTTCAGTTTTTCTGTCTCATAACAAAGAATCCCTCTGCTCCCCATTTGAAACCATGGACTTTCCTATTGAAAAGTGTTCAACAGTTTCTTTTTTTTTATTCCTTAAAAGAAATCATCTCATCGAAATTCAAATAAATTCGGAGATCTTTGCACAGAGATCATCTAGTGGTACTTCATATTACAAGAGAAACAAAAACATACCAATTAAAATCTCTAGATGAGAGCTGCTAACAAAATCAACTAATACCCGTATCTCATTAGAAGATAATCAATATCCTCACAAAATATTTTATATTGAAAATATCTATAAAATATCCAATCCTGGACTCAATTAATCCCTTCGTCACCCCCTTCTGTAGATTCCTCGAAATATAATGAAAATGATATTTGAACCAGAATATATCATATTAAGATCCCTGATGGCAACAGACTGAGTCCCGTGGAACAAAAATAAGACGGGTCTTTTATTGCGTGAAGGTTTTTTTGCGAACTTTTGTCCTCATCTTGGTTCGTCTTTTGAACACAACATCTCAGCTGTTTTACTCTACAGCCGTCCTCCAGTGATTGATGGAGGTTAAAATGTTGTGTTAAAGAAATCAACTAAGGTGAGTACAAAAATCCACGGAAAAAAAATTACAAAGGGATAATCTCTCATCTAAAAAATTCAGACGGATATTATCTTTTGATTTGAGCAATTTTACTCGAGATAAATTTTTTTGGGGAAAAATATCCATTTTCTTCGGCTAGAATATTCTCGTATAATCCTTGTTATTTAATTCCAAGACCTTTCAACGCCCTGATTGTGTACAAAAATAATAACAAAACGTTTCTGATTTAATGTTGAACAACTAACCGCAGCCATCGAAAATGGGTAAAGGTTCAATTCATTGTTTTATATTAATACCTGCGTGTATATGCTTGTCTGTGTATTCCAGCGCTCCTGACCATACTGTCTTGTCTACAGATTTGAAATTTGTCATCAGTACTTCTCTAGAGTCATTCCGAAAATAATTTTTTTCAAATTTTGGGAAACATAGTTATTTTTGACTTCTGGGGGTCTCAATCGGACAGGTTAGCAAATAACATCTAGATTCTCCAAGATGTTGACATTTTTAGATGTCGTTTTCTTTTTCAGAGGTTCTACTTTGAGAAAGGCGAATAATGTCATAGATAGAATTTATTCTGACCATATTTTCTCTGATGAAAAGTTTTCCAACAATGTATAATTTATCAATCATTAATAATTAATGTACGTATCTTCAACATTAGCAAAATGATTTGGAAAGAAAAGAAGGTGCCATCAAAGAGGAAACAGGAAGATTGACGCTGCCGAAACGTGACGTCATCACATGGTCCCCATGACGACGCTTGACCTCATAAATTAAATAAATAAGGTCTGATCTGACGAGGCATCTGACATATGCGAAATGCATTATCGGAAATAAAGAACGTTTGGAGAGGTTATAATATGATCGTTTTTTTCTGAATCGTCAAATCAACAAATTGTTTATATAAATGTATATATATATATATATATATCTTTTACGGGTCATGACTAGTATTAATACATAGTAATAACGATGATATTAATAAGAAATGAATAAGAATAGCAGGGCCCCATAGTATTATATATCATCGTAAAATGTTCCTCTTTTGCATATCTCTTATCATATAATTGCCAGTGGATCGAAATGTGATGACAGAAGATAGCAAAAAAGAAAAATCTGGAAAATACCAGGTCCTTGCCCAAGGGTTTTGGGGTGTGAGATCGATCGAAAAAAATGGAAACAGGAGTGATCAATGTTCAAGTTACGCATCTCACCTTTTGTTGGACAGTGATCACTAGAATGTTTGAATTTTCCAAAAAACAAAACACACACACACACACACACACACACACACACACACACACACACACACACAAAAACGAGCCTGAATGCTGTCGGAAACCAACAAAATGACCAATTTATCTTTCATTGTAAATTGAAACCCTTCACCGAGAACTCATTTTGGGATTGAAAACAAATAGAAAGTTTCTTTTAAGTATGATGGGGAATGAATGCTGAAATTTTCAGCCCTGGGGTTTGATTGATGAGACACATACATATGCCACGCAGGCAAAATCACCTGAAGAAAACTACGTTTTTGGTCGATGGTTTCTATGAAAAAAAAAACGAGCAGTGACAAGAAACAAACTCCCAAAATAGCCAAGAATTGGAGGAAAAACAATTACATCGATATTTCACAATATAAACATAGGGAAATTTAGATGAGATGACATGGACATGATTGTGCAGAGGACATTTCATGAGAGAAACTGAATCCTGATCGATGAACAAAAGTTATTAAGATTATTATAGATAGGACACAGCAAAATAGCAAATATTGACGGTTCTGGGGCAGGAATAAGACAGGCTGTTTCATAATAAACGGATTTAGTGAATTGTATCTTGAAGAGTACAAATATATGTGAGACTGGGTTGGAAAGGTTTGATCCATCGGGAATGGTGCAAATGACTGAAATTTTCTAAGATAAACAAATGGTATATAAACCAAAGACTGGAATTCAAAAAGATCATCTAATTTAAGCCAGGAGACCAGATTTCGTTCTATAAAATAAGGAGAAGAAATTTTATCAGATAGTGGATGTCACTTATATAAGTGTATGGAAAATCTTGGATTGAAGAGGCAAAGGGGTTGATCTGCCAGAAATTTTGCACGGTTTTGGTTGAATTGGACTGATTTGCCTAAAACCTTTTACTGCTTGCGTGAATGTATTCTAGAGGGTGTGGTTATCCTCTTTCCCTGGCCCATAAGCCTATTGTCACTAGCATATGTTTGATAAAGAAAGGTGAGCGGAACTGAAATGAATAAGACCGGATTTTGTACCCCTGACCTTTCTCAGAATTCTACGTGGTCAAAGCGTTCGATATGTGAAGTGCCGATTTACGAACGAAGTGAATGTTTTTTGAAAAGCAGACTGCTGTTCAACTCCGCAGAGATGTTTGATGCAGAGAGGAAACAATTCTTTACTCGTCGCTATTGACAAACATGCTTTTGTGGTCGGTCTTGTGTATACGATTGGATTTGTATCGATCGATTATTTATTGATCCATGACGCAAAAAAAATAAAAAATAATCAGAGGAAAGTTTGCTGCGTTTCAAAAACACAATGCTAACATGAATGGAACCAGCAACGTTTATTACAATGACAAAAACATAAGCGAAGGAGGCGCATTTAACTGACTGTTCTGGTCAGTCATTCACTCGCTAAGTCTGATGAATCATCCAATGAAAAACAGCAACGTGACCAACACTTTTTGGCAGCATGCTGTGTTGGGGGTGATCAATAAATAGATTGGTAAAAGAGATGATCTCAACGAATAAATTACATCTTCAGCGATAACCATCGGGCAGGGGATAAAAAACTGTGAACGACGGCACTGCAGTGGCCTGAGTGAGTGTGTACAGGAGGGCTTGAGACCTGGGGAGGCTTGTTGCCACTTAGCCTTAAGCTGTGACCATTGCGCAACTGGTATGGTAATAATAATAATAATAATAATAATAATAATAATAATAATAATAATAATAATCTCAGGTGTGGGTGATGGGTAATACCAATCGTCATTGTGACCTTTGGATCGACTGGAATCTAAACTTATCAGCTAGAAAAAGTCCCAAGAAAACCACACAGTAAATATATGCTTTGCTTGGAACTGTGATAATCTTATGAAAGCTGTCTGCCCGAGGCCATGTAGACCGTTCAGGTCAAATTTAGTGGAAAGACGTTTACACAGCGAAATTTACGAAAAATGAATTGAACAAAAACATTTCCCTGGTGAATAAACAATCTCAGTATATTGCGTATATGACGTTTCAATCTCGTATAAACCCTCATTTCTGACGGCACAGGTATACTAATAATAGTAATTTTAAAAGGTCTTACCTGTAAATTAACAACATTAAAGTAAGCTCCTCGCAGAATTCATTTCTCCAGTGTTGACTGCCCAAATATTTGGACATCAATGCCCTTGTGCCGAGAGGTGAGGCGAATCATACTGTACATGTTGATTTTGACGTTCAGGCATCAGCAGAATTCATATCATTCACGTAACCCCTCCCCCCTCAACACTTCTCCGTCGACAAAACGGCGAGCAACATTGCAATGTGGGTACTCAACATCTCATTAACCTCTGAAAAAAAAACAGCAGACTTCCCCTTTCTGGACATCCTCACAACATAAACAAATATCTTGCGTTCCGCGAGTCTGGCGGTTCTCCGCCAGAAAATATTTATAATTCTGACGAGAAAACGCAATGATTGTGAACACTTCAAATGTAAACAAACAAATGAAAATACCAAGAAGTGACCTACGATAATAATGAATAGCGAGATGGTTTATGCTGCTCTGCTCGTAGCAATAGACTCTCCATCTGGAGGGGAACGATTTTACCGATTGAAAATATCTACCATTTGAAATAATGAACGTTTCCACTGAACCGAATTCAGTATTTCGTTTCCCTAAAATCTCATGGAAACATATCGGGGAATGTTTCAGAGGGATCAACAGGAGAAAAATAGATAACATAAATTTATTACCAAGGAGATAAAAAAAATCTGACAAAAATATACAAGGGGCAAATATTGAATATTTGATCGGAACAAACATAATATATTAGGGCCTCTAAGCTTGGAGTGGTGGTTAACGAGCAAGTCGGTCAGACTAGTTAATATCTGAGAGTCTAGCTTCAAGCGATAGATAGTAAATTATTATAGTAGATTAGTAACTATAGCTGCGAGTTTGTTCTTTGTAGGTGAGCACGGTACTGCCTCCTTGTATCAGACTTCGCTGGGCTTAGTAAATAACTGGACGCTTAGTTTCGAACGACGGTTGGCAATCCAATCTATGGGACCCCTACGGAGGGATCTTGTTTTTCTCATGCTGTTATGACCTTGTATCACACAAAACTTATCTTAGTTAGCATAGACAGAATGGCAAAAGAGATAAAAATGACTAAAATGAGAAAAAATGTGAATGAAAATTTATGGGGGAAGAAAGTACAATAGTGTGATAGAAAGTGAGAAGAAACTAAAGTGAGAGAAAGAGATGGTAAGGAAGGGGGTAGGAAGAAAGAAACAAAGAAATGAAAGGGAAATATGGGAAAGAATGAAGCAGAATAGATAGAGAGAAATCAAAGAGAGACAGAGGAGGGAAGGGGGAAACAGAAAAGAAAAAAGAAAGTATTGAACGGGAAAATAAGGAAGAAATGAAGCAGAATAAATGGAAAGTAATCAGAGAGAGACAGAGAAGAGAAGGAAGTAAGCAGAGAAGAAAAAATAGTGTTGAATGGGAAAAAAAGGAAGCAGAAAGAGGAAAAGAAAGGATGCTGAAAGAAAGAAAGAAAGAAAGAAAGAAAGAAAGAAAGAAAGAAAGAAGGAAAACAAAATGAGGGGACAAGTAAAGGAAGAAGGTAGAAAGAAAAACCAAATTAGGAACAATGACAGAATAAAAAGGAAGGCTTTACTGATAACAAATGAGACACGATCTACGAGAAGTGTTGTGTTGACGATTTGTAAACGAATAAGTTATTGTGTCTCCCATCGCCGATTGTTTAGGATTATTGTCAGAACCCTTGACCGATGGCCACAGAATTGATTACCTAGCCAAGCCAATGTGATTAATAGTTTTGTTCCGTTCAACTAAAGTGCTACGATCGTTTATCATCAACATTGCAGAAAGGAGCAATTATCAGAAAAGGTAGACAGTGAAAAAGACAGAAAGGAAGGAAATAAAAGACACATCGGTGAGACAATAACTTTCCTGATACTTTCAGTAAAGTTGCAAGAAGTAATTGCAACAAGAAATCACAAAGTGCACATCCTCAGCTTAATCCGTTGTAACTAAAAAGGAATGAAAATCAGTTCATAAATACAGCTATACCTAGAATAGTGCGTTTTTAATCAGTGCTGATTCCGATGTAGTACGGTAAAGGTATTGCTTTACAAATTAGTGTAAGTATCTTAAAAACTGGAAAAAAAAACATATTGAATTATGATAAGATCTTGAAGAGTATGTTTTGAATAGTGCGTAAAAATTTTGAACTGAATGAGGGCATCAATCATCATATAACTCATATAGCTATGATACAGGGGAGGTAACTGTAAAAATTCCCAGATCACCTGAATTGCTGATCACTTCCATGGTATCTCATTGTCCTCTCTTACACAAAATATTATCTAAATTCATTATGAACTTTTGGAGATATTGTTTGGTATAAATATCCACCTAAGGTGCAGGGGAAGAAAAATTCCTGGGTCGGCCCTGGGATCAATTTTTATGTATCCTAATGCCCAACTTTTCACAAAATTTCATTGGAATTCATGGTGCTCCTTTGGAGAAATTGGGTGGTGTGGATATATAGCTACAATGCAGGATGGATTCCTGGATCCGCCACAAAATTGAATCCTTTTTTCCATTTCCAGACGGACCGTTACGAAAGAATAAACATACTTTTTCCAATTTGAAATAAGAAAATATACATATTGCCATCTAAGAGTAGGTACGCCTGGCACAAGGACACCAAAGAGGAGCACTCACTAGGGAAGAGTATAAAAGTTTCAATAGTAATGAGAGGAGAACAAACTCTATAGAATACTGTTTATGGCAAAAATATATCATAAAGTTATAGTTCCAGAAAAAAAAACGGCCATTGTTTGATAGATAATTACATCAATGGGAAAAAACTCACCTTATTGTAGCGGTTTGTGAGCAAGCCAAGCAGATCATTTAAATTCTTGCAGTCTTGTGCCAGTCCAAGCTAAGCTTAGTAACTAGCAATGAATTCATAAAATGAATTCGACCCTCACCGGGTGGTTTGCAGTCTTTTGCAAATTAATCCAAGCGTTGTAAATATTTGAAAGAGATTTATTCGCAAACTGGCGAGGGCAAATTTAACTCAATTTCGTGTTTAATGTGATATCAAAGCGAGATTGCGTAAACAAAATTGACTGAAAGTTGAGTTTAACGTAAGATCCATGCGCTTACATGTAGGCAAGGACAAAAATGACTCAGTCCTCGCATCCAGTGTCATACAAGCGTCAGAAATGTCCTTCTGACATTCTCTTTTAAGTCTGATGTGGCGTTGCTCGGATTAGACATTATATACTTATTTTAAGGGCATAGCACGGACTTCAGGTAAGTTGTAATCGCGTAAAAATCTGCTTGCAAAGTAATATCATATGTTGCTACTCATGAGTTTGATCATCACTGATGGAGTCATTATTTCAATGCTGTTCCAGGCTACGCCAGGCCTATTCACTTTCAGTAAAGAAATAACGAGTGCTGAGAGAAATAACTCAAATAGTAATAGGCTGGCCATGTTGTAAGAATGACCGAAAAACCGATTGATATCACGACTCGAAACATGGATCCCCGGAGACCACATGCGATACTGAGGCCGACAAAATACAAGGTGGAGAGATGAACTAGACAGATTCTGAAAATACTGGCTCCGTGACACCTATGCTAGAGAAATATGTCAGATTCTTGGGAAGGGTTATGTCCAACGACGGACGTTGAAAGAGTGATGATGATGATATGCAAATAAAGATAAATATAATCATGAAGAAGCAGACAGACAGCAAGTGCGGTTGACGAACAGGTCCTTGCAAAACTGGTAATACGCTCACCCATGATTCGAATTATGTCCTCATTTGAAACTGCTCATTAACTATTCTTGTGACAAATGGTAAATACTCATGATTCACGTATGGGTATATACATATGCATACAATGCACATGGTATACTTATGAGTAACAGACCTACATAAAAAAGGTACTGCCAAGCAATTTACCTCAGAATACATGCAGGACATTGGAGCATTGTACCGTAATGAGATGTAGTCAATACAATAGTACATTGGTGTGCATTCGTAATTTATCTACATTAATATTTTATAAATCTATTTAAAAATGTTAATATTCTGTGCTAAAGCAACATCCCATCCGCTTTCATTACAGTATCAATATTCTTTTCTAAACGACCCCCATTTTGCTCCTACTTGGGGGGGCGGGACGCAAGCCTTTGCCAATTGTCTCAAATGGCTCCTGCGGTGTTTGTAGCTTGACCACGTTAATGAATGAGACGAGGTGTCATAAAGAATTTATTGACGCCTGGAGAGAATGACATTGTTTCACATTATAAGCCTGGACGTGCGAGGGTGTGTCACTTAGCACGTTGCTTGACAAGTAGTTATTAACTGAATTTATGATCTGAATTTGTCGTTGTATGCGGTTCGATCTGAGTGATTAATAGTTGTCACTGAATTAAGTAGAATTATTGATTTGCCCACGAAGACTGGCAAACTTATACAAAAAAGATGAAAAATTCACGCAAAAATAATACTTATACAATAGGCAGACACTGGCACGCAAATATGTACGTTTGCACACACATACACACAGACTAACTCACACATATGCACACATACGTACTCTCTAACTCACACACATGCACTCATATAACAATGTTCAAGGGCGGATCCAGGATTTTGAACGATGAAATCCAATTTTCTCCTTTATCCACACGATTCAAATAAATAATGGATACAATGTTTGTTTTCAAGATTAATCTATGATCACATTGGGTAATTTGGATGTTTTTATTTTAAAAATTTCTTTAACTAAACATCTGATGATTCAAACAAAACTAAATCTGAATATAAGCTCCTCTATTCAGGGTTGAGCACTCTTTAAGTGAGGTGACCCATCTATTGTAAACTTATGCAATGTTCTTCCATAGGGATAAAGCACTCTGGTGCGTAAATAAATATATCGCTTAAATTCAGCCTTATTGACCGTCCAGTTCCGTAGCTCAGAGGTAGGATTTCGGTCTTGGTCTGAAGCGAAGGTTTCAATCCTGCCTCCTGGTACTGGATGGGATAATGGAAAGTTTATAGCCACACTGAAGAGATGTAATACATCGAAACAACTGTCTGTTGATGACGCAATAATATATATATATATATATATATATATATATATATATATATATATATATATATAGATGAATGTTAAATAGATATATAAATAAAGGGGATGGGCTAGAAGAGGATCAAAAAGAGACGTACCAGTAATCAATTATAACTATTAGATATCACAGAATTTTACAACTATACAACCAAACAAAACCCTTCTAAAGTTCTGTAATTGAACTGCCCTAATTTTCCTATCCATGTCGAAATGTACTCGTCTTGTGAAGCACCATTTGGACAGATATTACTACCTAAACCAGAAAACACCCAAATGCCAATTAAGGCAAATTTGTCACCACTCCACCCACAGAGCGAAAACGACGAAAGTAACCGGTATAATTGTTACTTGCCGAGCAATAAAGATGCAAAAATCGAGTGTCAAGTTCGTCGTCATGAAGGCAGCCACACCTCCCAGGTAAAAGAGGGGTCGTGTGGGGGATATATGCTCTTGCGTGTGTTTGATAATGTGCGTGTGCTACTATTGCGTGTAAACAAGCATATTTGTGTATAGGCATCTATAGACAAGTATATGTGTGTAAATGCTGAAGGTGTCTGCATTCATGTTTATTTTGATAGGTCTAGATGATTGACTTGATATTTACCTTGCTATTTATAATACGAGTTGAGTTAATACGAGTGTGTTTTTACATGTCACTTGCCGGTATTTATGTATTGAGTTATCTTCATCATGGGATGGCATTAAGAGTGTTTAGTTTTAACTTGTTCGAAAAGATCGCTTCTGATTTTTATTGTGACAGCTGCCATATCAAGCTACATTTTAAAAATGTCAACATAGATGTATTTTTGTTTATTTCCTATTTTATTTCATCTCTGCTGTTAATAGCGACGATGAAAGAAATGAGCAACATTCTGTGCATGTTATTTTCTTTTATTACAAGAAAAAGTAAACACGCTGCTCAAATGTAAAGTTGTTGAAGAAATTGTACTCTTTTTCGAGAAGTTGGACAATGAAACATGTCAAATGTAGTTTGCGTAGTTCTGTGTTTGAGATTTCACATTGAGCGATGTATTGCGATTCGTTAGATCAGTTGGGATTGTGAGCAAAGAAGTAAAGACATTACTTGAGAATGATTGACATTACACAACGTGAGCCTACACGCTGAACATATCCAAATCAAGCGTTAAAGATAATGGGCAACACCTTGATTATGTTAGTCACTTTGATGGGACACTGTCAAAAAAGCGGGAAAGCAAACTTTTCAGCGGTATTTAAATGTTCAATTTTTGGAACAAAATATGATGTGCAATGTAATGCTAATGATTATGAAACCTAACCAAGAGGCAGACCTACAAACTGAGAAGCATGCAACGTGCACATCAGAGAATCGTGCTCTACCTTACATGGACAGGTCACAAAACAGCATGGTATATAAGGAAGAAAACAGGAGTCATAGACATTAGAGAAACTATTGAAAAACCCAAATGGCAATGGGAAGGCCGTGTTGTAAGAATGAAAGAAAACTGATGGACATCGTGACTCACAACATTGATATTCAGAGATCATATGAGAAACTGAGGCCGACAAAACACAAGATGGAGAGATGAACTACACAAATTCAGGAAATACTGGCTCCGCAATACCCATGATGGAGAATTGTGGCGAATCCCGGGGAAGGTCTATGTCCAACGATGGACGTTAAAAGACTGATGGTGATGATGATGAAATGCGAGAGACTATGGGGAAAACGATATGAAACGGCGCTGACCATACCAAAACCGGTTTCCAACCAAAAAAAGTAATGCTATTCAAACAGTGAAATACGGAAAAAGTTCTCTTCCAAAACCTGGACTTGGAGGAAAAAGAATTGATTCTACAAGAACTGCTCCAAAATAGATCAAATGAAGTCAGCATTCAGCAAAAACCGTCCGGCCTAAATTAGAGGAAAAGCGTATAATACTTCATCAGTAGACTGCATGTTGTTTGGTAACCAGTTGTTACAGTGTGCAAAGGGAACTTTTAGTCAGAATCTGGTTTTAAAGTTTTGAATGTTTAGCTGATGGATGAGTCAAGTTGTCAGGGTGAAGGCCCGAAACCACAGTTTTAGAATACCCAGTGATGATCAAACTCACTACATTGGCAAATTGGCTTGCAAAAGAGACTTGCTTACCATCAAGCTACGGAAGGTACTTTTAATCATTCACAAAAATTTCCTTGGCCTGCTATAATGCCAATGCAGTTTGGGTTCATAACGAGAACCGAACTCATTACACTAGTTAACTGGTCTCCAAATCATGCAGGCCAGTCTTTGTGCTGAAGTTATTTCCCTAGGTAAGCTTTTTCTAATTGTGGAGAAACCTGTTAATCATTTCTATTCACAAAATGCTCTGCCTACTTTGAAGTGGCCTGATTTCGTTCTGGATCCTCATGGGAGTCGAATGTGTAAAAACACCTCGTTTAGTCCAATAGCTATTTCCTTAATTGAAAAAAAAACAGTGATGAAACAAAGATGGAAAAAATTGTGAAGCAAATTGAAATTGATTACGCAAAGTTTCATCATCATCATCATCAGCAGCAGCAGCAGCAGCAGCTGCCTCTTAGCGTCTGTTGTTGGACATTCACCTTCCACATGATTCGATACACCTCTATATGATGGTCGTTGTGGAGCCAATTCCTTCCGAACTTGTTTATTTCTCTGGCCGTTTTATATTTTGCCGGCTACAGTTCTGCATTGTGTTCTCTGGGTATCCACGTTGTAAGTCGTGATGCCCGGCGGTTGTATGACATTTTCGGTACTTGACCAGCCCATTGTCACGTAAGTTTTTCCCTAATATCCTGGGCTATTGTATGATCTTTTCATTCGTTGAGCATAATACTCTCATGTGCACATTGCATGGTAATCAGTTCAAAGGTCAGTCTCTCGGTAGTTCCATATTTCAGCTCCATAGGTGACTATTGAGAAGAAGCATTGGTTGTAGACCCTTCTTCTGTTGGCCTCGGTTTCGCGCATGATCTCTAAGGATCCACGTTGTGAATCGTGATGTCCATTCTTACAACATGACCTGCCCATAGTTATTTAAGTTTTCTGATAGATTCCCTGATGTCTCGGACTACTGTTTTTCTCCTGATATACTGTGTTGTCTTGTGATCTCTCAATGTGAGGTTGAGCATTATTCTCTTATGTGTGTGTTGCCTGCTTCTCAGTTTGCAGGTCTTTCTCTCGGTTGAGATCCATGTTTCAGCTCCATAAGTGACTAGGAGGATGCATTGGTTATATACACTTCTGCCATGGAATCTGTCCTTTGGCCATTCCTTTTTCCATATTTTCAAAGCACAACACACAGATTGGATCTCTAATCTCGCTAAAACATTTTTTTGATAAACGAAATTCGATGGTTGATTGTCTTCTTCGATTTTCATTGGGATAGAAAATAGTTAAACGTTTTTAGAATTAGTTTAATCTTAATTTTTAAGAGACTTTCAGAGCGTTAAATCATAGCAGTGAGTAAATAGCACAGATCAAGATGCGTGTTTTGCACTTCTTTAGGTACAGAGATGTATTTTAAGATGATTAAATACATGCATACGAACACACACATATATATTCGTGTATAGATATTATCAAATAAATTGCTTCATAAAATTTATACAATATACATGTATGTATATATTCATTTGTTTATAGATACTATCGAACAAATTGATTAATAGAATTATACATTACATATATATATATATATATATATATATATATATATATATATATATATGAAATCATACTATACATATGTACATATATATGGTATAATTTCTTAAATGAAATATTCATCATGATATATATATATATATATATATATATATATATATATATATATATATATATATATATCAGCAGGAGCAGCTGCAGCCCTTATAATTGTATAAAGGCCTTTGGCATTTCTCTCCATGGGGACTGAGACTGTGTTAATCTATACCATGTCCTACCTGCTAACATTTTTATGCTATCCCTCCATCTTGTATCTGGTCTTTGCTACTTTGTTTGAAAGAAAGACAAAAGGGAAACCCTCGAAGCATCCCAACATAGCTGGTATGTCTTTGCAATCTGTTCACAATGACAAGATGATCATGGATATGGGCATCGGCATTCAAAGGAAATCTGACATCAAGGAGCGGAATCAGGACTTCAATACCACCTTTAAGATCAAAAATATAGAGGAACCATGCTATACTCTAGATAACTGCTGAGCTAAGAAAAGGATGCAACAACACTTGGAATGGTCGTACATGACGACCTAGACCTTAGATCATACACCAAGATGTAAAGGTCACTCCTCGTGGAGTCTATGAAAGCCAAGAGTCTTGAAAGGTGCAAGGAACTGCTAAGGTATTTTAAGAATTATGTCTACCTGTGAAATTCTTCCTCTGGCGAGAAAGTTTCCACATTGGAGGCCCTGAGGTACCATGTCTTATAATGGCTCAAGGCCACCCAAAAAGGGAAACTATGTATGGAACCAGGACGGTTCTCCCTGTCCCACAGCCAAGAAGGTGCAGAAGTTCTGCAAGACTAAATTTCTTATTTCTGGCCAGCAGGCTTCTGGGCATCTTCCAGCTCGGATCTGAGCCTGCTTGACTACACCGTGGGGGTGTTTTGGAACAGGCATACAAAAAAAAAACTCCCATCCCAACATCGTACCCGCCAGGTTGCCATTCAGGATGTGTGAGCCAAGAAGTCCAAGGACTTCGTGGTCAAAAGCTTCACAGAGAGTTGAAGCCATAATTGAAAATAATGGAAACCACATTGAATAAATGATTCATTTCGGTATTATCTATGAGTTGTATTAATGTCCTTTCGTATTAATAGGCACATTTATACATAACAAACAAGTTTCAGAGATTGCAGCAATTTTACAAGTTTTGCTTCCTCATCCTATATATATATATATATATATATATACTCACTATGTATAATCACTACTAATCACTACTTACGTCACTAGTTAGATAGGTTGGTAGACAGCTAACATTCATCATACTTAGGTCGATCGATAGAAAAGGTTCATACATCATTATGTCCAATAACTCTTAGCGTTTTCTTTAAATTCATTTTCATTTGCTTTTTCAATCAAGCCAGTACATGTCAGGGTCTTTTTTTATAGACTAGAAGCCCTGGGGCTTTATGCATGTGTGCATATATATTATTCCTCGCCCTTGACCCTTTTTCAATCACTGCTATCCATAACAGTCCTGTTTAATCACCAGCTTACCTAAACTGTTCACAGCCTTCCCCGAGATGATCGTTTGAATTCTACACTGGATAAATAAATTAATCAGAAAAGATGGCAAAAAAATCTCAGATTTACTGATAACATTGTCCTTATTTGCTGAAAATCGTCATATTCTCCAGAAAACTCAAGGCAAACTGAATTAAGTAAGCAAGAGAGTTGATCTCCTCATAGTAATCTATTGAGCCGAAACATGGAACCTCACCAAAAGATAAATCCTCAAACTCAGAACAATGCAACATGCATATGAGAGAATGGAGCCCAATATCATATAGAGAGATCACAAGACAGCATAATATATTAGAGGAAAACAAGAGTCAAAGATATAGAATCTATTTGGAAATTCAAATAGCAATGGGCTGGTCATGTAGCAAGAATGACAGGCACTGCTGGATATCACTACTCACGACTTGGATCCCCAGATATCATATGGGAAACTGTGGTCAGCAGAAAGTAAGATGGTATGACGGAGTGGACACACTGGCTCCACGACGCCCACGATAGAGAGGTTTGGCGAATCCTATAGTCTATGTCCAACGACAGATACTAAAAGGCTACTGCCGATGAAGATCTATCCTGACTTTGCTCTGCCTCAACTGTTGAAACATGAAATTTCACACTCATACATACCCTCTCAAAGCGCAAGGAAAGTGTTGTTTTTCGTTGTTGTTGATTTTTTTAATTTGAAAATACCCGGTAAATAGGCCTTAATTTGGGGTTCAATTTACAGTTAAGGTTTATGCAAGATTAGTCTCTGAGTTGGTGTTCATGTTACTTTGTAATCGTGAATTTATGATTCAAACCAGACTGGTAAAATTTCCATCAAGGTGACTTACTTTTACCACCACCAAAACAGCATATTATGGCAGCGATGATTCATAATTCCCTTTGGGATGCAAGTCTTTATTTAACAAAAACTGATAACATGAATGCTTTTGTCAGTTTTAAGGGAGTTTCTCAACCTTATTCACTCTCTATCTATCCATTTGCAGCACGTACAGGCCGGACCAAAATGAAAAAGTGAACAAAGATATAATAGCCACGTTATTAGTAGCCGTCAACCTAAACTGTGAACATGGGTTTCTTTAGTTTTCAAGTGAATCTGCCTGGTAAACTGGCTGGCTATCTGTACATATATTTTGGTTCCTCCTCCATTATTTCCAAAGTTTCGATTTACAACGTAAGCTCATACTAAATTGGTCTCTTAGTTTGTATTCAGTTGCGTATGTTTTTCGAAAAAATATTTTTAGTGATCCTACAAAAGGCAAAAGGAGTACTTTATTAATTGATCACCTTTTTTTCTATCTTTTTAATTGATTGCCCCCAGCATAGCAAGTTGCCATAAGACGTTGCTCATCTGACAGTTTCTCTTGATTAACCATATCTGTTCTTTCTATTTTGTACTTTTTGAAAGAGTAAGAATCAGTTTCTGGAGATCAATCCCCTTATGCTTGCTTTGTTTTTTTTACTCCATCTACCTGATAAAGTATGTAAAGTATCAGGTACATCATTGTTTTGAATAGTCAAGAGGCAAGTTCAAAGATGTGTGTTCCTGTTTTGCAATTAGCAGGAGCAGCTAGGGAAAAAAGGTGGAATCTTTGCAGCATTGGGTCTCTCAGGTCCTTGGATTATCAGGAAAAGCTAAATTCCCGGCACTGACATTGTTCTTTTTCAATGTGGAAGATAAGAACTATCAAAAGTTTTAATCGGATTTGTCCAAAAATTCTGTGACTTTGGCTGAACAATAATTCGTGTCGGATTAAAAACACTTTTAGCTGCAATATACACGTCAAAAATGGTTTGGGGAAACTTATTCAAATTGAAATGGACAGTGATATGTCAAATAGGATCAAATACTGTTTTGTGTGTATGTACTGATGTATCTTTATATATGTGTGAACATCTATCTCTCTGCATTTATATATATGTGTGTGTGTGTGTGTATGTGTGTGTGTGTATATATATATATGAATATCTTTCTCTCTCCACTCTCTTTTCCACTCTCTCTTTCTCTCTCTTTCTCTCTCTTTCTCTCTCTCTCTCTCTATATATATATATATATACACACACACACACACACATATATATATATATATATATATATATATATATATATATATATATACATATATATATATATATATTAGAAATCACAGTAACTCTCTACTTTACCTTTAATTCGATATTTCTTCTTGTTTTATGCATTCCTATCTAGTCTCATGAATGGTGTTTGACATACGTGCACACAAACAAACAAACACACACACACACACACACACACACACACACACACACACACACACACACACATATATATATATATATATATATATATATGTGTGTGTGTGTGTGTGTGTTCAAGATTCACCGATTCACAGAATTGGTAATCTTGAATTTCACTGGGGGTGGATACGAAATTTGCAAAATGTTATACAGACAACCGTCCAATTAATTATGTAACATTTGTGATCAAATTTTGACGAATAAATCAAGTGTGAAAAGAACTCATTGATATTGGGTGATTAAACTCCCGAGGAAAATTTATTTTCCAAAATTGTTTCAAATGGAAACAATTTTTTTAAATCTCAACTGTGAAGTTCTCCCTTTCAAAAACATTATTTTCCGTCTTTTTGTGAATTTAATGACTTAACATCGTGCAGACATTGACAATATCCCGAGATGATTCATTCACAGTGAAAATTGGCAAATCACTTTTGTGGAAAACCTGACTAAGCGGAACAAATGCACTAGAATTCCAAAATCATGGAGGGAGCCTGACTGCTACAGGCTCAAACTCTACTCGTACTTCTAAACCGACTGAAAATGATTACAGCAATTTTTGTATTATATATGTAATAAGTTTTTTGTTAGGTAAACCAAGTTTGTAAGAGAGTCACCTATTCACATGATCGTGATTCCAAATCATTTTACAGAACAAACCTAATTTTATATATAGGTTTAACGTGCTCTGATTGACGAACTGTGAAGAGTTTACTCCCCAAATTTTAGCAAGGATTGTAACAGGGAAAGCGAAGTCAGCTGTAATTTTCACTGGAGTTGGACAATTCGAATTGAAAAAATAATTTTATTTCAGTGATTATTACAAACAGAAATGATTAGAAAAAGTGTCATATATTACTGGGCGTGGCAATTCTTGAAACATGGACTGATGGATATCTTTGCATCGCATTGCTCACATTAATATAAGGTTTCTTTCCTGATATCTCCACCCATGCTGATCACGCCTTTAAGCACAAACGAGAAACCCTATTATTGGGTCTCCTTTCATCGTAGGAGGAAGAAATTCAATGGAAAATCCCAGGAGTAGAGAGAGTAGGATGACGGAAAGACGAGTGTCCTCAAGATTTTATAACTGGAAGCTCAAGATGATACTTTCCAAGTTTCCCTGATTATCATCATTCATTATCATTATCATCCCTTGCATAAGGGATGGAAATTCCACAGAGCTCTGTCAAGCAGGTTTAGAAATTTTTTTCTATACCATTTCGTTCCTGGCAAAAAGGGAATTTTCGGAATGATAGTATGCCCTATTTACTTCTCACTTTGGAAGGTTGTATCCATGGATGACTTTTGTTTGTTTTACTTTCTCTGGTCCTTGATTTACGGAAAAAAAAAGATGGAAGATTACTTTGTCAAATGCACGACGCAGATACAAATATTTTCGTTCATCGTTTAAAATAAAGGGAAGCGAGGATTTACGCCCTTATTTTTGCACTTAAAGAAAATTTCTGGGTGTGATTCTCAGCATAATCCCCATTCAATAGGAGATTTCTGACAAGAGTAATCAGTATAATCCGTGAGGGCGTAACCATGGATTCGTTGCCACCCCATAATCTTAACACATACGAACTAGCGTTCTTAATAATACTGTTTTAATGTGAAGACGTTAATGTATGGGATTATCAAAAAAAATGGACATAACATGTAATTCAGCATAATGTCTTCCAGGAAGATATATATTTTCTCCAAAGTATAGATCATAATCTGTTGCTGTTTGTATTTGATGGCTCAAATAGAATTATCATTTTAAAATGCAAATATTCCCTCGAATTCCCTGTTTAAGGTGTATAGCAATAATAAAGCGTCTAATCTTTAAATGCAATTGGTCGTTTTTCATTCAATCAAGTCCTAATGGAGTCGTATGCAAATGGGAGTTTTTTTTTAATTCTCATGTGTAATATCCAGGAAATGCAAATGACGTTTTATTTAGCATTCTTTTTGTATAAAATGACGACGTCTTCATGAATTTATACGAGATATATCTGTATATACGGAAGAGAAAATTCAACGAAGATATAAACAACATCTGAAATCGTTGACATTTCGTTATCAATTTCCATTTTTATCGGATGGATATTTTTTTCTATAGTTTTCTACTTTTTTACTGATGAAAAGAGGAAAAAAAGCTATAAAAGACATACATGATCGGCCAAAGATGAATAGCCTGAGTGGCAGGATTTCAAATACGATCAAAAGTCGCTTCAGTCATAGGAAAATGATGAATGACAAAGATCCCATTGAAATCCCGTAAGAAAAGTCCATTGCAACATAGTGAACAACTTGTATCAACTGAAGTATAGCAACATTAGAAGCATCAGCACACGATATAGTTAAGACATTCGATCACTGATACAGTTGAAAATAAAACGATTGACAACAACGTGCAAAAAGTCTGACTCAATCATAGGCGACCAAGATTAACCGATATAACCACTGCTGAGGTGAGAAGTTGACCTTATAACAATCTTTCTTGATACTTTCCCATCGACTTTGCTTGGATACGAAATTACATTTTTAAAAAGTGGATGAAATAAAAAGGCCACGTCACCTCTTTAGAACAGCGGTTTTCAAACTGTGTCGTTGTACATTAGTGTGTCACAACTATTCCCAAAGTGTGTCCCATAAATTTGTCCGAAAACAAAACCATGAATATCAAGCCCTTAACTCTATTACATCTGTCTCGCTTCCGCCACGAATTGTTTTTTACACTGGATTTTGTGGGATATCAACTTTTATAGCAACAGATGAAAGGGAAATGTGTGATGGTACGTATATCAATATGCTGATATAGAAGTTTCGTTTATTGACAGCTGGAATGTTTTTATCTAATTCATTTCATTTTTACAGCACATCAGTATACCCCTTCATTATCACTTCAAAGTTCACAGCTATGATGTGGTAAAATGGTGGTCAAAGCGTAAAACATGTATCCGTATTTTAATGGAGTGAAGTGTTGATGCATCCCATTGATGAAAATATTTCTCAGTGTGCTGCTATGCAATAAAGTTTGAGAATCATTGCTTTAGAGGCTACGTGATGCTGATGCCAGACCCAAAACCCAGCAGCCTCTCTTTTTGGCGCAGTTTTCAGCCCGTTCTCTACACTGGCATCTCTCATCGTTGAAACAAATGCTGAATATTGGAAACCCTGCCAAACGAGTTGTTCTGTTGGAATAACTTTCAGGTATAGCGATTAAGTATTCTTTGTTCCACTTGTCTACTTTAAATATCAACTTTATTAATAACAACATCTTTAAATCGTTTGGCACATATGATAATATGCGCAGTTTTCTTTGTAGCCATTGTCTTATTCTCAACCATTCATCAAAAAATAAATAATCAGTTCATATCGACTCAGCTCGGGTGGTATATTTTAATGGAAGGAAGTGTATTATGTAAGTGAAACATATTTCTTAGTGTGTTGCCATATAGTTAAGTTTGAGAAGCACTTTCTGCTTTAGAGACTGCGTGATGTTCGCTTTATTATTACTTGGTAATACGAGATTCTGTCTGCCTCTCTGGAAGGTCACGGGTTCAATTCTCGGTACGAGCTAAGCGCGTGGAAAAATTTTCACGGGACAGATTTTCCTGTGCACTCGGCAGGTTATTAGGTACATTCCATGGTTCGTGATTGGGGTTGGGGGCACATATCGACTGTTTTACGGTAGCGTTCTACCAAGAACGGAAAGTAATCATGTCTTTACACAAAATGAGGTTTATGCGTGGAGAAAACTTCCTCCACCATTTAAAAACAGTTATTGCAATATAAACTCGTTCATACGATGGTTTACAATGATAATGACCTGATAAAGTGAGTATGCCCATCTATTAGAAAAGAAAAAAAATATCCCGACATTATTTGAACACATATTTTAGGATAGCGTTTCAGTCATTCTTCCCACTTCCATGCAGATTCTCATACTATCAAGTAATGATGAAGCCATTTCGAAATAGTTTTAGATGAATTATTTTTGCAATTACTATTTTATTAATACTCTTTCACTATTCACGCTTTGATAAATGGCGAAAATAATTACATCAACTGCATGTAGTAACGGAAAGAATGATTGCGAAAACCTTTCGTATGAAAATGATCAAAAAATATTATAACAACTTGAGGTATAATACCAATTAGTTAAAAGACAAAAATCATATACAATGTGTGTCCGGAAAGTATTCAATCATTTAACACTTACGAAAAAAAAAACCTGCCTAGAGCAATGGTGTCTTAGTACAATTCAAAATTCATGCCTTGATACCTTACACAATCATGTTTTTCGTAAATTTGTCCATGGTTTGGAAATTTTTTCATGAGCTAGAAGTAGAATGGGGCCTAGTCTGGAATATAGGAAACTAGCAGACTTATAGGGCAATGCATATTTTGCCAGAAGAAAAAAAATCTTCATGGAACGTGAAGAATCACCCCTTCCCGGTCATTGTGAGAGTCACACAGTAAACAAGTTCACTCAATGGCTTCTCATTGTCAACTGAGTAACTCTGCAGGAGATCGCATGATCTGGTTTTCGAGGAATTGAGAATGCCTGGACACTTTCCGGAAAAGCCCAATGTAAGTTCAAAACAAACCTTCCCTTTTTCATATCATAATATTATAATAAGTAATTATTTCCAAATTAATTATGTCAATCGTTCCCTTCGAACTTTGCTTTTGCAAACAGGAAAGCAATAGTTTGAAATCTGCTTTGCTTGAAAAACGGGCGAATTCGGACTTTTCTAATCATAAATAGTAAGAAAAATAATTACATATATATATATATATATATATATATATCATTATTCTAGTTCGAAAAAGTTTGGAAAGAATAATAGCAGGTTTTTATACTTTTTACGCAAAACAATCAGAAAACAGGTGTGATTTGTTATTTTGTTTTTGTTTTTTACCCTATTTGGAGTGATCAATTAAAAAATTGGAAAGAAGGATGATCAATGATTCAGTCACTTCTTTCATCTTTTAGACTGTGATCGATTAAACAAGTTTAAATTCAGAAAAAAAAACAACAAACAAAAACAGACAGATGTTAACTGAAGGATCAATTTAGCATGAACTAACATTGCAAATTGATCCCCTTACTTGAAATCTACCGGTGGAGGTGGTTGAAAGAGCAAATAGGATGTTTTTCAAGACATTACAAAGAGTGAAAATTTAATTTTAAGCCGTGCAGCTGCATTGGTGCAGCCTCTGCGCATGATAGATATTCAGTCATCCAGGCCAGCAAAAAACTGATATGTTGACAGTTTAGGGTGACAGTTTCTCATAACACCCATTACCAAGGTGGGGTTGAGGTAGTGTGGCCAACTTGAAACATTTTCTTGCGTTAAATCAACCTCAAAAAAGCATCAAAAACGCCAAAATGCACAGAAAATTTTTTAGCTATTTTATAACTAAAAATCAATCAAATTGTTGAAAAAAAACCGCTAAAATAGATTTAAAATAGTGCTGTTCGTTGGATTTTTGTACTGCTTAAACCAGAAACTTTAGTGTAAAAGGCGCTAAATTGGCCACACTGGTTTACACTGATGAGGTGACATGATTTTAAAAATGTTTTATATTCATTTCTGTCTTCCTGTCGGACTATCCTTCCTCTAGCCCAACCTCCACTTCATTTCTGCACAAATTACGATGGTCACCCCATTCTGTAAGTGACTGCAGTGAGTGAGATCTTGTGTTTACTAAGCCAAGCTTAGACGATATCGATAAGAACTGCATTCATAATTTGTTATTCAGAAACTTCTTATGTCAGTAAATGTTGAATTGCTCATAGCTTTTTCATATTCTAAACCCGTCCCATTTTTCTTTCATAATAAGAAAATATCTCAGCGTTCGTGCTATCAAATTGCTAACTATATCCAAGCTCCGCAGACAGCTATCGTCATAATTCTTCAGATTGTTAGCGTCTCTTGCAACCAATATTTTTATGGTAAAGTTGGTCGTCTGTTATAGATTTATAGTGAGAACACTAGCCTCGCAGGTCTATTGCTGATGAGTAATGTTTCCCGCTGGGGACACAGTATTACTGCCTCATAGCTTAGGGTTAGTCTAGCAAACGTCAATACCTAGTTAACGCCAATAGGAAAATAGTAATTGTCAAAAGAATTCAGAACTATAACATTTGAAGCCACTTTAGTAATCCCTACACGTACATGACATTATTTTTGGTTGGCTATAAAATGGCTACCTCGATCAAAAATGGCTATACAGTTGCCAGCCCAATTGTCAAAACATTTGCTTACTAGATGTTAAAAACAGTGCATAACTATTGTGCAGCGTTTTCAACGTCGTTTTTAACATCGAGTTAGCGAATATTGGAGTGTGTGGATTAACCAATATGATATGTGTATTAACTGCTGTTTTTCTCACATGAATTTTCCATCTGTCCGCTCACTCAGTGTTAAAAATGGCAAACAAACGTTGGACACTGTTTTTAACAATAAGTGAGCGAGTACGTGAATCTTCTCAATTTACAATAATGGTAGATATATCATAACTCTTTACAATCAATTTAATGGCCAACCGAAATTTGACCACGTATGAATTAGGATTATCACAATTTTTAACTCCTTAAACTCGAATTTGGCCTCAGGTTTATAAGAACTACATGTGCTTTGCAGATTAAGTAGGCATTTACAAAACTGGGTTCAAGGTAGCAAGTGTTCACCAATCAATAGGAATCGAACTCAACTGTAAAGGCTTGCTAGATTAATTAGAAGACATTAAAAAGAATGTTAAATATACTCCAAAATAAATGACTTCTTTTTGTATTTTGTGACCAAGATGGAAATAAAGGGAAGTAGCCCTAACAATTAGAGCTTTAATGTCAAATATTCACAGGCTACGTTGTCACTTGACCCTGCTAGAAATCGATGCAACTTCGGCAGTATTTAGTACACATAGAGGACTGTGTAAGTAGGGAGTGTTTTTTAAGAACACACAGCGATACTAATTAGCACCAACAGCTCTCAGGCCATAATTAGAAAGGATAGTCACAAAGTCTATACCTAGAAGCTAACACTGTAGACCCCTGTGGTTATGAAACTGATAATTTTTTTCTTATCTTGCGGGCTTCGGACATATGTATTTGATTGAGAATCTAACGGGTCGATTTGAATGAGCATTAATCCCATGACATGGTTGACCAATCAAAATTGAGAATGTGGCTGACCAATTTAAAGGAGTTATGAAATTATCAGTTGGAAAAAAAAAGCTGTCCGTAGGAGCTGCTCGCTTCTTTTGCTCTATGGTCTGTCTCGAGTTAGCTGGAGGGTTTAGCCAAAGTTGTTTTAGTTGTAGCTAAATGGTCTGTTACAAAGTGGAAGAGGCAAAGAGACAAAGATTCAGTTCTCAAAAGGGCCTGGGTTGAATGACCTGTAAGTAAGTGGACGACAAAGAAAGGGAAAATGACAATGTAAAGGAACCACGTAGATTTTCGAAGCCACCAACTAGTATTCAAAAATGAGAAAATCTGTCCCGACCCGTTCAATAATTAAAAAAAAAATTGCTCTTCATTTTACAATATGATGATTTCAAGTGACTTTATTCACGAGTGTATGTGCATGCAGGAATCTCATTTTGTGGAACATTTATACAGTGGGGACTGGGTGAGGACTTGGTAGGGACACGACGGAGACACGCTGGAGACACGACGGAGACTTCTTTTCCTCTTTTTCCTTTTTTGTTACCTTCCTGACTCGATCATTATCAGACTTCATGTTGTGTCTTGTTTTCTGGTACTCTGCGTTCTCTCCGTGACTTGACCGAATCACAACGAGCTTTTAATCGAGACTGCTGTATGCTCAGATAATCGTACAATATGTGCTGATTCTAGTTCCATAATTAAAACGCTCATGATGCAACATTAACAACGATGTGGATTCAATTGAATTCATACTGCGTACTATTTATCTAAGTCTTAATGATCCAGTGTCAACTGGAGAAGTAATTGTATTCGGTTGCATATCCCTGTCTATCCGTCTACACGACATTTCCAAAAGTACAGAGTGGATTTCAGAGATACAATTTTGTGGTAGGATAGATGAAAGACAACGGAAGGAATGATTCAATTTTTCGACAGATCTGTGCAAAATTACCTCCCGTACGTCACGGTTGCTTGTCGACGGCACGTACTATCGCCAAAATTTCATGTCTCTCAGCAGGAATAATGTGGAACTTATCAATGACACTTTATGGATTGGTTGACAATATGCTACGGAAGAACTGTTTCAATTTTTGGGCAGATCCATGCTCAATTACCTCCCCTATATTACTGTTATAAGTCAAAATCATGTGGCTGTTATTTTCTGCTTACAAGATATCTCAAAATGCTCCTGAACAATTTCTATTGAATTTTATGGCAGGGTAGATAATAGATGAATAGGCGACGTGGATTCAATTTTATGATGGATTCAGGTACGATTACACCCCTACATCGTAGTTATATTTATTTTAGTTTTCTTATCTCATCTACAACTCAGACTTTCACTCTACGGCAGGAAGCAAACTCTTCAGATTTTAGATAAAGTGTAAGCTCCCCATGAGATTCGAATTCTTGCCCCCCCCCAACCAGGCTTATGATCAGCTGCAAAGACTAACTTAGTCACGGTCGGCAGAAGTTAAATCCTTTCATTTAAACCTACGGTATAATCAGAAAGTTGGTGTCAGGTTCGTTGTTTCTGATGAATAACCGTAGCTATCAAAGGTGACAGGTATTCTATGCTTTTTTTTTTATACATGTGCATATGATATTTCTTGTGTTTGTTTGTATGTTTCGGCGCTCCTGGTCACACTGTTTTTAATTTAAAAAATTTTTTTTTATTTAGGCTTGAAGGTTGACATCAGTACTCCACAAGACCATTACTAACAATAGTGTTTCCCTATCTGAAAAAAAGCTTTTAGGACCTCTTTGGGGCGCAATAGTTTATTAATAACGTCTAGATTCCTCAAGATTTCGAAATTTCTCGATTTTTTTTACATCTATTTCAGATGTTTTTCAATGGGAAAGCGCCATAAATGCTATAAGCGCAAAGATGCCATAAATATGATTTATTCTGACTATAATCATTCTTAAATTATCATTTTTTACATGACAAATTTTCATGCTATGTTTGTTTGATTAACAGTGATGGCCACTTTCCGTACAATTAGTATATTTAAAAATCAAATGAAGTAATCTGTTGAATAAGTGTACCCAATGAACTATTTTAATTAATTTCTACTTTCATCTTAATTCTTTTCATTATTGCTTATCATAAATTCAATAACTCAATTAGACAAAAGTAAATAGTAATCGAATTCGATACAATACTTCATCTAATATTGAAAATTAAGAATAACGTGGTGGAATATGTTGTCTTTTTTAACGTTATCTTTGTTCACAAGTCTGTAGTAATAATGTGTTACTTTCCCTTCCTTTTCGTGGATATTAAATGCCGAGGAAGAAAAAAAAAGAATTGCTGTACGCTTTGTACACAATTAGGTTAATCTAAATTGATATTAGATATCAGAAGCAGGTGATACGGAGAAGATCAGGGAATTAGGAACAGTTTAGACTTGTCAATCATAATTACCCTGCACAATAAGTGGAAGCGAGACCGTAATAGTAGTATTAGTAGAGCTAACAGAACTTATGAAATGATGATGATGATGATGATGATGATGATGATGATGATGATGATGACAACAGTGATATTAATTGTCAGTTCTATTTTGTTGAAAGAAACGAAAAGTGAATTCGTTTCAACCCATGTTCTTTTGGTTGCCAATATATCGGTCGAATGATTTTTTAGGAGGAAGGGAATGGAAACATCATACTTGTACTACTTTTTAACCCAGAAAATTCTGAAAGGAATTAAATTAGAGAAAAAAAACAAAACACGACGTTATTAAAAAAGCACGTATGATGCTGAGGTTCGTCCTCACTTCCTCCGTGACACCGCTGGAAAATAAGGCAAGATACTAATATTTTGTAATTAATTGAAAGGCACGCCTTCGGCATTCATTCCGTATGTTTTTGTTTTTTAATTTTTTCATAATGTATACTTGACAGTTCGTGTTGTCTCATCTAATCTGAAAGTTAAGTAGGGCAGAATCGATTGATTAATTCCATTTGAACCTTCTGAAAGGGTTTCAAATCCACGCTGTGAGTAACGATGTGAAATTTATCCAGCAGGTCTTGTAAAAGTATGGATTCAACCTGCCTTCCTAACCAAACGATTGGTCCTCGAACTGAGAAACTATGCGACATTCAAATTGAAGTACGATGCTTTACATCACATGGTACACATGGTATGTTAGAGAAAAAAAAACAACAGGAGTCAGAGATATCATAGGATCCATTTGAAGACTTAAATGACAATAGGCCGGCTATTGCAGGAATGTCAGACAACCGCTAGACATCGCAACTCACAGAGTGGATCCTTGAAGGTCATATGCAAAATGGTGCCGGCAGAAAATATGATAGCATGACGATTTTGACTGACTAAGGAGATATTGCCAACGCAATACCTACGATACAGAGATCTGATGAATCTTATAGAAGGTCTATGCTCGACGATGGACGCTAGAAGGCTAATTATGATGATGATGATGATGATGATGATGATGATGATGTGTCATACATTTTGATGACGGTATGCTGGAAAGAAAGCAAATAAAAAACTCGGATGCTGAGCAAGTTCCTCGCATGAACCAGCGAGCAGGTTTTGCTAGTAGGTCGTGAAATAAATGATTTACTACGAATGCAAGATTTTTTTTTGCTCTTTCATTAAATTGTTCTTCCTTTCCGCGAGTCTGCAGTAATAAGCCACACCAAGTCACCAAATTCGCTTATGTATTATACAGACAAATAAGATCGCTGAAATCAGATAGATCGTATCAAGACCGGAAGGAATGATATTTGGTTCACTTCTGCTTTCCAGAGAGAATATTTTGACATCTAATAATGAACAGCGTCATTCTCTTGGTTTGGTGGTCATAACACTGGACTTTTTCCCTGGACAGGGCTTGAATCGTGCCGAAAAATAATACCTGTCCACTGTTTCAAACTATGCACTATTCCCGGTGAACGAATTCAGTATTCAGTATCCAAAAGCCAAATATATCAATGAATTTTTCCTCGGGTAGATTAACTAGTACATCATAAGATCTATACTAATATAATGAACAGTGAGGTTTTCTTGGTTTCCTGTTCAAAACACTTGATTTTCTGACTCAGGGGTAAAAATTTATCAATAAAATAGTCCTTTCCCACCAATTTGAAACTATAGACTCTTCAACTGAAATGTTTTTGCTCAAATTTTTCTTTGGAAATTATTTTCAACGAGCTTCAACTAGTAATGTACATCTATTGGTAAGTTCTCATGTTTTACCCAATAGAAAATCGTAATAGAGACAAGTTATGAATAAAACTTATAAGACTTGATAAATAGTTGTAAGTAAGCTTTATTTAGATATAATCAACTTCAGTTAAGTCACATATTGCAAGATTATGCACGCACGCGGATGCACATATAAATACATTGAAAAATTCGGTTATACAAACTAAATATCTCTGAAGACACACTACACTAGGATCTGCAGAGTCTCAATCCACTCTCTAATATCTAGCTGTATAATTTTTCACCACAACTGTCAACACTTCGGTTTAAACACTGTTATTCATGTGCTCTGACATCCACCTATCTATATATCAATCTTGACTTTGTTAAGCCCTGGTCGTTCATAGTAGGAACTTGAAATTTCGCAACCACACCCCTCAATGAGTAGGGAATAAGTTATTCATTTTCGGAAAAATTCCTACCCAAAATAGTTTTTTAACGGGTAGGGGTCAATATGCAGTGTATGTTAATAATAAATTGGTCACTAGTTCATGTCTGCTCGTTTTTGCTTTCAATTCAAATTATTCTTTAATGATCACAGCTAAACTAAAGGCTAATGCAGCAACCTATCCATTGATCAAATCTTTTTTGATTGATTACCCCCAACCCATTATAAAATAGGTGAAGGTGGTTCATAATTTCTTTTAGGAATGTTCTGTCTTGAATTTAGTCTTTTTAACACCGTTACTACTATAGGCACAAGCTTCAAGTTCATATCCCACACCTTTTGGAATTCTCTGGCAAGGCTCTGGTATTTTTTTATCATTTTCTTCCAAATTTATTGTGTGGTCTGCTTGTACAGCCACTTCTACGATTATTTTCTTCATTCACAGGTATCAGATTTGGTCTCATTTTTAGGTGTCAACGAATCTCCATGAAATTCTCGAAGAAGAAATTAAACAGAGAATCATTCACATGGGGAGATCACAGTATATCAGAATCGTAGATACTAAATCCATCTCATAACTCAAATGGTAACATGCGGGTCATGATGCAAGAATGTCAGACTACTGATGAACAACACATCTCACAGCGTGGTTTCCCAGAGAGTAGGTGTGAAACTGTAATGCGTAGAACAAAAAATTGAGTGACGACTTAGATTCCGGATATATGGCGCCAACGATTGAGAGACATCACGAATCCTGGAGATATGGATCCAAAGATTTCATGCAATAATATATGATGGCGTGACGAACAACACAAGTTCAGTAAGTATTGGCTTTGCCTCGCCCATGATAGAGAGATCTGGTGAAATGATGGGAAAGGTTCTGTGTAAAAACAGAGGTTTAAAGACTGATGATGATGATGATGATAATTGTTATTGTTCAACTCAAGTCCGAGTTTGAGTTGGATTTGTTTCCTCATCGTAACAAAAATAATCCCCCGAAACCCTTCTCTGTTTGTCTGTCCCCTCACCTTAAAACAAACTGATATTAAATCAACTTTTCGCTATTGTGATTTGATACCACGACGGTGTGATTATGAGGCAGCTCTCTTACCAAATGAACTAAACAGACTAGCCATATATCTACACATTTATTAATTACATATTCAATATAAAAGTAGCAATGATAATCATCTTCAGTTGGAATTGAGTCGATATTATGTTTTTCCTTTAGATGTCTAGTGGTATTCGTTACACACTGGGTTTCTGCTTGAATATCAGGGCAGGCAACGATGTAATGGCTTAGTAGGCACTGGCATACACCCACCCCCATCATCGTGTATACAAAAGGTGAGGTCGATACAGGGAGCCACACAAGAGACGTTACATAATTATCTAATAAGAAATATTAACATAGACAACGCTTTGCGAAGGATATGGGCGGTGCCTGTGAGAACAATTTTCTGTATTCACATATGCTTGGGTTTCCTGATATTTTACGGAGATATTTGTCGGCATCCGAGGGCTCCTATAACAGCTGGTATGGTTACTGTCTTTAATCTCCACAGATTTCCACACCAGTTGCCTGGTGGTCATTGCCAGAGACTGGGTGTCAGTGAGTAGTGTTGTGGCCTGCTTAGTCTCAATCTTTCGTCTTATCCTCAGTTCGCCCGATGTTGTTTTCAGTGCTTCTGATACAGTTCCAAGTGCATCTACTATTACTGGTACTACCCTGAGTTTCATGTTGCACAAGTTGACAGGTGTTGGTATTTCTCAAGATTTCACTTTCTTTTGCATATACTCTGTGATCTGCAGGCATGGCCACGTCTATCATTTGGAAGGATATCTATGATTAATAGGTCCTGTATATTCCCTTGGATGGGGTAGTCAGTTTAGATGTCAAATCCCAGAACAATATATGGCTTCCATTTTTCAGAGCTGTCCCTACTTTTTCTGATATCACTTGCCTGCATGGCTGATTTATCAGTTTTGGCTTGCCATGATGAGCTATTCAGTTTCTCTCCTCGGGTTTCCTTTGCGTAGCCATGTCTATGGAATCTTTCTGTATTAGTGTTTTGGATTCCCCCTTCTTAATCCTGTTTTGGCCTTTTGGATTCAGTCTTCTATGCTGATGAATCCTCTACCGCCTTTCATTCCTCTTCGCATTCAGTTTATCCGTGTCATCTCTGGAATGTAAGGCCTTGTGTTTTATCACAAGCTTTCTTGCTCACTCATCCATCGATTGGAGCTTACTATATTTTTCTTTAGTTTGGTCTATATTTTCATCATCTTCCTATGGTATTCGCTTCTTATTTTCTTTTTCATTTACTCCCGTTTCATAGAACATCCGATTTGAGATGTGTACTTATTTAACCTCTGTATGGTCAATGCTCTGATTATTTTGTTGACCGGTGATTCAATTCCTTCTGCTGCTTCGAGCCGTCTTGTTTGTATTACCCTTAGTGCACATTTTGTATTCTGAACTCCATCCCTGTGTTGTCGCTGTTTTCTTTCACTTTGCTGGACAACATTTCGAGCTCTGTTCTCTGCAAATCGTTTCATGTTATTTATGTACAGGTGGTAGACTTTTCCTTTGTATTGGAGAATTGGCATCATTTGCTGTTTTACAGAATTCTGTTAAGTTGTATCATGGTTAGAACAAATAGTGGTGGGCATAGAGAGTCTCTCTGGTAGATTGCCTTTTTCATACTTACCTCTGCTAAGCTTTCTCCTGTAGCTGTCAAGTCTTCTTTTCTGTTTGTCATAGTTTACTATGAACCTCACTACATACTCGCTGACCTTTGAATGTCCCGCGGCTTTCTAATATCCAGCTATGTTATTATCATTTCAAAAGTGTATAGCAACATCACTACATCATACGAAGCTGCTATAACTCTACTTTTGAGCCATAACCGTGAAACACAAGTTGGGTTTGTCAATACCAATTAAGTGGTGCTGTTTTTCTTATGATATATTATCATATACCAAGTCTTCTGATTGTTCAAAAGGGGCTGCTTCTGGCTATGCCTTTTCAGTAATAGAGTGATCGATAGTCTTTGAGATTGGAAGATATGTGACACTCAAGAATCCGCCAGTCGATCAGAATTGGTCTGACACGATGCCCAGGATGTGCGGAGAATGAAATGAGAACAACGTTTTGGTCGATCTGCAAGTTTCCAACTCACCAATAATTCTATTTATGTATTTTGAAACTTAGATATTGTCATTTATGTAAAAAGTGAAAAATATAATCAAATGGAGTGTTTGATTATATCTTTAGCAAACTCTTGAATAGGTGGCTTTTAGCGAACTTTCCTTGCTAGTAATTTCTCTGTATTTGTTCCCTTAAAACTTGACCATTCAAATGTGCATTTTGATGGATCTAACATTATTATATAAGTTAGGGTTAGTTAATTCTAGCATTAGTTTTTAGGATGTTATGTGCTCTATGGATAAATGGTGTACGGTTTACTGTTTCGAAGGTTTGTTGATAGGGCTAGTTACTTGGTGTTAAACATCATGATAATGCGAAATCTATTATAAGATAATCTCGAAAATGTTTTGACCTCTTGTATTTCGGTAAATATGATTGAAACAAGTCGTGGGAAGTACGATACATATTCCACAATTTAGAATTAACATTTGCCCCAAAACTTCCCACTTAGTCCGTGTTTATGGTTGGATCATTTTGATTGATGAATACAAGGAATGGTATAATTTGGTAATTGCCTGTAACTGGCCCGTTGATCAGCTAGAATACTTGTAACCCGATAAGATAAACTATTGAATCAAAGTAAGGATCTTGCTGATCTGTCTTGGACGGTTATCATTTCACAACAATCACTTTCCCGCTCGACAATGCCAATATAAGGACCCAATGACCATCTCGGTACTACCCTAACATTCATCTATTTCATCTGTTTTATTTGGTCCACCTAATTGTATAGAATGATCGATGACATATTGAGCACATTACGGAAAGCTAATATCGGCCCATTCTTAATGCAAGCCGCCCTAGAGTTTCGTGAGTTTGAAGACTTGAACCTTCCAAATGAGGTTAATTGACTCAGAACGTCAGTTGACGTGGTCTCATTTAACAGGAGCAATCAGGTCTCTGTGTTCTCAACAATCAACAATGTTTGACGAAAATCGTTAGAGAGTAACAATTCCTGCTTGTCAGTGAGGGTAGCACCATTACCAGGAGTAACTCCAGTAAATTGAATTCATTGACTTCCACTAATAATCATGTATGTATTTCTGATGATATTTTTTGAGAGATTTCACCTAAATTCATAAAATAAACTTTTTTAAAAAATACATAAAGTGCCCCCAATATTGGCTCAATTTGATTGAAGTAATATTGACCATTTATACATTCTGTAAACAGCGATTTTATGCATGAGGTTAAAAGCTAACTGAAGAAATATCAATATAAATAAAGTACTATGATACATGGATGATAATTCGAGTCTATGAATACTGGAACGGAGAGAGATGTTACTCTTCAGCGATTAGTGATCTTTGGCACGAAGTAAGCGATCACTGTAAATCGTTGCGAACATAAACATCACAATACTCTCGTTAAATAAGATCACTTCTACTGGTTGCTCGAACACATTCATCCTATTAGATGTTTCAAGTCCTCGAATTCTAAAAGTTTAGGTGGTCGATATTATGGAACTGAGTGGCCAGAATTACAACCCATCATTTGAAGAGTTATAATCATCCTCATGATTATCATCAGCAGCCTTTTAGCATCCGTTGTTAGAAATACACCTTCTCTAGGATTCAGAAGACATCTCTATCCTAGGCGTCGTGGAGCCAATACTTTCTGGGGTTCGCTTAGTTCATCACATCATTTTTTCTATTTTGCGAGCCACATTTTTGCTTATGATCTCTGGTGGTCCACGTTTCTGAGTTGTGATGTCCATCTGTTGTCTCTTATTTGATTTTTTTAATGAATTCTATGATATACCCCACTCCTGTTTTCACCTTGATATACTGCACTGTTTTGTGATCTCTCCATGTGATGCTCAGCATGATCCTTTCATGTGCATGTTGCATAGTCCTGACTTTACGGGGTCAATTGTTTGGCTATACTCCATGTTTTAGCTCCATAGGTGACTATCTGGAGGATGCATTGGTTATAGACTCTTTTTTTGTTCTTGAAGGTTGAGCTTGTTCTAGCAAAAGATTGCCATCCTAGATTGTATCTTGCCTTTTTTTAAAACTTTTTTCGAGATGCTACTCGCTGTAGCATTTATAAACTCCAAAAAAGCTTCCGACTCTGTAGAAATTCCCATGGTCATTTATCCCATCACCCTACAAGGTGTAGATCTTGTATACTTCAAAGCACTGCAAGATGTATGCAATAACAGCAACTACTTCATCAAGCTACATAAAGACTCTGAACCCTTCCAGCTCCAAGAAGGAGTAAGAAAGGGTGATACAAGCACACCCAAACTCTTTACAGATTACCTTGAGATGATTTTCTGAAACCTGGACTGGGAGAATAAAGGGGTCAAAATAGACGGTGAATATCTTAGCAACCTCAGATTTGCACACGACACCGTCCTTCCAGCAGAGAACCCACACGACCTCCAACTAATACTAGATGAACTAAGCAAAGAATTAGTAAAACTAAAGTCATATGCAGCAATCACTTCGAGAATAAAGATATAACTGTAACAATCGAAGACGCAAAACTTGGGAAAGTAGACCACTACATATACCTTGGTCAACAAATTTCAATGATATCCTCAAAAGAAGAGGAAATCAAACGATAAATCACTCTAGGATGGCAAACCTTCGGCAGAGCCAGCTCAAGTTGGAAAAAAAAACAGCAACAACGAAAAGAAAACAACAGACGATCCCAATGATCCTAAAAAGAAGAGTATACAACCAATGCATTCTCCCCATAGTCACTTATGGTGCTGAAACATGGAACCTAACCAAGAGACAGACCAGCAAACTGAGGTGCATGTAACGTGTGCATGAGAAAATCATGCTCAACCTTACATGGAGAGATCACAAGACAGCAAAGTATATCAGGATGAGACGGGAGTCCGAGACATCATAGAATCTAGTAAAAAAAAAATAAATGGAAATGGGCAGGCCATGTTACGAGGATGGCTGACAAACAATGGTCATCACAACTCACGGCCTGGATTACCAGAGATCACATGCAAAACCGAGGCCAACAAAATACAAGATGGAAGGATGAACCTGACGAATTCAGAAATGATAGGCTCTGCAACGCCCATGATAGGGATTTGTGGAGAATCCTGGGGAAGTTTTGTGTCCAACGACGGAAGATAAGACTGATGATGATGATCTGGTGAATATAGTAGTCTACTTGTTTCAGGTTTGTCTTATCGATTTTGATATTTGCGTCTGTCCAGAATAACAACCTTTCATTCAAAGGGTTGGCAAGATTTTTTTTCAAATAAAGAATATACAGAACTGGAATTATCACTACCATCCAAAGTCTTTATACTTGATGATCTTATTCTAATCTATGCAATGATGGGTTTTGGTAGACTTTTAAAATTCGTATATCGTCACAAATCGACTTTATGCTAAGATGGCCAATAAAGGCTCCCGATACGGTAAATGACTGATGGAATTCCGCCTGTCTATTAAAGCCCTTTCGACTGACACCAGTCTTAGGAACCACATGATATTGCCTGACATCAATAGACCACCAGTAGATGATGTCCAGTAATTGAATCAATATCAGATGCAATCTACGAAAGGAAGACCTGACCCTGAGGCTCCTACGTCTCCTAAACTGACGTCATGCCAATCCATAACAATCATAGGTCAGTCCTTGGAATAACACAGTTTCCTGGATATCTTGGAAGACTATTTTAAATAGCTAAAAGTGGCTAAATTTGAGAAAAAGAAGGTAATCAGTACGATGTACGAATGTTTTATTTCTTATATATCTCAAATATATATATATATATATATATATATATATATATATATATATATATATATATATATATACACCCATATATACATATATAACAGCTGTCCGTGGATGACACAATAATTAACGCTCCTCTATTCAGGGTTGAGCACTTTTTAAGTGAGGTATATCGTCCATTGTAAGCTTATGCAATGCTTTTCCTCAGGAATAGAGCACTCTGGTGGACGAGGAATTTGAAACAAAATAAATATATCGCTTAAATTCAGCATTACTGACCGTCCAGTTTCGTAGCTCCAGGTCTGACACAAAGGTTTCAATCCTGCCTCGTGATACTGGATAGGTTAATTGATTGTCTATAGCCACACTGAAGAGTTGTAATACAACGAAACAGCTGTCTGTGGATGACACAATAATTATATATATATGGAAGTGCGTGTCAGATCATAGTGTAATTTCAAGATCTCTATATCGAGAATAACATTATTTTCAAACGTTATTATCTTCTCTGTACGTTGTATATTCATACTTTTTGAGCTGGTGCATGGAATTTTGGAGCGTTCAGCGTTTCTTAGAAAGGGAATACACGATTTCAGTCATATTTTGGAATGTGTAACCACTTGTAGCCATTCAAAATAGCCTATTCAAGTGACCGAAGATTGTTTTCCAATCCTTTTCTCCTTTTTTCCCCACCAACTATTTTATACAAACCAGACTGGTGCCAGTCATGACTGCAAAATCGCGGTCTGTAATTTTCTGTAGAGGTAACCTGTTTTTTGCTATTTGTTTCGGAACTATACTTGAAGGTGAGACGTGCAGCCATTTCCTCTCTTTCTATTTAACACGGGAAAGAACGTACTGCGAAAAAGAACGCTGAAAATGATGACTGAATTAAGAACAGGAAAGATAACAATCACCGAAAGATGATATCTTTCCGGAGAGAGTGAAATAGTCTTTGTTATAGAATTAGAATAAAATATTCTACGTCGCGTTTTCCTGATAAGACAACATGACAGGTGTGATGCCAAGAATAATGAATAATTGTTGTCTTGAATTTTACAAGTGTTTTTACCGAGGAAAGTACAGTACTACAACAACCATCTTAGTGGTTCATGATCTGATGAAAACAACTACTTATTGAACATGAACTGACTGTGTTCTGTCTGCAACTGAAGCACCATAAGCATAGACAATTTCGGTAATTTCAGCAGCAATTTTATCAGGAAAAAAATTCAGACTTTTTATACATATAAGTATAAAAAAATAATTCGAGGTGTCGTGGAGAGAAGGTGACTGCAATCGAATAATCTTGTCCGTTCATTTTTTTTATTCTCCTTTATTTCTTTTAGCCAATTTTTTTTTGTACTTAAATATTACTTGGAATGGGCTTTTGTGACAACATTTAATTGCGTTGTTTAGTCAGCGTCAGTTTAATTGGGGTGGATGAACGAATAAGAATATTGATAGTCAAATTTGGTAAGGCAAATATCAGAATCAGGAATTTTTGTAAAAGGTTGATATTCTAGAAATGATTGTCTTTTCACTTTGATGTCACGGTGCCAATATCTCCTGAACTCGTCTGAATTGTTACACCATCTCATGTTTTACCACTCACGATATCGCGTCTGATATCTGAGGATCCACAATGTGATGTCCAGCAGTTGTCTGATATTCTCATTCGCGTTTGTTACTCTTGACAAAAATAACACCTGTTGACGGCTGAGTTTATAATTAATGGCTGTATCCTCTCGGTTTTCTTGGGAAAATAGAGCAATAGATTTCAGTATCTCTTCTGTTGTTCTGGATTCTATTGACTTTAAATAGGTCAGCACATTTTCTTCTGTAATCTAGGCTCTCTGGATTAAGTTGTTTTTATCTTCCAGTGTTGGATCGATCTCTTGGCTCTGGAATGGTCTAAGACGTTCTCCTCTGTGTTCTCTGCTAGCTTGCTAGACTTGTCGAAGCATTACCAGAGACCCATTTACCGTATATTTTGAAAACAAGTTCCTTACTCTGTTGACCGCCTCTTACAACAATGGAGTAGAGAAGTGGGTTTCTCATTGTGGTATCAGAGTTCTTTGTTTTTCAAACTTGTGCCCATCTAAGGCTGAAACGCCCAGTCTGTGGATCTGTTCACCCATAGCTAGGGAAAAGATGGATTCTTGTCTCTCATGCAGCCATTATTATAAGGTGAACACCAACAGTTTCAGTTGAACTTAGATTGCTTTGTCGATTGCATTTCCGACTTGTTGACCGTTAGGCCACTGATGCCTCTGATATATCTAACAGCTTGCACATGATGCAGTCAATTATGCTGTTGTTATTTAGTTTTAAAAAGGATGGAGTGCAATTAGTGTGTCCTCCAACTGTGGAGCTTGAACTTGAAACAAACCTAAAGATTCACTTTAAAACTAAGTACCCTGCAATGTGCACCAGAAAGGATTATACTTAACATTGGATGGAGAGACCATAAGACAGCACAGTATTTTAGAGAAGAGACAAGAGTTAAAGATATCATAAAAAAAACATTTGACCATTTGAAAACGTATATGTCAACGGGTAAGTTATGTTGCACGAAGGTCAGACACTTACTTGACGTCATAATGTAGACTCTCAGATATCATATGCAAAAAAAAAAAAAAAATACGACCAGAAATAAGGTAGCATGGCGATTTAGACAAATCCAGGAGTTACTGGCGCCGAGACATCTAAGATCGAATGGTCTGACGGACATTAAAAATGATAATGATGACGATATGACTATATTAGGTACAAATTAGTTATGCACCTCCTTTCATGTATTACCAAGCAAACTCGTATGCTGATCAATATGCGAGTATAGTGAGTTAGATATTCCAGTGTCCTTGTGCCAGACTTAGAAAGTGGGCGTAGATAAGAAGATTTAAAAAAAAAACACGCTGCACACAGGGTTTGGTTCGTCAGTCGACGGAAACAGTTATGTAACTTCCGTCTTTTCGTAGCATGAGGTGTCAGGTTGATCAATCAAAATATTTGGAAAGAGGAGTGATCATAGGATAAGGTATTTTTCGTCTTTTGTTGCGCAGTGATCATTAGAAGAAGTTTCAAATGAAAAAAAAAATAGCGAGAATGTTACCGGGCACAAAAAAGGAAACAGTTTAGCATAAAATTGCATGGAACCCTTTTTAGAGGACAAATTAAAAAAACTAACGCAATAGGATACAATAAAACGTATCATCGAGTGAATGTTTAAATTATGAACCTTTAAACACTATTAGTGCATCCTACACACGTGACACATGCATAACAAGACGGATCCACTTAAAAACTGAAGAAACCTGTGTTAACAGTTCTGCTGACAGTTTTGGTTCACGATCTCTAACCCAAGAACGAATACATAAGAAATCCAAAGATCCCCTCTGGTTGATGAATAAAGACAAGATCTTTTTTGATGTCAGACGAATTCATTTTTTTTTCTTTCACAGATTCACACTTGATCGTTCCACTTCAAGATGCTAAGGCTGTTTTGTAGTCATACGTTCAACACTTTTTCTCACATCTCTACAGTTTCTAATTCAGTTTTGTGTGGTGGAGAAATATTGATTTTTACCAGTCCCTGATGCACAGCAATAAATGTATCCACGTTATTGTCGTGTCACGCTGGTAAGCTTACGAAGACATTCTAATTCAAATTTATTGCCAACGACAATGTATTTGCCAACGTTTATAAGTAAGTTCTGATGTACAGAATATCTTCAAATGATAAAGCGTTTGACAGGAAGAAGTCAAGATTTTCAATTATACAGTGAGCTCTCATTGTAACGGCATTTGTTTTAACGACACTATCTAATAGCACGTTTGTTCTATCGGTATGTTTGTTTTTATATTCTTGCAAGACTATCGTTGGAAATTATACATTTCCCCGAGCAAATTGAAAAGTACATAATTTGCCTGCCATATATTTTTTTAATTTGCTTGACATATTCAAAAATTAGTCTGCCGCATTTATTGTCCCAATCAACATTTCTTTAATATATTTCCAATATTTTTGCATTAAACTTTTTCTCATCCAAAGTATGCTCTAAAGAATTGAACAACCGTAGTCATCAAAGATGGCGCAGGGTTCTATTTTTTTTACATGTGTGTTCGTTTGTGTGTCTGTTCAAGTATTTGTCTATAAGTTTCATTGCTCCTGGCAATACTATTTTATCTACAAACATAGAAACGACATCAGTACCCCTTATATCCTTTCTAGAATTTTTTAAAATTCTTATCTATTTTTAAAAAAATAAATAAGAATTTAAAAAAATTGTTTTGGGGAAGAAAGCTCTCTTGAATTTTGGGGCCTCATTCTGAAAGGTCAATTGATAGCATTTAGATTCTCCTGTATCTAGTTGTTTCTAGACGTTTGTTTACTCTATTTCAGATGTTTTTAATCTGTGATGTCATAGAAATAATTTATTCTGATCATATTTAATCTTTTTTTTTCCTTCATGACTTCTAAATTTGACACTATGGGTTGTCAATCATTGACTATGATGACAAGTTTACTGATACTTTCAACGAACAATCAATTACTTACCACAATGTATATGGAAAGCATGATTACATTTGATCTATGCATTTCATTTGCCAACCCATAACCCGTGCAGAGGCATCACACTGTGAAAGGAGGATAAAACCATTTTTGTCGTTTTCTTTTTTCATTATTAATACATTTTACATAAAATCTACGGCAATTTTTTTTATTACAGCACTGAGGGTGCCATGATAACAGGGTTATACGGTATTTCATTCAGATACTTCATAAATTGAATATGATCCAGGTTGTCTTAAACACAACGGAAAGAGAAAAAACAACAAAATCTGACCGCTGCAAGCTCAAATTCCATTCTAACCTCTATTCCGACAGAAGATGCGAATACATATAGGCAGAACTACCCTCATCCAAAAAGACCCCGAAAAAGGGGATGTAGCAAGCAATTATAGACCAATTACGTGCTCACCACTCATATGGAAAATCCTGACCGAACAAATAGCGAAGAGAATGCATATATCCTTGGAAACAAGGGGACTATTACCAGAAGAAGAGAGAGGAAGCTGGGGAGGAACCAAGGGGCTGAATGATTTGCTCTACGTTGACCAAATAATTTCTAAAGAAGTTAGAAAAAAGAAAAAAACCTTGCAATTGGGTGGAGAGACCATAAAAAAGGCATACGACATGATTCCACTCAGTTGGATACTCAAATGCCTCAGAATATTCAAGATCAGTGAACCATTGGTGAAACTCATGGCCAACTCTATGAAAAACTGGGAAGTACACTTGACAGCCACAGGAGAAAATTTAGCAAAGGTAAATATAAAAAGGGGAATTTTTCAAAGAGAATCGCTGTCTCCACAACAATTTGTTCTAACTTTGATACCACTCAATACAATCCTGAAAAACAGCAAAGGATACCAATGCTTCAAAACATAGGGAAAAGTCAACTGCCTAATGTACATGGACGATATAAAATTATTTGCAGAAAAAAACAAAACAAAAAAAAACGGGAGAGAGCTCAAAACGCTGTTCAACAAAGTGAAAGAATACCGTGATGACATTGGTATGGAGGTTGGAATAAAAACATGTGCAATTATGGTAGTACACAAAGAGAGGCTCGCAAAAGCAGAAGGAATCGAAATCCCGGGCATCAGGAAAATTTGAGTATTGATCGCACAAGACCCTATACAAATACCCGAGAGTTCTTGAATGTGACATGATAAAACGGGAACAATGAAGGATGGACAAGGGAAAAACTCCAGGCAATGGACCGGCGAACAAGGAAGCTTATGACAATGCACAAAGCCTTACACCCAGAGATTACGTGGATAGACTGTACCAAGGAGAGAAAAGGAGGTGGAATAAGGCTCATCAGCATAGAGGACTGTATTCAGAGGGCCCAAGTTGGTCTAGAAAAGTATGTGCAAAAAAACAGTGAATAAATCATAAGTGAAGAAGCGCAACGAACAACCACAAAGTAGTAAACGATAGAGCAGCAAACAAGGAAGGAAAAATGGGAACACAAAAAATATACAGAGAACTTAAAAGACGGATACAGGATGTAGCAGACAATAGATCGTGGACATGGCTGCGAAAAAGAAACCTGAAGAGAGAAACAGAATCATTCATCATGGCAGCTCAAAACAAATGCATCAGAACAAACTATATCGAAACAAAAATCGATAGAACACAAACAGCAAGTACCACCTATGCAGTGAAAGTGATGAGACCGTAGACCACATAAGTTGTGAATGTAGTCGCCTCGCCCAGAAAAAAGTATAAACACGGACACGATAGAGTAGCAACAGTGATACACTTGGAACTGAGTAAACGGATGGGATTTAACCATGCAAAAAAATGGTACTAGCAAATACCAGAGACAACTCTGGAGATTGGAAACTACGAATTACTTTGGGGCTTTGATATCCAAACGGACCAAAACGTCGCAGTGAGATGACCGGACCTGATGATCGTGGACAAGAAGAGGGAAGCCTGCCAAATAATAAACGTGTTCGTTCCTGTGGGCCATAGAGTAAAGAGGAAAGAGGGTGAAAAACTGGGAAAATGCCAAGATCTGGCAAGAGGACTGAAAATGATGTGAAACATGAAAGTCAGGGTATTACCAGTAATAATATGTGCACTGAGGACTGTGCCAAAGACACTAAGGGTGAAACTATAGAGACTTGGGATAAAAGGAGGGATGGAGACTGTACAGACCACAGCACTACTAGGACCTCCACAATGAGATCTACGACCCAAGCTGTTAGTAGTGGCCTAACAGAAGAGGAAGAGGAAAGAAAAAAAACAAAAAAATATTTTCTCAAGCTGTTACCACCAGGCAACTGGTGTGAATAATAATAATAATAATAATAATAATAATAATAATAATAATAATAATAATAATAATAATGATGATGATGATGATGATGATGTCTACTCGGTGATTAGCAGTTCATAGTTATCTCTTGGTAACTATTAGAGACAGAAAAAATAGCCGTCGTGCAAGTACATGTGTGCAATTGCCTCATTTATAACAATGACCAATCCTCGACTGCTTGTTGCATTTGTATCAAATTGATGTGAAATAATTTATCCGCCTATTCTCAATTCCCCAAATGTTTTTCTCTAACACAATAAGTTATGTCCGATACAGTCCTATCATAAACTTGGCCCAACAGTCTTTTATAAAATTCAATATGCTTATTAAACTTCGAATTTCAGCGAAAAATCAAATAGCAGATCCCAGCAACGTTAGTTTAGTTCAAAGATACGTTCAAAGAAAGTTTGGGACGCATCGTTAGTGGTGTCCCTGGGGGTCATTGAGTCTTCTTGTTTTTTTCACGTCATCCTCACTTACGCAACCTGGCCAGGGTTGATCAAGCATTGACTCATGTCTCACCAACATTGGTCCACGGCTCCTCCCCTCTGTCCCAGAGCCCTCACTGTAACATTCTATGACAGCTTTGATGGCTTTTGTCTTTGAAGCCCCATTACCAAGCAGAGAGAAGATTTTGGCTCGCAATCGGTTATGTAGAAGCCATTTAGATAGGGTAATAACGGACCATCCAACCCTCATTTCGGCACTACTCCACCAATTCCTGGTAGTTTGTTAGTTTTTTTTTCGCTAGCCTCCTCTATGCAGTCTTCCAAGAGGATCATAAACGCTATGTAAATGACCTTCTTCTTCGAGGAGTCCGATGTCAGCACCAGGCATGGCCACATCGAAGTTGTCATTACTCGGTCTGGAAACTTGAGCTACCTCTCCAGGTCGATTTGCGACTCCAAGTCCGGTACGAGGCGAGGAGACCGCCAGCTGGTTTGGCTTCTGATTGAGGCAGTTCTCTAGCCTTGGCAAATATGATGCTCTTCTGGACACGGACCTTGTTTTGTAACGTGGTCAGCAACTATTTGGAGTACGTTGTCATGCTGCCAGCGGTAGCAGCCTTTCCCAAATACTGTCGGACAACGGCTTACGATATGCTCAAGAGACCTTTTCCTGGGGTACTGTATGCGTATTGTATACTTACTATTGCACCAGATTATAGGCTTGTTGGGTTTCATTCCAGCGCAGTTGCGGAATTGCTCTCAAGCCTGTCCACCTTAATGGAACTTTGTCTACTAAAGCCCTGTGCCTCCGCTGTCAGGCATATTAAAGCTCTCCACTACCTGTCTCTCCGGATCAAGACACATTTTGACCTCACTGCAGTATGCCAACACCCTTTTATATAGTCCAATATATATTTATATATAAATATATGTGTGTGTGTGTGTGTGTGTGTGTGTGTGTGTGTGTGTGTGCCAATGTCTGTGCGTTCATTTGGTCTGATCATGAGATATATGGGTGGCTACGAATGTTAAGTGTTCAACCTACCATTTTTTTTTAAAGTTGAGAAAATCAAATGCAAACTTTGATAAACTGCCGCCATATTGTAAGCACTATTAGAGCTACAAAGCCCATTTCTTCAGCAAAATATTCATTTTGTAGCATGAACACTCTGCAATCTGCTATCTTTCTGATAAATATTTTTTTCATGCTGCAATTCTGACTCCGTGATTGCCTGTCCAATAGTCTCTTTGTAAACTTGACCCCCTGTTTCTGCCGTGTGACAGACCATAGATCAATTGGAGTTTAGTTACTGTGCGCTTTTAATTGTCCCCTTATCACGATCAGACTTCACATGGTCCCATATCTTTCTGCATCACAGAAAAAAATTTCTCACGACTGCCTGACTCTGCTTAATTTCCTCTGCACATTGTGATAGCCCCTGATCCCGAAGTTCAACAATCCTAACAATTCAAAATTTAATAGTTTCTGTTTTGTTTCTGAACTGTGTAGACATGATTTTTTATTCAACTAAAGAAAACGATAAATTGAGCTTTGAATCCCTTATATCACGTCCAAAGTCAATACCTTTGAAGTTCTGTGGCAATTAAATTTTACAATGATAAAAATTCCGTTAAAATTACTCAACTCATATTCACTCATGTTATAAAATGACCGACCCCCCCCCAAAAAAAAAAATTCGATAAGGGTAATGAATCTATTCTAATTGGGTAATGAAATATTCAAAATGTTTAAAACAGTGATGTGTATTGTTTAATGCATTTATATTGAGTAAATACATCCGAACATTCTCTCCAATGAAAAAATCATAACAAATGTTGAAAGGTGTGGGAATAAAACAATGTGCAAGTTTGAATTTTAAGGACTATTGCCATTAAAATTGATATAAGTAAGTAAGTTTCCTACTTTACTTTGTACAATTCCACCTCAGCTTTAAATTCAGTTTTAGTCGTTTTTATGCATTGAATGATATGCATTTCTGAGAGTTATATACATTTAATGATTGAGCACAGTTTTGCATAAAAGACCTGAATTTTGTTTTAGGGTTTCGGCAATTTTCCTGTATGTTTTGAATTGAATATCAAAAAGAAATGGATTCTCATTGAGGGGAATTATTGCAAACAATACTGACAGAGTAAAGTTATATATATATATATATATATATGCATACGTATATATATATATATATATATATATATATATATATATATATATATATATATATATGTATATATTTGAATGTGTTATACTACTTTGAAACTCTATTTGAAACGGGAAATGTATCATTTGGCCTAAACAGCGTAAATAGAATAAACTATCGTAGAAAATAGGGTTGGCGCGATAACCAAACCTGCAGCATATATATATATATATATATATATATATATATGTATATATATATATATATATATATATATATATATATATATATATATATATATATATATATATATATGCAATAGAAAAGCAACAAAGACAAGCGCACATTTGTCGGTAAGACACGACAGAGATAAGCCCAAACGCAGTTGTTTTGAAATGAGATGGGAAAGGCCTCCGTCCATCAGTGGACTTGAAATGGCTGCTGATGTGTGTGTGTGTGTGTGTGTGTGTGTGTGTGTATGTGTGTGTGTATGCGTGTGTGTATGCACATACATGTCCATGGAATTTTCGTTGGTGGAGCCGAAATATCATATATATATATATATATATATATATATATATATATATATATATATATATATATATATATATATATATACATATTGGTTGCGAAGACGTGTACGTATGTAAGAGAAAGATGGGGTAGCTGGAGTGAAAAGTAAATAAGACCGGACTTAGTGTACGTGACCTTTCTTAGAATCCGACAATGGCTAAGCATTCACCATATAAAGTGCCGAAGTACAAACGAGAAGAATATTTTTGAAAAGCAGACTGCAGTCCCCCGCAGAGACGTTGGATGCAGAAAGGAAATCATTATTTATTTGTCGTTATTGACAAACACATGCCTTTGTGGCCGGTCTTGTGTATTCGATTGGATTTGTATCGATCGTTCACTTATTGATCCATGACGGCCCAAAAAATGTATATGTATATATCCAGAACTAAGTTTGCTGCATTTGAACAGCACAATACAAAAACGAATAGAATGACGATGACGATAACGACGACGCCTAGAACGAAAATATAAACAACGACAACATTAATATTAACCAACATTAATATCAACGTAAACGAGGACACGACGTGAGTCAGGTAGTGCAAGTCACTTTTCCAGTTGGCCACATGGTGGAGCTAGAAGAGAATGGAAAACAGGGGGGAAAATCTGGACGTTACCTGAGAACTGAAAAGGATTGTGGAACATGAAATTGACTGTTGTGCTCATCATTATTGGCATGCTTTGAATACTGTTGTAGAGACTTTCAAAGAGCTTCGAAGAATTTGAAATCCATGAAAGGATCGACATTTCTTTTTTTTTCCATAGGTCTTTTTCCGTGTGGGTTTTGTATTGTGTGCTCTCCCTTGTGCAGACATTTTTCGTGCGCGCTTTTTTTTTCCTGTGTTGTGTTTTCTCCTGTACATATCTATGACTGGCAGCTTTTTTCTGTGTTGAGTAATCGTGCTGGCTTTTATCATGCAATTATTTTTCATGGAAGTGTTTAGATAACAGTATAATTAAATCAAGTGTAATATTAAGGATAATGTAGTTGTTCGAGAAGCCTTGATCTCAGTTGGAATATGCACACACTGAATCCGTCTTATAGATAAGACGAAACGAAATAATGATAATATATAAGATTTTTTTTTACTTTGAAATTCAAATATATCACCTCATTGATCCAGACTAAAGCTCACATAGCAGTTTTAAATTCCCACATGAATTTTGTAATGTAGAACTGCCAATCTCATGTTCTTTAATGGATGGCATCTTTTTCAATGACATCTTGTTTCAATGTGTACAAATAACAGCTATGGACAAATATTTCAAAATCTTTCGAAAACCATGATCAACAATATACTTTGGCCAATGAAATTAATGAATTGTTAGTTTGTTCAACTTATGGACACATAATTCGTTTACTTTCAAATCGTGTGCCTTGATCATTTTAGTGCCGGACTCATGGTGCTGTGAGATGAAAAAGATTGAAAATCATTTGTCTCAAAAGTAGTATTTTGATACGCTGGTTTTTATTGGTTTCGAAATGTACTGTTTTACCTATCAATGTTGATTCCCTCCGTATACATGCATATCAATACAGCTATTTCAAACACCAATCAGGCTCTACATAGACGGACCGGTTATCCCTGATATTTGAAAAAATAGAAAAAATAAAAAGCAATGGCACTGACAGCAATGAAAAAGAAGGATTGTCAGATTATCAGAAAGATTGTGTCAGGTCCTGAGCGCTGAATCAGAAATCGTACTTGAGAAAAATATCTTTTGATTTGTTTCAAGAGGCTCTGAATACACATTCTCTCAGCTATTTACCAAGGTTCTTTAAATAAATAGACAACTATGAACAAATACACACACACACACACACACACACACACATATATATATATATATATATATATATATATGTACATATATATATACGGATAAATAAATAGATACACATGAAAACACTGAAGATACAAATTAAAGCACTAACATTGTACCAACTACGGATTGCAAATGCGTTTTAATCAATTTTTCCTAAAAATCTGATTCAAGGCTGAGCTTAAAAATCAGCAACAGGCATTTGAGTAATAAGTTGCAACTATATCAGCCACTAAGATGCAACGTACACATAAGAGAATCATGCTCAACCTCACAAGACAGTGCAGTGTATCAGAAAAGAAAACGGGGGTCAGAGACTTCATAGAATCCACGAGAAAAATCAAATAGCAATGGGCTAGTCATGTTATGAGAATGTAAGACAACCCTTGGACATCACGACTTACAACATGGATCCCCAGAGATCACATGCGAAACTGAGGCCGGCAGAATACAAGATGGAGAGGTGAACTAGACAAATTCAGGAAATACTGGCTCTGCAGCGTCCATAGATAAAGAAGTGGGGCGAGTCCTGGGGAAGGTCTATGTCCAACGACGGACGTTAAAAGACTGATGATGAAGCAGGTTGATGGGTTGAGAGATAGATCGATAGAAAGAAAGAAAGAAATCATCATGTATCATGGGTCGAAGGGTTGTAACTGTATTTTCATACATAGGTATCCGTAATGTTCCGAGATAAGTCCCAGGACTGTCTTTTCATGTGTCAGCAATGGAATCTGGCCACAGAAAGGGTTGAATAATACTGTACGAAGGCGAATAAGGGGCTGTGTCACACACACACACACACACACACACACACACACACATACATACACACACACACACACACAGAGACTGAGCAATGTTTCTTTCTCTACATGTTCTGGTCCCGGGAACATTTTGAAGTATTGGTTCCTGGTTGACGAAATAAACTTGAGTTGCAATTTGTGTTAAAATATAATATTTGCTTTTTTGATTCCAGTGGTGCCAAAGAAAAATTATGTTCACGATATCGAAGTTGTATCCAGGGGTATATCCAGAGGTTTGGGGCATGGCTTCCGGGAGGGGACCACGCTCCCAGGTTGGGGGCTCACTCCAACTTTTTTTTTAGTGAGATTTGTCATTGTATAATGTCAGTAGAAATTCAGCTGGTAAATAGAGATTTAAAAGGTTTAGAGACCCCCTCACCTCTATTATGGGTGCAGGGGCGTTTTAAAGTCATGCCTCGCTTTCGCCCCTCTCTGAGAGGCCTCTAGTTTTATCTATATCACAAGAAGCTACTCTCTGGAAGTTTTTTCCCCTCCAACAAACAAGATGCGTCCTTCACAAACAACAACTTTCTACGATTACTCGACCAAAATTCTCCGTTGTAACCCCAGTCATTCGACACTCTAACGCCTAAACTTAACGAGAATTACCACAAAGAAATGCAACGAGCGTGTAGATTGATATGAATACGTTGATATGGATAGATACAAATATATATATAAATGTATAACATGAATATCTTGATGTGATTGTTAGATCTTTTCCATGGGCGTGAGAAGTCGGTGAGAGAAGTTAAAAGCCAAAATTTCACATGCAGAATTTCTAGGCAAGCAGCCTCCAACACTTGAACTATTGACATATCATTATCTCACATTCCCACTAGTTGGCCTTGTAATGTATCAAGCTAAGCTTAATGCCAAAATTCTTTTGTGTATAACAAATATTTTCCTGAAGCATGCGTACTCTGCGGTGTAGTTTAACAATGAGCAAGACTTGTCATCTCAGTTAATTGTTGAATAACCCTAGCATAACAATTTGAAGCTATGTAATAAAACATCCATCGAAGAATGAATATGATCAGAATGATTTCTATTTATCATAGGCGTTTTTCATAGGAAAACATGGAGTAAAAAACATCTAGAAAGAACTAGATTCGGGATAGAATCTAAATATTATTCAAACGATTCATAATAAAGCTCCTCAAAAGGCCATAAAAGCTTTTTTTTCAAAACTTGAACTTTTTTTAGAACGGGTTTACAGGAGTAACGGCAGAAGTAGTAGTATCGACAGAAGCACTGGAACATACAAGCAAATAAACCTGTCAGAGAAAAGGCCCCCCAAAATGTTTTTTTTCAAAAAATCAACCAAAAAAATAAAAATAAAAATTTTTAGAAGGTTTGTAGTGGAGTACTGATACTAATTTCCAACTCTAAAGACAAAGGTTGTAACATTTATTATAAGTTAGATCTAACATCATAAGGAATTATTGCTTCAATAAATGTAAATACGACCGAAAATGATTATAGAGGATAGACTTTCTCTGGGTGCGTTGTTGGAGTTCAAAGATTGAGTTTATCAAATCATCATTCAAATGTGCAGAAAAATGGTGTACCAACCGACCCACACAGTGTGGATAATCGGTACAATCTGATTGGGCAAGTTGCTTCTTTTACAAGTAGGCACAGATGTGATGAATACATTGTCATAATCGAAAACATAAAATTTCCAACCAGACAGATGTATCAATATTAATAGAAAATATATTTTAGTAAAAAGAAAAAAAATGGATTCTCCAGTGTCATTAGTTTTTCTTTTTCTTTTGTTTCTGGCCCTTTTGCCAATTCTCTTGTTTCTCTGAATACTTTTTGACATGTTTGAAGTTTATTTTGTTATTGCACAGCCTTTTTGTTTTTCTTTACTTTAGTTAAATGCATCCAGCATACCAAGTAGCCCTAATTGGAGATGTTCCAACCGGCCCCGAACATATATTGTTAGTTTTTTACATTCTATTCCAAGAAAAAAATTCTGGCAGAAGATACTTGAAATGTAGTAAATATACGGTTTATTGCCACTTATCATAGACGTAGACTGCGCTAACATGAAGCGTGCAATGACAGCATCAAGTAGGCACTCGTTTTAGAAAGTTAGAAAGTTACTTACCAGGGTGAAAATAGTTTTTTTAATGCAAAACATTTCCTGCTTACAACAGATAAAACTCAAACTTAGTAGAAAAATAGTCGAGGTTTTTTTCTGCTCAAAATGATATACATAGTCTAGAAATGATATACATAGTCTTGAAAGATATATCTACACGAGAAACAGAGACAGAATGAGAGAAAGAGAGGGGGTTGGACTGTTTATGTCTGACATAATGTGACAATTTGTTTGGATATATATTCCGTCCAGCACTGAAAAATAACCGTATTGTAAATCGAACGGTTGACCAGTCGGAAGAGCTGAGTTAATTTACTCCTCGAATAATTTCAGTGCTGGGTGAAATATGTTTCCAAATAAATTGTCCCAACAATCGTCACACGCACACACAGAAACGTATGGGATAATGGATAGTCTATAGTCACACTGAAGAGTTGTAATACAACGAAACAGCTGTCTGCAGATGACACAATTATTCAATTATTATCATAAATAATGCCCCCTTATTCAGGGTTTAGCATTTTTAAGTGAGGTAACTTGTTCATTATAAGCTTGTGCAATGCTCTTCCAACTCAGGAATAGAGCATTCTGGTGGATAGGGAATCCATGTGCGAGCAAATATATCGTTTGAAATTCAACTTTACTGATCACCAAGTTCTGCGTAGGGCAGAGGTTAGATGTCAGCCTCTGGGTCTGAAACGAAAGTTTCAATCCTACATCGTGGTACTGGATAGGTTAATTGATTGTCTATAGCCACACTGAAGAGTTGTAATACAACAAAACTGCTGTTTGTGGATGACACAATTATTAAATTATTGTGTAAGTGTGTGTATCCCTTTTCCTCACTTCCTCTTTCCCTAACCCTATCCATCCTTTCTCTCAAAATACATATATATGGAGAGAAAGAAATAGTGTGAGCGCCTATGTACATAGTCAGCAATCTCACACTGATGCAAGTTTGATCAAAGGCAATAAATAAGTCATCTTTCTAACTGCTATATTTAGCCAGTTGTGTGTGGATCCAATGGAAATATTCATTGTCCGAACATATTTCTGGCTATTATCAATAATAGTTGTAGTCTTCCATTTTTTGAACTCAACTTTTTTTTCCTTTGTACGTTATGATCTTAAATCTGGTCTTTACCATTTTCTGTTATGGTGATGTTACACACAGAATAGCAAAATGTATTTATCAGATGTTAAATGCATAGAGAGCTCCTGGATCCCAGTCTGAATGAAATCTAGTTTTGTTAGATTTAAAAACAATATAGGGGCTTCTAGAATCTGGAACCCTTTTTTGCAGTTAATATTGCATAGTATTTGCATATCATTTACGATTATTAGACGTATCCTAGTGAGAATGATGTGGTCTTGTTGGCTACTTTTATTGATGTGAACACTGATGGCACTTTGAACTGACATATGGCATGTTCGTCTGTAGGAGAGGGTAGTAATGGCTAGAGCATGTTCATGATATATATATATATATATATATATATATATATATATATTTGTGTGTGTGTGTGTGTGTGTGTCTGTGTGTGAGTGTTCATCTATGCTCATTTACCCATAAAAGTTTTATAGTATCATCTAGATCTAAAATTGTTCAACAAAGAAGAGCAACCATATGAAAAGGACAGACGATGAAAGAAGGCGAAGAAGAAACAAGACGAAGAAGGAAGAAAAAGAAGGATGATGAAGAAAAAAAACTGAATTGAGAAGAAAAAGACAAATAAAATGAATAAATAGAAGAAGAATAGACCAAAATTCACGTCAAAAACCAAGAAGCCGAACAAGTCCATTGTTCCAAGTCTTTGAAGCCAACTCAAACGGACAGAGAATCTGTAACACAGCAAAACCTTGTCGTTATGATTGCATATAGTTTCAGCTGATGTCTTCATTTGCATTATGTAAGTTCTACTATATTCAATAACGTCGTTTGAACTCTTTAAAAAATGTCAAAGACATGGCATAAGGTTAGAATTATAAGGTTAAACTTTGATTTGATACTAGAAAATTTGAAAAACATGCAAATGATAAAAAGGTGTTTTTTATTGTAAGATTTTGTGTATTAATGATCATCTCCGTAATAAGCTAGAATTACATCTTTGAAGTCGAAACAAGTATGATTCTTTTCTTTTGTAAGAAGTAATATAATTTGCAGTTCGCGTTCAAAGGTTGAAGCTACTAATTAATCCGATAATAATAATGAAAAAAATCAAAAGAAAATTCTGATAGAAATATAATGTTCTGATTGAAATATACTACAAACTAAAATCGTACAAGCCTGGCTGCTACAGTGGCAAACTCCACTCATACTTCTATCCTGACTGAAGAAGATTACTGCAACTTCAGTATCGTATATATAATTAAAACAAAATTCAAAACATGAGTTTTCGTAGATGTGTGAGACTTGCCAAATTAGCTCAGTCGGTAAGAGAGCCATCAACCGATCACTGGCTGTGATTACTAATCACGGTAGGGAACATTATATATATGTATATATATATATATATATATATATATATATATATATATATATATATATATATATATATATATATATATATATATATATATATCGGTTTGGTTTATCAGTTTGGTTTAACGTTACTGGAAGGCAATAATGAGTTTAATCCCGAAAATAAAGTGAAGGTTGTTCTCGCTCTTCTTACGGTGAGAAAACAAAGTCAAGTCCAACCTCTGACTTGGACTGGAGCTTAACAATATTGAAGATTCGTGTACCTGCTATAATTTTTGAAACCATTTCGATTATCCATTTTTTTCTTCCATTTGTTCTACCAAATAGATTTATTTCGGAGGCGATCCTGTGACCGGTAAAAAATAAGCCGGCGTGACGACCTAGACAAATTCAGAAAGTACTCGCTCCGAGACTCCAATGATAGAGAGGTCTGATGAATCCTTGGGGAGGTCTGAGTCCAACGACGGACGCTGAAAGGTAGCTGTCGATGAATTTTAACGTGAAGCAAATATAGTTAATACGTAGAAATATTTGATACAAAAAGCATATTGTTTCTTCCCCAATATTCACACATCAATGTTTTCAGATTGAATCAATTTTTTGACCTTATAATTCCATCTCATGCCTTGATGAATTATTTTTCTTTACAGTTTTGTTATTTCAAAATGACAATAACTTATGATAAATAGATTTTGAAAGTAAGAAATATGCTTTTAAGGGTATACAATCAATATATCCTTTGTGGTAGTCACCTATGAAGCCAAAACTTGGAGCCTGACCAAAAGATTGATCCTCAAAACTGATAACCAAGCAACATGCAAACGAAAGAATCTTGCTCAACATCAAATGGAAAGATCATAAAACACAGTATAGTAGAGAAAAGACAGGAGTTTGAGACAGCATGGAAACTTTAAGAAAACTTAAATGGCAATGGGCCAAACATGATGCAAGAATGTCAGATGTCCACTGGACATCAAAACGTGGCGATACTGTATGGTAACAGTCGTCGTGACAAACCATAAAGTTCTGAATCTTAATAATGACTAAACAAATACCTGGGAGAGTTCGATCAAAAACATTTAGACAACTCATGGATACATAAACCAATGACCTACGTTCAATCTGAAGTACAGAAAAAAGAAAGGTCAAGTAATAACTTTCGGGACGATGGGCTCGCTGAGTCGAGTTCAAACTCAGCCGGTTGAGGCTGCTAATGTTCACTTGGCAATAATGACCTTTGGAAAAGCAAGAATCAATAGCAGTGTCTCTAACTTAGAAGAAGATTACAACCGATGAGTGAGCCCTTTTGAAATGCTCCAAGAGTCATGCTGACGTCAAACGCATCACGTTCTGCTCACTTTGGATAATATCAGCGAGGCTGAGAGGGAGATTCAGTCGACTGGGCACCCAATGACATACAAAGATTCTGTGAAAGTGAAATGCACTTGAGTGGTTCGTCTGTTACACTATGAAAAGTACCTACTCATGGGTGTATTCCACCGAATACGGCATGTCTTCTCAATGAACCTTTGGGAGGTTTTAAAACGAAAGGTTTTGTATAAAATATATCAAATGTTTTCAGAGGGGGTTCCTATTTACAATGTAAATATAATGCCAAAGTGGAATCACTTTTTGCCCATATACATATCATCTTATTTCATATTATCATATATAATTAGTTAAGGGTATTATAGTGAGAGGACCAATATTCAAGGGCCAAAAGTAGAAGTGAAATTAAACTAAAATGTTTTGAGATGAAAAAAGATCATTTTACATTTACGATATAACTCTAATGCAAAACTGGACCATTGCTTTCTGGTCAATAGATACCTGTAATACATATACGTACTTATAAAACCAGCCAAATAATTCGTCTATGGGACGGGTCTCCTGTGTTTTTCCCTGTTTTACATAAACATCGTTATTATGGTAACATGTGTAAATTTTCTCTTGTTGATATATATACATATATATATATATATATATATATATATATATATATATATATATATATATATATCAGAAAATAGATTCGCTACACAAACACGTTTTTTCTGCCCTGTTAGGGTCTCTTCAGATGAATGATTATAAATGTTTTAGATTCTCATTGGGGTAATTTAGGGAAATTTTGTGGGCGTTGACAGGGGCGAGAAGTTTTTCTTTTGTTTCCTCATTTTGATTATTAAGTTTGTAGCATGTGTGTTTTACTGGTGGTTATTATAAGTTATATGTCAAGGGTTATGGTTTAGACATCAGATTCATCTATAAGTAGTTGCTGGGCTGTATGGGATGACTTAATTTTTCCCTATTAATCATTAGACTTATTACTTAAGTTAGTATCATTCATGACCATAGTTGGTTGTATTGTTCTTAATTTGTTTAGACAGTATTGATTATATTACTTTTAGTGGACTAACGTATATATTATTGGATTATATTTGTTAATGAAAATTTTGAGCAATGCCTGCATTTTAATCCTATTTCATTATTCCTGTTCAAAAAACCTATTTGAGGTTTCTTGTTTTTTTTAGCGAAACTGAGTATTTTGAATTTCTCATTTAATGAATCTCCAAACATACAACAAACCAGTAACATAACACAAAACAACAAAAAAGTTAAGTACGCAAACAAACAATCTTTAAACAACCAATAACATAGACGGAAAGGGCATCACAGACAAACTAAACATTAGCAACAGAGTCGGAAAACTAAGATATAAAGATGTTTATATGTTAACGAAAAACTACAAACCTGATTCACCGACAAACCCACTACAAGAATTAATCAACCCGACAAAACCCAGATAGGAAGCATCGGCAAAAATGTATCAGAGAAAGTTAACAACAGCATAAAACCACAACAACAACTTAACCAATGGGTGAACTCAAATGATGCCATCACCTGGTTTAGTAACATTAGATAGAAACATACGTGCGCCTTTATGCAATATGACATCATGGACTTTTACCCCTCCATATCCAATGGTATGTTTAAGAAAGCCATGGGATTTGCCCAAACTCACACCAACATCAGCAATAGAGACATTGAAATAATCAAACACTGCAGACGTACGGAACTATTCCACAACCAAGGACAATGGACGAAAAAACCGACATCTGTGGTTTGATGTTTCTATGGACAGCCTTGATTCAGCTGAGATGTCGAATTTAATCGGTTTGTACGTTTTATACTATGTTTCCTGTAAATTACATTCTAGAAATATAGGATTATACTGGGACGATGGCTCAGTAATTGTAGAAAATAGTAATCTGCAAAAATGCTAAAACGTTAAAAAAAAAAAAATCATAAAAGAAATGAGAAAAAATAATTTTAAAGTTGAAACCAAGGCTGACTGAAATTTTACACTTCCTACCCATTCATTTTAGCTCAAGTAGCAACACTTATGAGCTGTATAAGAAAGGAAACGCATTGATTAAGTACATCAACACTAGTTCTAATCACCCAAATAAAATCCCCAGTCTATAGAAACTAGATCGATATATAACTCTGCAAATGAAATATTAACAAAGTTGAAAATGAAAAAGCTCTAAAAATAGTCATTTCACTGAAACAAACTTCAATTACAACAAAAAAGTGAAATCTATAAGCAAGAAACAGAGAAACAACAGCAAAAACAAAAAACAACAGAAATACAAAAATAATCTCCTATACACCACCATTCAACCTATGAGCAAAAACTAACTTTGGTAAAATACTGATTCAATTAATCGAAAAACACTTCCCCCAAACCACCCACTAAGTAAAATATATAACAAAAACGAATAAAAATCAGCTTTACTTGTATCGAAAATTTCGATACACTTATCACGAAACATAACCACAAAGTAGAGAGAATACAAAAGAGAAAACATACGCATAAAGAAACAAAACTGCAATCGTACCAACAAGAACAGTTGCCCTCTGCAAAACGAATATTTCAGATCAAATATACTATACCAAGCTGAAATATCAACCCAAGAAAAAACCTTAAGATAAAAATATTATATTGGAATATCTAAAACATCCTTCAAACTTGGATTAGCCAACTTCATATCGTCCTTTACGAACGAAAAATATAAAAACAATACATCATTATCATCACATTACTGTGTAAAATGAATTATAAACCAGCTATAGAAAGAAAAGTGTTAAAACACATCTGTATATGTCAAGAGATTGAAAACCCATATTACCCTTGTCTAAATGAGAAATTCAAAATATTCAGTTTTGCTGAAAAACAATCAATATAGATTTATAAAATAGAAATAATGAAATAGCATTAAAATGCCAGCATTGGTCAGAATTCATATTAACAAACATAACCCAATAACACGTACGTTAGTACACTAAAAGTAATATAAACAGTTTACCTACATAGAAATCTCAAGGAACAACCTAACCAACATTGTCTATTTCCCACTGTCTAAGCAAATTTAGAACAATATAACCAACCATGGTCATAAAGCACCCTAACATCGGTAATAAATCTAGTGATTCTTAAGTAAAGATTAAGATATCCCCATAGAGCACACAGAGTCCAACATCCACTAACAGATGACTCCAGCGCCCAGACCACACCCTTTGACATATAATTTATAACCACCAGCAAAACACACATGTTACAAACTTGACCAGCAAAATAATACTAAGACAAAGACTCCTCCTCCTAGCAACGCACACTAAAATTTCCCCTTATTCCCCAAACAGGAATCTAAAGAATATATGATAATTCACATGAAGGGGCCGAAACAGGGCAGACACGCAAACATGATTATGTAGCAAATTAACTCTCTGCTGTATTTCTAGCTTTATTCCAAACCAACTTAACACTTAAGGATTAAAGTTGAATGTGTTGAGCACTCTATGAAATAAATCAATCAGGTATCAGACATTGCTTTATGGTATATTATGCTTTATTGCAAACCTAGTTTGTAATATATATATATATATATATATATATATATATATATATATATATATATATATATATATATATATATATAAAGAGTATAATGAGGTAGCAATCCTTCATTTCAGCATACATTGTTGAAAATAACAGACGATTTGGGTCTATTTTTGTTTTTTGATTAGTTTTCGTACAAACCTTCTATCAAACTCATCGAAAATTTTAAAAACGTTCAAGAGGCAGTAGTTCTAGATCTTTCGACCATCATCAGTTATAATCAAGAGAAGGTGATAGCAGTATTTAAAGAGTTATTAGTATCATTTTTTATTATGATTTTTATATTTGTATCTCAAATATTCTTTTTTGTGATCGTTGCGTTGGTTTCAATTACACATCTAAACAGATCGATGTATGATTTTGTTCGTTTTTTTTTTAACTATATATATATGATGTTTGCGTTATCTAAGCCGAGTGATATATTAACCATGTAATGACGGGAGATTATTTCAAATGAGTTTCTACTTAATGGAACGCAATTTTTAATCTTTCTGTCGGATCAAATATATCCATTTCTCAAATAGATAACTGATGCATTTAAAGATGCGAATAGACCAAAAATAAACAAAATGAGACTTTGGGTTGAAAGCAGTTATTGGGGCCTTTGCATTATCCAGCAGCTGCTCAGCTCAGTGGCAAGAGCACCGTTACATTGAAGCAGTAACTCTACATTTGATTCCTGCAGCAGCTCCATTTTCTTTGATTGTTTTTTTCCCTATTTACGATGTCTAGGATGAGTGACACATCAACTGTATCATATATATATATATATATATATATATATATATATATGGATATATGGCCAGGGAATGTCAACATTCTATGCTTCATGCACTCTTCAGCGACCAGTAA
>OY735218.1:23521954-23525345 GCA_963457665.1 Thysanoteuthis rhombus
ATATATATATATATATATATATATATATATATATATAGGAATTGCGAGGATGAATGTCAACATTTTTTACATAGCTGACATTCACTGGGTATATATCCTAGAATTTTTTTTTTAAATTAATAATAGCTCAATTCACTTTGGTAAATATTTAGCATTGTGATTAGATTGAATCAACAATATATAAAACCTGTTATTACTATTAGTACTCTTTTCTTTTTCGTATCCATACAAAGTGAAAAATACTTTATGAGCTTTATATATATATATATATATATATATATATATATATATATATATATATATATATATATATATATATATATATCCCTGCAACCACCCCATTTTCCATATTTGTTTTTGTCCAGCGGCGGACGTTAAGAGACTGATGATGATGATGATGATAATGATGATGATGATGAGCGAGCGATGTATTAACCGTGTAACGACGGGAGATCATCTCAAATAAGTCTCTATATGATATAGCATAATCTCTCTCTCTATATATATATATGTATATATATATATATATATATATATATATATATATATATATATATGCCTGCGTCTATGTTGGTTACGAATGTAAGAAGTATTTTAAAGAACAAGCCGACGGTAATAAACGGACAATGCAGAATCATGTTAGTTACTACATCAAATAACACGTGCGTTGCTGTAATCACCAAAAGCCTGCGTGCCTGTGAAGAAGAAAATTAGCTGGGCCTGCATGTGCTCATCTGCAAATGCACACTAAGTTACACGCATACATGCACGTAAGCACACCCACGCACGCAAGCACACGTACACACATCCACACAAGCAGAAACACAAACCCACGCACAAACACGTGTGTCCTCATATATATATATATATATATATATATATATATATATATATATGTGTGTGTGTGTGTGTGTGTGTGTTTATGTGTATTTATATTTGTATATATATAAAGAGAGAGAGGGAGTGAGATCCCACAATGACGTCCTAAATAGGGATCTGAATAAATCAAATCATTCGCCCGAAGTGCCTAATAGGGCAGAAACATAAACACGTTTGCGGAGTGATTCGTTTACTTTATCATATATATATATATATATGTATGTGTGTGTGTGTGTTTGTGTGTGTGTGCGTATGTGTGTGTATGCGCGCCCGTGCGTGTGTGTGCACAAACAAGCCTTCACTTCACAAATGTAGGTTTACGATTTGCCAAAACAAAATAAACATGTATCTTCGCAGAGAAAACGGTAGGAGTTTTAAAAAAATTCAGTTGTCATTGTTATTGTTTTCAACCATCACTTCATGTTCCCTCGCAGACGCGCATGCAGGAGAAACATGTACAGAAAAGAAGTGTACGTGTTAGCGAATTCCTAACAAATATAAGACATTCCTTAGAACTGGCATATCGTTCTGTGAAATGGAGGGAGAGAGATGATTAACCCATTTGTGTCTACAAACGAGGACGTATTGGGAGAACAATTTAAAAGCGTGGGTGTTCTATGGACCGCAGAGAATTTCCCCCTGTTTTTGACAGAAATGAGGAATTTAGAGGGAAGGAGGGATAAATAAGGTGTGGACCTGATGGAAAAGGGGGTTGGGTACCCGGGAATACGAGCTTACTTACTTCTAACTTGACAGGTTTTTTATATGATCAATGTCATTATCCTACACCTAGCACCCCGAATCCAGCCTCACCTTTCACTTAGTTCCCGAAACGCATTTCAATCACTGGTGTCGACACAGTAAGGACACGATGTAAGGGTAGTTCGGAAACGAACTACAAGTAAAGTAACGTCAGGTGCACAAAGAATTTACGGAGAACTACGAAATACGTGTGAAAGTGAAAAGATAGTTTGCATAGTTGAATCTAACCGAGAGCCAGATGGTAGGATAGTCTTATTGCCAGACACACTCATCAGTTGTCTTCGGGTGGGGTCGATTTTAGGGGCATGAAACTCAATTTGAAAAAAAAATATACAGAAAATCTAATTCTTATGTGTTGGGAGTGATGGTGTTAGGATCACTAGTACATTGCTTTACCAGGGGCCTCAAATATTTCAGAGACGTCCCTGTCAGCTATAGGTAGAAAGATTTCGAATGATTAGCTGCACTGAAAATCAACATCCAATGCCAGGGCCGAATTTAACATTGATAAAACCCTCTGCATAACATTTTCGGGGGATTGTTTAATCTAACATGAATTCCTTTTTTATGGATCTATCTCAACGTCACATGATGAAGGCTCAGACAAGTTTAGTCGAATTATTTCACCTTTTTAAAAATCTGTCAAAAAAAAAAAAAGAAAGAAAGAAAGATATTCTCAAAGACATATCCGGAAGGTCCTAGAATCTCAGAGCTCTGTGTAGCCTCACTGTTGGCAGTGTCTTTAGTAGATGCCTACCTGCCGTGCTGTCTTGTCCAGAACACTGACCACTTCTGTTGAGGGGAAAATATGCAACCATTTCGACAATCAAACAGTTGCTAATGATACACTTACCCGTTTTTGACATACTATCATTTAAGAGACGGGGGTTAAGTAGCAGGTTTTTGAATGGGGAAAGGGCTAACCCTGGGTAAGATATAAGGGACAATGCACATAATTAGTGTGCATTTAACCTGTTTGCAACCAAAGACGAGAAACTCATCTTAGCAAGTGAGCAGCGCAGAGCTACCGACGAGATAATGTCTTCCTATAGTGCGTTATTCTTTTCCTTTTATTATTATGTATCATGCTAGCTAGTTATCTGCATGTCTATCAATTAACCTATTCAAAACAGGCTATTTTTTTCTTTAATTTAATGTGATGGGGCTGAGTTAATCACGTGTTTGTTTCGCATCCTGTGATCCGTGTTCAAGGCCGGTTAGAAAGAAACAGTATTCCCAGTGCTGGTTTTACAGGTTCTTGCAACATGATACTCTCGCCTTAATAACAGTCAGTATATTCGGGTACACGTAAAATTTGATACCACCTGGATTTGTCTATTCATTTAAGTGTGTGTGTGTGTGTGTATTAATATCTATATTTATCAATTCATGGGCTCAGGAATTTGCTTCCGGCACGTTTAGCCAATTTTCGCAACCACTCAAAAAAGAAAAAAAAAAAACAGGATTTCGAAAGCTGATTTTTTAGGCAATCAGGCTTTCTCCACATGAGATGCCACAGCGCAATCCTCATATCCTTGCATCTGGCAGTACACTCATGTGTTTGTAGAATCTGCAATATCTGAATAAATACCGATGAAGGGTTTGTTGCTATCTGCATATGCATATAAATATGGGCACGTGTGTGTATATCTATCTATCTATATATCTGTAAACATAGATATATTTATGTCTATGTGAATATACATCTTCACATGCACATGAACACGCAGATACCCACCGACTGTTCGTT
>OY735218.1:23525545-23558641 GCA_963457665.1 Thysanoteuthis rhombus
ACAAACACGCGCACATGTGCACAAACACACACATATAAGTGTATACATTTAACCACACATTCGTATCGATTAATAAAGATTAAGTTAGAGTGTAACGCTCCTTACTCACGCACATCCTTACGTAGTTTCATTCGAACATTTATATAACGCAAGATGAGACATGAATACTGGTCCAAAATTACGCTCGTATGCACGAAAAAAAAGTCTAACTCGATATATGTATACAATTCTTAGGGCACGTAAGTTTAGGCTTGGATTCATGCGATGACTCTTATAAACACTCCAGTAAGGCATCAGCCATGAATTCACGTGCGTGTTCGACACCAATATACTCCTGCACAGGAGATACAGTAACAACATTGCAGTCAGTGCAAATACGTGGAGTCATTTATTAGAAAAAAAAAACTATATGCATGCTTTTGACTACTTCATTTAATAACATACGTGCGCTGGGGATAAGCTTTATATTTACTAGAATATTGCACGGGCTTATGAATCTTTAACTACTTATTCGGGCACGCATGAACAGAGCTATCTATCTATCTATCTATCTATCTATCTATCCATTCCTCTATTTATCTATCTATCTATCTATCTATACCAGTCATCATATATCAGTCTATCATATCCATGCACAAACGCATGCTCCTTATATATGTCTAGATATCATACATATATAATATACGTTTGTATATGTATATACATATATATATATGTATATGCATATTATTATGTATATATATATATTAAACACACACATATGTATACATATATATATATAATACACACACACACACATATATATATATATATATACATGTATATATATATATATATATATATATATATGATACACACACTCACACACTCACACACACACACACACGCACACACACATATATATATATATGTATACATAATACATGCACGCACTCACATAATGTTTAGGACACTTTTCATCACTACTGCCACATGTACACTGTCTTCATACAAACACACATACATGCACATTTTCGAAGCCACATTTCATCTCTCACTCTCTCTCTGTCTCGATCTTTTTCTCTCTCTCTTCTCCCCCTCTTTTTATCAGTCTCTGCTTGTGTACTCTGTGTATAAGTATGGATGTGCGTCCATGTGTAACACGCTGTACAGCCTACGCCCACTCTTCTCTTGAAAGCACTCGTACTTGCTCGTCTGTGTAGGTTCAACTCGAACTTATACATCTCCGAATGTGTGTAGATGCTGCATGTGGTGATGGAATCAGGTTTTGGGAACTAGGTATACGACACGGACTGGTTTGGGGAAATAGGTATACGGTAATATCACCACTATTAGACATCAAACATACAAAAAGAAGAAGAAGAAACATACAACGTACCCAACTTACCCCGAATTCCATCCCTGGTTACTTACGTAGAAATCTAATGAGGTTTTGTAATTTTCTTCAATAGAATAAAGCCATAATACATAATACTTTAAAAAAAATCTCTATTACATACAGGTATGCATTGATTAGTGTGGTTAATTCGTTCTGAAATATTCCGAACAATTCAGAATCCCACTGTTCAAATCTTCAGATTCAGCTTATACTCAGTTACATTTGTACATCATTACCTTTACCGTACTATACATAAAAAAAATGCATTAATCAAAATTGCACCATTCAAACGTATATGCGTGCGTGCTGCCTTTATGTATGCATGTACTTGAATGCTCACGTGCGCAAATGCATAACTCTAATTAATACACAAAACCGACGGAAGATCTTTTGGAAATAAATCGAGCTTCATAGATGTTTCAATTCACTTGTCATAAACACGAATGCGCGAAATTAGAATGAACATTACTACTTCTTATCTACGGTGCGACAAACGACATATATGCAGGTACCATGAACCAAACAATCAGACCAGGGTGGGGTTAGTTACTCTAAACTAAAAGACGCTTCGTACAGGTCACCCTCTAGTTAATATTCAACACGAATGAACTAAAATCGCGTTGTTAGATGCATATGGAATTCAGAAGCGTCAACGCCTTTCTTTTATCTACGCGCTTAGAATGACTAAGTTCGAAATGGGGGAGAATATGAAACTTGTGACATAATGAAATGAAAATTGGAAAAAAAAAATGAAAAAGATCGTAATGGTGCGGTTGGTTACTGTCGCTGGTCACGACACGACGCGACATGAAAATGCAGAGAATGGAGACAGAAGGAAAAAGAATCTGAAAACGAAGTTGTCATCTTTCTTCACTCTTTTCTTCCTTCTCTCTCCCCACCTCTCTCTCTCCTTGTCACTTTATTTTTTTAAAATTTATCTAGCTTATTATTTGAAAAAAAAAAAGACCCTGTTTAGTATAGACGAAATAAATGAATAAATAGATAAGTAAGAAAAAATTAACAAGCATATACATCAAAACGAAATAGATGATGACCAGCAGGAAAAGAAAGGAAAACAAAAACGATGTTGTCATCTTTTAACTCTTTCATCTCCCCTCCGCTCTTTCTCTCTCTCTTTCTCTCTCATTAGAACAAAACAAAAACGCCTCTTTGTGACATAGACTGAGTAAGTAAATGAATATATCAAAAACAGAAAATAAGTGACAGATGAAAAGAGGAAGTTTCACACGATACGGCATGGAATGGAAACATAGAGGAAGAAAGAAAAGATGATGATATCCAAGTTGACGTCTTTTTTTCATCTTTTCTCCTTTCTCTCCCACTTCTATCTTTTTTTACGATTGTTTCTGTTTGAGATAGACTACATATATAGGTAAATAGAAGTATCAAAAGGTAGTGAATAATAACTAGATTGAGACAGAAGGGAAAAGACGAAGAAAAGGAAGTTGTCATCTGTTTAACCCCTTGTCTTTCTCTTCCATCCCCCTCTCTCTCTGCGTGTCTATCCCTCTCTCTTTTACTTTTTTAAATCATCATTTTTTTAGCACCATCTCTGCTAGACATAGACTAAATAGATAGATGGGTAGATAGATGGATAGATAGATAGACAGATCAAAATAAGATAAATGATAAATGGCACGACACGACGTGACTTGACGGTTGAGATAAGGAGAAGGGAAAAAATGAGAATATCGGAATTGTCATCTTTTTTTAATGTCCCTCTAACTCTTTCTTTTTCTACCTATCCATCGATCTATCTATCTATCTATCAATCTATCTATCTATCTATCTACCTACCTACCTACCTACCTATCCATACATATCATCTATCTATCTATCTATCTATCTATCTATCTATCTATCTATCTATCTATCTATAACAAAACGTTTCTGTCTGCCACACACCAGATTAACATAACAAAACAGTAAATAAGATTCGACGGAAGAAAGTTCAAAACGATGCGGCATGATATCAAAATGGAAATCAGGAGCGTAGAAGGGAAAAAGATGATGATAGCCAAGTTGTCTTCTTTCTTAGCATCTCATCTTCTACTATAGTCCCAGTTTAACGTGAATCACATAAATAAAGTATATAAACCAAAAGACTAAAGAATAATTGACAGAAGAAAAATGGAAAACACGATGACAACCATAAACGTAAGAGCCAGGGGTGCAAGGGGGGTCTTTGTAAAATCGTGTAAATTTTCGGCAAATCAAGCACTTCGTCCCCCTTGACCAGAAAGGTTCCCCAATACGTTAATGACGATAACGATGGTATCATTCTTCTTTCATCTCTTTTTCTATGATAACTGTTTTCTTTTTTCGAAAATGTCCCCGCTTGTCACAGATTATGGATGATAACGAAGTAATTATCACTCTTTCATCTTTTCTTCGATCTGTCTCGTTCTTTTTTTCTCTCTTCGAAATTGTCAAAAGTGTTTGCTATAGACTATATTGATAAATAAATAGATATATTTGTTAAGTTATTTTTTTCTTATACGAATGAGACAGGAAGAAGAAAGTAGATGACAACGGAGAAGATGTCACCTCCCTTGTATCGTTTCTTCTCTCTCTCTCTTATCTTTTTAAGATTGTCTCTATTTGCCATTACTACATAGGTAAATGAATATATATACATATATATATATATATATATATATATATATATATGTATATGTGTGAGTGTGTGTGTGTGTGTGATCTTTGTTTTTTTCTTTTCTCCCCTCTTTCTCTCTTATTGGAAAAGATGTCTCTGTTTACCATAGACTAAATAAATAGTGAAGGAAGAAGAAGGAAGTTTAACACAATGCAGCATGACTTGAAATTGCAAGTAGGGTGAAGATGACGATAACTAAATTGACATCTTTCTCATCTCTTTCTTCCCTCTTTCTCTCTCTCACTCATACTTCTTTTGAAGTGGACTCCGTTTGCCATAGAACAAGTAAATATACAGAATGTATTCATCTATTTATTTATTCATTTATGGCACACTGAGATCAACAGTAAATAATAAAAGTCGTAAGAAAAGAGTAAAAAGATGATGATAACGAAGTTGTGATGTTTCTTACATTTTTTCTTCTCCCCCCCCATCTCTCGTTCTCTCACTCTCACATACATACACCCTCTATTTCTCTGTCATTATCTCGAGATTGTCTTTCTTTGCCATTTACTAAATAAATAGATATCAAAAGACGGTAGATAATACCTCGCAATAGGAAAGAGACAATGAAAATTAAGTTGTCATTTTCTCTCTCTCTCTCCTTCTCTCTCTCATTTTTTCAAAATTGTCTCCATTTGCATAGATTACATAAATTGACACGCACGCACGCACACACACACACACACACACATACACACACACACATATATACATATATATATATATATATATATATATATATATATATATATATATATATATTAATCAAAAGACAGAAACTATTAGCTGGCAAAAGATGTCGATAACGAAGTTGTCATCTTTTTTTTTTCATTTGTTTTACACTTTTTCACTCCCTTTCTCTCTCCCTTATTTTTTTTCAAAATTGTCTCCGTTTACCATAGACTATATATATATATATATATATATATATATATATATATATATATATATATATATATATATATATATATATATATACACATATATATAAAGGCAGCAAATAATAACTTGTAGAAGAAAGAAAGTTTAAAATAGACATGAATTTACTTACCCCGTGTTTTATAAGAGAGGCGTACGGTGTCGCAGCATTACAAGAAGACCACTACAAGAACAAACAATAAGAAGAAGAGGAAGAAGAAGAAGAAGAAGAAGGAAAAGAAGAAGGAGAAGGAGAAGAAGAAGAAGCAAGATACGCTGCAGAAGTAGCAAAGAATCGCTTGTTGGTGACTTTGACAATAAATTCGCTTGTCGAACGTAAAACACTTTTTAGAAACCCTTTTTTTTTGTTATCAATGAAAGTCCGTCACTGTAGCTTTACATCGGAGAGAAAAAAAAAAACTAAAAAAAACCCCAACTGATCAGGATCAGCTCCACAAGGGAAGAGTCAGTTAAAGAAAAAGCGAAGAGGAGTAATGCGTCCGCCAAGGCCTACGTGTACATATGTAGAGGTGCTCGCACTTGTATGTAGAGACACATGTATATCCGTATATACACGTGTACTGCCGTGGTGTATGTGCGTTCGTATAATTTCGCGTGTTAGTGTCAGTGTTCCAGCGCCAATGTTTTGGTGTGGTTTAAGTGACTAGCAACAATGCATTTACTGAGTACCATTACACCAGACACCTACAATACCAGGAGAGGAAAACGGGGGTGGGGAGACGGGGTGAGACGGGAGAGATGGATAGATACAGAGAAAAACAGAGAGGGAGAGATGGTTATTTTGTACCATTTCTTTTAGTTCTTTCTTTCTGTCTTTCTTCCTTTCTTTATTTCTTTCTTTCTTTCTGTCTTTCCTTCTTTCTCACTATTATTGTTGTTGTTGTTGCGACTACGAATACATGCCGTTCTGTGAGTGGAAAGGTGCAACACAGAAAGGAAGAAGGATACTGAGAGATGGGGGAGTGAAATAAAATAAAAAAAAGAGAGAGAAAAAGATAGAAAGAGAGTAGTGTAGAAAGAAAAAGGATTGGGAAAGAGATTGATAGATAGATAGATAGATAGATAGATAGAGAGAGAGAGAGAGAGAGAGAGAGAGTATTAAAATTCTTTACAATTAGCCTTCTCTCTACTTTACACTACAGACCATTAATTTCACCGCAACGGAATATTTGTCAATACAAATAAAATCATCCCTCTTTTGATTTGTTTTCAATGCATTTATTTTCTTCCTTTCCCCCTTCTTTTCTTCCACCTTTTTACTCGTAGAAAGGCATGGATTTATAGTCACCACAACAACAATAATAATGAAAAAGGAAGAAAGAACGAAAAAAGATGGTTCAAGTCAAGTACTGCGGTCCCTAAAAATAGGCGCAGTCCCTCCTACAGACCCAGTAGTATAACTTTATTTTCGCAGCTCATATTCAAAGGATTGTGGTCCTGAATTATCTACCCACACCATTACACCTAACCCCAAGACTAGCTTTACCCCCTATACCTACCCTTAACCTCAACATGGTACAAAAAGGGGCAGTTTCGATTAGTGCAGATTTTGATGTAGTCCAACTAAGGTATTGCTATGTAAATTAATCTGACTAAGGTTAAGCTGAACAAAATCACCTAAAATTATTATAAGACGTTGAATTTTGTAACCAATCAAATGCATTAGTCGAAGCATACCTGTAATTCTTTTTGGAATTCGTTCATGATTTAACTGCTTTCCCAACTTCTAATCAAATCAACTCGTACAAGTAGATCGTTTGGGAACCATACTATATGCTTCATTGCAGATCTCAATGCGATCAGGATTATCAGGCAGTGCCCATCTCCTCTCCAAATAAGATGCAAGAGGTTGTTGAGAGTTATATGATACCAGCAGCAGAGAGTACTCTCTCAGAATCAAATTATCAAATACTGAAAAAAGTGAAAAAAAAAACAGTCACGCTTTACACCTGAGCCGAATTTAACACTGATGAGACGTAGTGCATAACATTCCTTGTGGGTAGTTCTATTTTTGTATTTGGCTATTATATTCAAACAAATTAAAGCAAAACTGAATTATTCATAAAATCATGATGTTCAATTTTGCGTCAAGTTCTTCGTAATCTTTGTAACTGCAACGTAATAATCCCTCAAACAAATTGAAACACTGAAAAAGAAAAAACGTGAAAGGGATTTAAGGGGTGGCCCTAAAATCTTGGCGTCCTGTGCAGCTGTACTGTTGGCTCTGCCTTTAGTACACTTCTACTTCATACGAGGAAGCCATACCAAAACAAACATTTATCAAACATAGTTTTAATGATATCGACAAGACAGCCTGGTTTTACTTGCGATAAAAAGCATCAACAATCAAGACAACGGTAAATGGTAGCAAAAATGTAATGATAACGATTTACAATACTTTTATCTGATAAAATAGATGATGAAGAATAAAAACTCACTGTCAGTTATTTAACAACCATAGCGTCTAAATTTGAAGTCATGTAAAAATATTCCATAGAAGAATAAATATGGTCAGAATTAATTCTATTTATGACATCACTGGCGTTTTCCCCTGGAAAACATCTAAAATAAAAATAAAAACATTCAGGGGAATTTAGAGGTTATTAATTAGCCCACCAGAATAAGGTTCCCTAAAGGTTAAAAAAAGCTTCTTTTTTTTTCAAAAAATAGGAAAATTTTTTTAATGGAAAGGTTCTGGTGGAGTACTGATGCCAAGTTTCGAATCTGTAGACAAAATGGTGGTCTCGGGAGTGCTGGAACACTAAGAAAAAAAACTCCATAAAGAAACACATGAACTCATGCATGTTTAAAAAAGGATTGAACACCTTGCCATCTACGGTTGTACAATGATTTATAATACTTTATCTAATAAAATAATATGAAAAACAGATCGATATCGATGCTGATAATCAACCAAAGTGAGGAATATTGAAAAACAGGCGCTGGTGCGTGGGGGATTTGATGTCATTAACCTTTCCGTACCATACCCGACAACAACCAGGGCTCCCGAGGGGAATTCTATAAAACAGTGCAAAGCTGTTTTGATCCATCCTGCTGCACAAACACCCCTGTCCTTTAGCTACCTGTTTCCATCATCTCCTATTACACTTTCAGCACCCTGTTCTATATTTGCTCGCCGGTAAGCTCACAACAATGATCCCCCGAGATCACATGCGCAACCGAGGCCAGCAGAATATTAGATGGAGAGACGAGCTAGACAAATCCAGAAAGTACTGGCTCCGCGACGCCCATGATAGAGAAGTGTGGCGAATCCTGGGTTAGGTCAGTGTCCAAAGACGGAAGTTAAAAGACTGATGATGATGATGATGGTGGTGGTGATGATGATGATGATGATGATGATGATGATGATGATGATGATGATGATGATGAAAAGATAGAGGCAACCAATTTAATTCATGGACATATTGAAGAGACTTGGAAGTTCCGATACACAGCACAGTCAGAGATATTCTCGGGTCTCCCTTGGACGTCTGGGCCTCGATGCAATGCATCGGCTTCGTCCCCGGAGGCTATGCCCAACAACTCTTGAACGCATTGTTGATGAGGAGAGTACTAGAAAATTATATCAAGTTTTGCTGTCACTTGATCTCGAATCAGTGAAACACCAGATTTCAAAATCAAATTATCATTTCTAGGACAGCCCCCTGGGTTATTGCCTCCGGCTGATTACCCCTTACTCTCACCCATCCAAAACAATGGCATCGTAACTATAGAACCAAATCTTCAGTTTGTGGAAATGAAGTAGTTGGCCGCGTAAATGATCACACCCATGGGAGAATTGTCCAAGGGGCAAACGCCGAGCGTCACTTATCTGGGGGCAGTTATCCAGGGAAGAGTAGTCTTATTTCCTATTACCCTGATATCCAAATTATCACTTGACTTAGTAGATTGTCGTGATACCATAATCGGTCCTTTAAGGCATATCGCAGGGAAATTAGGTTATTCGGTATTGCCCATCTCCTCTCTTAGTAACACGTGACTGATTTTCAGTGATCCCTGACAGTGAGTAATCCCTGACCTACCAGATATTACTAGTGGGGAAAGCTCTACAAGTATAACAAGAATGACAATAATAGGAGAACGCCGAAGATCCGAAGAGAGCTGTTGTCACATGTTCCCCAGAGATGACTATCTTTGGTGTGGATAGTCTTTGGCAAGAAGCTGAAAAAGTTATTGAAAATGAGGGTGACGGTAGTGCTAAAAGTGGTTGGATCTACATTGAAAGCCACGAATCACTGCTGGTAGGAAAAATTCAATGAGTAAATGAAACGTAACGATTTTAGCAATAACAGAAACAATTAAAGAAAGAGAAAATACCAACAAAAACTGTAAATAACAACTTATGCTACAAATAATCACTCTCTCAAGAGGAAGAAAATTAAAAAAAAAATTTAGATCGTTTTTTTCTACAGAAAAAAAATATGTTGGTACGAAATGATCCCCGATGGCCGAGTTCTGATAACTGTTGGATGCGTCAGCTCAGTGATCCTTGCAAGTCTCATGTCAGGTCGAGACCCGGACTATACCCCAACAAGTTATTATGATCACCCCGTTAGGTTAGCAGGATGCAAGTTCATTCAATTGGATGCACGTGGAAAATTGTTCCAAGAGAAGGGTTTTCCACACTCTATGCTCACACCGGGAATCGAACCTAGATACCTATACTGCGTGGGAGGAAGACGTTACACTTTCCGAGCGGATTGTTTTTTTTACTAATCGTAGCTTGAGTTTTTTTTTACCCAAGGCCACAAGCATGGGGTGCCCAGTGAGGATTGAACAAAGTCGGCAATCTGATCCGGCAAATCAAATATTAGCCATTGCAACCAGGGATGGATGTAGGAGCGGTTACGCGGGCGTACAGCACTGCATCATCATCATCATCATCACCAAATTTCGAGGTTTTTTCGTATCTACAACGTCTAATGGAGACATTACCGTACGTCTAGTTCCCAGAATACAGCAATGCCGTATACCTAGCTTCTCCGAATCTATTGACATCACTAACACACCAAAAGATGCTCTTTAACGAAAGGGGGGGGGACATATCTAACTTTAATAACAACGATGCTACTACTACTGCTACTACTACTACTACCAACACTACTACCACTCTTGATGATGATGATAATGGTGTTGATGATGATGATGATACTGATGATGGTACGGTTGATACAAATATTAACTCCCATGCAGTAGTACAATTCATTTCTAGAGAAAAGTAAGAAAAAAAATATCATTGCCGTAGTTGTACTAGGGGTCCTTGTATACGTTGTAGAATAAGTGAGAGCGAGACAGAGAGAGAGGAAAAAAGAAGTATCAGCAGTACCACTTTCCGTGTCTTTGTAGTAGAGCAGTGTGCGATAGTTAGTTTTTGTTCAAGTTAAGCAATAGCAATCATGGTTAAGTACTAACGTTAATGTTAGATGCAGTCACGGTTTGTTAAAGTAGTTGTTACTCCTGTGGCAACACCTGCAATAACAAACGTAACATTAATCATTGCAGTAGCATTACTGTGAAATTAGTTGGTGCGAGTTTATACGTAATAACACAGTGCAACGTGTCTTTAGTTCCTGGGTAGTGAGTGTTATTTACTGATTAAGCAGATTTCAGATTAACACTATTCACGTTATATAAACTAAGTTTAAAGGGTATAATTGGAATTTTCTATAACTTTTAGACATAGTCAATCAGTAAATGACACTTAATATCGATAAAAAATTCAACAAAAGGGGGGAAAAAGTTGCACTGTGTAATCGTTGGTTGCGATAAACAAACCAGTAGTTGAGGTAGCAATAGTGGTGGTGGTAATAGTCGTGCTGTTGACTCGCGTTGCTACTTCTTTACGATGAATATACGGTAATCGCACAGTGATCACAACTTTTCTCTTCACTGTTAGTACTCCTTATAACTTGAAAGCACTCGGTGATCGCATACTTCAGCCAACGCTATCGTCATTAGAAACAGAATGAAGATCGCCTCATCATTGGGTAAGATGTAAAGGAAATAACTGTAAAGATTCCTGGATCCGGCCCTGTATTTAATCAATTTTTCCTAGGCTCATGGTCCACCATTTCACTGAATTTCAATGGAATTCATCGAGAACTTTTGGAGATGTCGTGCGGACATATAGTTGTGATGTGACGAGGGAGGTAACTGTTAAAAATTCCCGTGTATTTTCCGAAATTACATTTTCTTTTGCCTATGGCCCACCTCTCCAAAAAATGAAATGAAATTCATTGCGAACATTTGAAGATATTGAGGACAGACAGGCAGACAGATAGAAAGACGGAGAGATATGAATGAATATTTATACCTCTTCCAACCTCGTTGGCAGAGATTTAAAAAAACTAGAATAATTATAAACAGTATTAAATAAAAAATTTATAATTTACAAAGTTGTTTTCTCTCTCCCCAATATACACTGTGAAAACTCCAGGGTCTGTTAGCCATTCTGTTTTTATGAACTATAATCCTATTTATCACACCATACTATATTCACTCACCAGTATACGCTATCATTTGACTCATTGTATCAACTTACAAGTCTTGATACATCGCTCACCCCAAGAAACCCTTGGACCCCCTTCCTTGGCCTTCTAGGATCCCCTTAGCCCTGATCATCATCATCATCATCATCATCATCAGTCTTTTAACGTCCATCGTTGGACATAGACCTTCCCCAGGATTTGCCACAATCCTCTATCATGGGCATCACAGAGCCAGTATTTTCTCAATTTGTCCAGTTCATCTCTCCATCTTGTATTTTGTCGGCCTCGGTTCCACATGTGATCTCTTGGGATCCATGTTGTGAGTCGTGATGTCCATCGGTTGTCTTTCATTCTTGCAACATGGCCTGCCCATTGCCATTTAAGTTTTCTAATAGATTCCATGATGTCTCTGACTCCCGTTTTCATCCTTATATACTGTGCTGTCTTGTGATCTCTCCATGTGAGATTGAGCATGATTTTGCATGCTTCTCAGTTTGTAGTGACCAAAGAATTTGTGCTTGATTACAGGGTACAAGTTAAGTAATGGGGTCTTTAGAGACAAGTGTGGTTTTTCCTCAAGAACTTGTTATATTGCTTTGTATCTACATCTTATATTCCTATGACTGTGATCCCAAATCATCAAACCCAAACCTATCCCTACCTATACATCTACCCCTAATCCCAACCCTGGTGCAGTACAACATGGATGATGGTAATTTTGGAGTATGAGGTGAAAATAGAGCCAAACTACTGCACAAAGCTCTGAACAGGGGTGGGTGCAACCATTTTTTTTCCAGGGACCTCTCTACCTAACTTAACTTAACAAGGATTCGGCACTGAGCTCAACTTATGGAGTGCCTAGTAAGGACCACACTTAAAGGCCTTGTGAGAAGAGGATGCTTGACATCACTATACAACCATTCAGTTATCATTGGTTCATTATTTACAGTGATAGTAATAGCAGAATAGGCTTCCCCCATTATAACGCGGTTGATGTTATAACACGGATAGATTGTGGAACCAAAAATGTTATCATTATCTGCTTTTAGACATCTATTGTTGGACATAGACCTTCCTCAAGATTCAACTGACCTCTCGATTATGAGCGTTATGGAGCTAAAACTTTCTGAATTTGTATAGTTTCTCATGCGCATCTCATATTTTTCTGGCTACTGTTTCATTTGTCATTTCTAGAGATTCATATTGTGAATCGTAATGTCCAGTGGTTATCTGATATTCTTGTAACACGGCCAGCCCATGGCTATTCGAGTTTTCTAATGATTCCAGTGTCTCAAATTCCTGTTTTAATATAGCTCCAAAATTGCTGAATTGTACATAAATACTTTCATTCAGCATAACAGTTGATTTTGTGTTTGAGTGTTTGAATACCCCCCTTCCTCTGTTTTTGTTTGATATGTCACAAACCAACTGACATGTTGCAAATGATAATAATCATAAACATTGGCTGGTGCAAAAATGATTGCAGTTTTTATATTTCTAAATTTATTTCAGAATAAAATATCACTTTACTATATTCATGGATTATGCTATTCTAGAGTGTGAATTTTGCTCTACTCATTCAATTTGGATGTTACAATTTTGGTTTATTTGTTGTCAAATCACCATACAAATGTCAAATCAAAGATGGGAAAAGGCAAATTCAAACAATTTTGTTGCATGGGTTCAAAATGGGACGTAAAGCAGCAGAAATTGCTCACAATATCAACCAAGTATTTGGCCAGGGGTCTGTCAATAAACATTTGGATCAAAAAAATTCAAAACTGGGATGAAGGTGTGCACATCCTTCTGTGATTGACGACATCATTGAGGTAAACCCACGCAAAACATCTCGATGGGTTGCAGAGGAGCTAAACCTTTTCCATTCAACAGTAACTCGTTATTTGTACCGAATTGGAAAAGCAAAGAAGCTCAAGATGAATAGACTACAAAACTCTACATCAACCAGCTTATTCACCAGACCTCCCTCTGACTGACTACCATCTTTTCAAGCATTTCAACCACTTCCTGCTGGGGAGATCTTCAGCAACCAAGCGGCAGCTCAAAACGTCTTGAGATTCTATGATTTTCGAATAAGTGGACTTGTTTCTAGATGGCAAACATGTGTAAAATGAGAAGGTTCTTATTTCGATTAATAACTTTTATTCTAAGGTAAAAAATACTGCTTTCAAGTTTATGGTGGAAAACCACAATTATTTATGAACCGAACTAATAGTACTATTGATGGTGAATTTGGTCACTGTGTGAGAAGTTATGATTGTTCGGTAGCTTTTTTCTTGTTAATGAATCATTCTGGAACTTATCATAATATTATGAGAAATAATAATCATCGTTTTGTTATTTGATTGTTGTATTTTGGAAGTTTCCTATTTATGAATAAATTTCACAAAACCATAATTTCATAACACACCAACACTTTATTTCCTTTGTTCTCAAAATTTTTGCCACCCCGTGGTAGATTCATCAGTGAGGTGAAAGAAAATAAAGTGTGAGTGTGTTACAAAATTATGGTTTTGTGAAATTTATTCATAATTATGAAACTTTCAAAATACAACTCAACATTCCACACGTGTGATCTCATTAAATCATTGAGTGAAAAGACCAGTGACAGAAGAAATAATTACCCTCTTTTCTCAAAAGAGTGGCATTATTATTATTGTAAAACTTCAATCCAAGTCACAGTCTAGGGTTGACTTTTTCTATCATGACAACAACAACAACATTCCTCACCTAATTTTGTGCTGCAAATTCATTGTTTCTCTGTCACATCGTGTTGAACCGATGTATGAAATTAACATCAAGATTTGAAATTGCTGAGATGAATCGATAATTCTTTCATACCTTTGAAAATTTATCTCATAATTACTCAAGGGCTTATTTCACTCTAATAGATAGGTGCATATTTTTATATTGTTTTTTTATATTATATATACAATGCAGAAGAGGCAGGTATCATCTTGTCAGAATAGTTATAGGAATGGAGTTTAACCCTGTAGCAGCCAGGCCTGTTAGGGGTGAAATTGTCATTGTTTGTAATATCATTAATTGGACTTCTTATTCTTTTTTATCTCAACACTGGACATATCTAGTGATATTTTATGGGGGATCAGGTGACAGCAAGTCTCCTTGAATTCTCCAAACTCTTCCTAGTATATTTCCTGACGGATGATCTCAATTTTTCTTTTACTTTCCAGGGTTCTTCAGAATAATCTTGAATTTCTACTGGATGAAGCATTGTCAAATATTATTATTTTGATGTTTATTTCTTGATCTTAATTTCAGTTGTTTTTTATTGCAATTACTCTAATCTGCCCCATGCTATATCGCTGTCTTTACTGTGTTGCCAGGAGTGCTTGATTCATAAGTGGGCTGTGCGAGCTTCAGTTCAGGGTCTCATGATCTAAGGGATGCCTCAGCCTCTTGCTGAAAAATCTGGGGTGTATATTATGTTTCATGGTGTTCATTACGAGAAAAAAACAATTGATATGTGAAATGTAATTGAACCAAAATTCATCAAAAAAAAAATTAGTGAACAGCATTAAGCAATTTTCACGTTAAGCACAGAGAGAAATACATTTTTATATTGAGATAATAAAAAATAATACAAGATACATAATATTTCTTTAAAAAAGATTTTAGAAATATTTCTGTAACTTCTAATTATCTTTACCAAAGCCCTGTAGATGTCCTGAGCCCAACTTTGAGTAAGCCAGATCTAGCCGACAGCTTTCAGTTGCTTTAATCTGGTACTTGTTGCCGCTTATCATATCATCTGAGTTCCTGTTTATAACAACTGTATTTTTATTGGTGTAATCCTGACTGGTCCAGTATTGTTACTTTGTCTTTGTTGACTCTGATCATGACAAATTGTTACCTGAACCATAAGTCATAAATATGTCATTTGAAAGATGATTTACTTCTAGTGAACTTATTATTACCATGCAAGACTTGGTACTCCACTTCATGTGGTAGTTGATAATGTCACAACAGCAAAGGTTCCGACAAGGCCTTCATCAGGTATGGTTTGGGGATGGAAGAATCATCACCACTAACCCAAGGTACCTCGGCAGTACCTCTCGATATACCAGGCTTTACTAGTTTCACATCACAAAAGCAGTGAGAGTGCCAGGTAAACTATTTACAAGTGGTTGATGGTCTGTTGTGACAAATGGGAATTAAGATGAAAGAAACGTGAAAAATTGATAATGGTTTCACACCAGATATCTGATGGTTATTGCTAGAGATTGGGTTAAAGCAAATGAATCTTCAGCATTTTTATCAGTGTCCTCACTATCCCCACCACTGCTATGGTCTGAACTGTCTCAATCCTCCTTCAGGAACTCATTCTATCATGCTTTCTGCAACAGTTCCAAGGCTACCAATTATTATCATGGCCGATATTCTTTTCTTCCTGATCATTATTATAGTCCATCAGTATCATTATTTTTATTATTGATTTGGGAAGTAATGGTATAATTATTGTTATTAGTGTCCAGAATTGTTTTTTATATTGTTATATATGAGGGTGAAGTATGTAGATGGAATAGTTAACAATATTGAAAAAATAAAAGACTTGAGATTACTTTGTATACCTCAAATCTTTAATCAAAGTGCATAATAGCAAAGTACATTTCACCTGGGTTTTGCCAGAGCTCTGAAAGTAAAAGTTGGTTTGAGAGAAATCGTGAAAATTACAGAAATGCCCAGATGGTAGATATATTGTTATATAAGAAGTTTTATTATCTGTTATTATTATTTTTTATACATTTGCATATTCCAACCAGATGTTTAGTAGTTATCGCTAAAGATTGAGTGACAGCAAGTCTCCTCAAATCTCCATCACCTTCCTTGGTATGTTAGCAGACCCTAGTAACAATACAGTTTAGGCTGTCTGAACTCTTTCTTTTATTTCTAATTCATCTATTCTCACCTCTGGTGTTTTGGGCTTTGTTCCAAGTGTGCTGGGTATCATAGGCATGACCCTAACCTTTAAGTTAACTGCTCGTTCATTTATTTTGCTTCCTCTTTGTGTTATTTTCCCATGACTTGTTCTCTCACGATTTTGCCCTTTTCCCTTTTTTTCTTTTCTTTCTCTTTTTCCTTCTTCTTCTTCTTTGGAACCATCAACCAAAACTGTCAACATTGGTTTCTTCAATCTCCATGTGGGTCTGGCTGGTTGGCTATGTATGTATATATGTATGTATGTATCATGCATACAAGCTCAAGAAAAGTTGGAGGGCTGAAGATTTGAACATTCTCTCTTTATGTCTAGATAAAATGTTTATTTTTGTTACTTGAAAATCTCCCATCAAATAGTTTTCAAGTTGAGGGGCTCAATTTATAATGTAAGTTTATGTTAAATTGATCCATTGTTTGCCTCCAGCAGCATTCATTTTGGTTTTTTTTTGTTTTTTTTAGGCTTTTGTTGTGATCACCACCCAACAAAAGGTGAGAGAAGTAAATTATTAATTGATCACCTCTTATTCATTTTTTTTAATGATTAACACCAAGACAGCCTGCTGCCAGAAGACGCAGGTCATGAGATGGGTTTTTCATTAAGTAAATAAGCGGATCTTTTATTTGTATTATTATTACTGTTATCATTGATGCTTTTTGCATGTTAATGCCACTTGTCTGAGGGTCATTGCCGGAGATTGAGTGACAGCCGTTGTCCTCAAATTGTCTTTCCCACTATCCTTGCCTACTCACGTTACACCTTGGAATGTAAAGTCTCAACACTTTCTCAAATTTCCAACCCATCTAATCTTGATTCAAGTGTTTGTGGCACTATTCCAAGTATGCCTACAGTTATGGGCATACTTCTCACCTTCACATTGCACATCTTTCCTAAAATTTGTAAAATTAGTAGTAGTATCTGTACCGCACACTAAAGAATTATCATGTCTCTACCTGAACCTATTATCTAAATAACTACCGAAAATTATCTAAAAAAAAAATATGGATAAATTTTCTAAAATCATCTGAAAAAATAGATCTTTTATCTAAAATTATCTAAAAAAAATACCAACACTAAAATTTGGGAATTGTTGGTCCCAAAATTATAATAGTGACCCAAAAGAGCACTTATGAAAAAACAAAAACATTTTGGATGTTGCCTTGGGGTGAACTCATTCTAGTTTCCAAAGTTGTAGCCCCACCCCCTAAGATGTGACCAGGGGCATCTGGACACATACACACAGACGCTAGAGGAGAGAAGAATACATAGCTCACTTCGCGTGTTGGTCAGCCATCTATGGGGCTACGATGATTTAATAATCATAATACTGGTATTAAGTAGTCAAAGGAGTAACAGTAATTTTTGTAGTAGTATGAGAAACTGTTGTCAAAGACAGTCACAAAAACGTCAACATGGGTTTCTTGTGTTTTTAAGTAGGTCTGGCTAGCTGGATAACTGTCTTTGCATGCATCATACATACATGATGCAATGAGGAAGTTAGAGTGCTAGAAATTTTAGAATTGACTCTTCATTGAATCTATAATTTTTTATTTTGAATACCCACTGAAAAAGTTTTTTATCGAGGGATCACTGAAATAAACTCTGAATTTCTAGAAATAAGTGGATGCAAAGTAAGGGATCAATTTAGCATGAATCTACAATGTAAATTGAACCCCCTATTGAAAACCTATTTAGAGGGGGTAATCTTTGGAAAATAAAAAAGGAAGTTTTTTCTAGACATAATAACCTACTTTTGGGGGGTAATTGGAGAAAAAAATAAATCATCATCATCATCATCATCAGTAGTAGTAGTGGTCTTTTATCGTCGGTCGTTGGATATGGACCTTCCGCAGGATTCGCTACACCTCTTTATCATGGGTGTTGAGGAACCAATATTTTCTGAATCTGACCAGTTTGTGTCGCCATCTAATACTTTGCTGGCTTTAAAGAAAATATTAAAATCTCTATTCTTCTTGTTCCACTGGTTTAGGCTTTTTGAATGATACCTCGGTGGCCAGCTAGCCAGCCAGTCAGCTGGCCAGCCAAACCTGTGCAAAAACTGAAGAAACCTATGTTTATAGTTTTGGTTGATGATTTCTGGTAGCATGTAGACCTGAACACTCACATAAAAATATAGAGGCACAACCAAGAGTGTAAAAAGGTTTTAGTGTATATCGATCTGAATTTATTTCATAATCATTTAAAAAATAGGGAACCTTGGAAAATACATATTGACTAAAACTATATCAGCAAGAAAATGTTCAACATGTCAATACTGAATCAATTTATTCACATTTTTTGTTTAATCACCAATAAATGTCTGTCTCAGCAAGTTATTTCATCATAATCATCATCAGTCTTTCAATATTTGCTGTTGGACATAGACCTTCCCCAGGATACACCACACTTCTCTATCATGGACGCCGTGGAGCCAGTACTTTCTGATTTTGTCTTGCTCATCTCTCCATCTAATATTCTGCCGGCCTCGGTTCCGCGTGTGATCTTGGGGGATCCATGTTGTGAGACGTGATGTCCATCGGTTGTCTGCCATTCATGCAACATGGCCAGTCCACTACCATTTAAGCTTTTTAAAGGATTCTATGATGTCCCTGACTCTTGTCTTCTCCCGGATGTATTGTGCTGTTACAAGTTATTTAATATCAAATAAAAAATTATTCTTAATTAAACAAGATATGCTGCAGGGTCAAAATCCACTCCACCCTCTAATCAGACTGGTGATGATTACTGCAGCTTTTGTAATGTATATATGTATAAAAATTATAGAAATATATATTTTCCTGTAAAAATGTATTTATTTATTTGAATGAAATAAACCCTTACATCTGAATGTTAAATTTTGATTTATAACAGACTTGTCAATTTAGCAAGACAGCCTGCTGGCAATGACTTTGCTGTGAGTTCAAATCATGGAAGGGAATGTGGATTTCCCTGTTTGGTTTGCAACCCTCATTTTTATGGGGATTGTTGTTGTAATGGTAAGAATACAAAGTGGAATCCTACATATATATATATATATATATATATATATATATATATATATATATATATATATATATATATATATATATATATATATATATATATATATATATATATATATATATATATATATATATATATATATATATATATATATATATATATATATATATATATATATATATATATATATATATATATATATATATATATATATATATATATATATATATATATATATATATATATATATATATATATATATATATATAAAAACAGTAGAATGTGGATTCGCTACACAAACTAGCTCATGTTTCTGCCCTCTTCGGGGCTCATCAGGCTAATGATTGTCTATATTTTTTTTGGTCTATTTTTTGGAAATTTGGTGAGAATGTTGTGAGTGTGGTAGTGAGTGGTATGGGAATATTCATTTTGTCAAGGGGTGTGAACTCCATGTAGGGGTCATCTCTGCAAGGATGTTTAGAAGTGGTCTGGAAGTAGTTTCTATCTTGACCTAGGTATCTTGGCATTAGGTTTTATTGCCCCTGTTGATCCTCTGTAGCTCTAGTGGATAGTATTAATTTTGATGCTTAATTTATGAAGTGGCTTTATATTATCGATATATTATTATATCATGTTATACTGCTAGCCTGACTTGTACCACATATACTGTGTGTATATATATATATATATATATATACATATATATACGTATATATATATATGTATATATATAAATATATATATATATATATATATATATATATATATATATATATATAGATATATCTATATATATATATGTATATATATATATATATATATATATATATATATATACATACATAAATATAGATGGATTGATAGATACATATAGCTAGAGATTTGGAGGTTCAGGGTTCTTGACTGTTTGAGAGGTCCCCTCCAACCTCAGTGAGAATTGATGGATAGGTAAAAATTACTATAAATAGATGCACAGTCACATAATAAGGGTAAGGTTATCTATTCTTTATGTAATTCATTTATATAAGAATATATCCTCGTTATTACATAAGGTCAGTAGAAACACTGTAGATGAACAACTGTACATGCCCGGTGGGGTCATGTTTTCTGATAGCCTCCTCTACTACCCCCTCAGCAATGCCTCTGCCTTATGTAGAAGACCTCCATTCAAACTCTCACCAGTCAATGAAAGTCAACAGATAGCAGAGTTGATGACTTGTGCGGTCACCACTTCATCTTGGTCATCAGTCTTCTCCTGCAACTGGTGGCACATTCAGCTTAATTCAACCGATACTCAACAACTATAACAGGCAATGCACGCCAAACTATATAGATTAAATCTCCCCATTCTCTCTCTCTATCTTTCTCTTTCTCTCTGTCTCTTAACGGCATGGTGTTGATCTTGTGGGTTGCATCGTGGCATGCTGAGACTGAGAGAACATAAAAAAAACAAAAAAACGAAAGCCAACAGGTCAAACTACTTTCGCAATACTTAAGTGTTTTAACTGTTTGGGGATCAGCCTCAAAAATAATATTGTTCATGTACAAGAGGAAGATGAAGTGCTTTGGCTTTCTGTTCTGTGAAGAGGAGTTGGGTCTGGTTGGTCACTCAATGGAAACCTCTGCATGACCAACTTCTTTTGGCCGCATGCTGCATCGGAGGTGATCAATTAAAAAAATTAGAAAAAAGTGGTGATCACAGGAAAAGTTAGAATTTTCAAAAGACAAGCATGAATGCTGCCAGATTCAAACTTAGGAACCAATCTAGTATAAACTTACTTTGTAAATTGATGCAACCTTATCAAAAAAAATCTTGGGAGAGGCATTTGAAAGAAACAAAGAAAATTTCTTTTCTAGATATAATAAGGGGTAAATTTTTAAATTTTCAGCCCTTTAGCTCCATTGTTGCGGCCTGCATGTGTACTTTATGACTGAATCTATCAATCCACCTCAATCTATTAATTCATGTTTATCTGTCTGTACAGAGTGCTACCCAAAGGTTTAGGAAACTCGGGGTTCAAAAGAAGACAAACATGATAGAAAATAAGATTTCTTATTTTCTGGGGGTGATTTTGAGAGGTTTGCGAAATGTTGGTTGAGGCACTAGAAAAAGTAGGCAATTTGACAGATGAAAAGATTGATCAACCTATCTGAATTCCCCTAACTATTGGGAAGCACATCATTCATATTTATTCATTCGTCTATATCAATCTGCTTTTATTGATTTATGTATCTTTGAGACCACTAGGGAGCACATGTAAGCTTTCCTCAGATGTATTGATAAACTTCACAAGGTTTTGGAAATATCTCTCAATACAACTATGAATTAAACTCTTTCATTCAATTCATATCTTTATATCTATCTAAATGCATTCATACGTATCTATTTGAATGGGCTTACATTGCAATATATTTCAAAAAGTGTATCCATTTTTTTTTTGCACAAACATACACACATGCACACACACATACACACCCACACACACAAACACACATATATATATATATGTATATATATATATATATATATATATATATATATATATATATATATATATATATATATATGTATATATATATATATTTATATTAGAGAGAAATTATCACACATAAATTTATGTGTAAAAAATTCCCATGTCTGCTTCTATCAATGAATATATACATATATCTTTCATTAAAAATGACAGACAAATGGCATCTTTTCATTTCTTTTTAAACTTTTCTTGTTTTTGTACAAGTGGGCTGATCTTTGGTTTCAATGAATATAAATATTTTCAAAAGGATAGAGCGTTTCATAAATATATATATAAGCTTATGCAATGCTCTTCCATAGGAATAGAGCACATTGGTGGATAGGGAATACTAGCTAAATCTTAATATATATCGCTTAAACTCAACCTTGTCGACTGTCCAGTTCTGTGGGGCAGAAGGTAGGATATCAGCCTCTGGGTCTGAAGCAAAGGTTTCAATCCTACCTCGTGGTACTGGATGGGAAAATCAATAGTCTATAGCTACACTGAAGAATTGTAATACAATGAAACAGCAGTCTGTGGATGACACAATAATATATATATATGCATATGTATATCTATGTAAAGGCTTATTATATGTCGAACTAGTGTGAACTCCCCATTTTGTATGAGCATCATATTTTTGCACTTTAGTACATATAGTACATATATACATATCTTGCAATTTTAATGGTCAACCAAGCCATCAATATAATGAAAAGTTTGTTGCTTACATTTGTTCTGTCAGAACCTCCATCTTATGCTATATAAACTAAAAGAAGACCGCAAGTAAATCGGCTTATGTGTGAACTTCCGCAAAGCAAAGATCATGTGCAACAATCACGTCACAAATAAGAAAACAAAGATTAAAATTGAAGATGCAAAACTGGAGAAAGTAGACGACTACATCTACCTAGGACAATAAATCTCCATGAGAGTCTCAAAAGAAGAAGAAATCAAGCAAGGAATAACTCTAGAATGGCAAGCCTTTGGCAGAGTAAGCTCAACCTTCAAAAACAAGAAGATTCCATTTATCCTCAAAAGAAGAGTATACAACCAATGCATCCTCTATGGAGTTGAAACATGGAACCTCACCAAAAGACAGAAACTGAGAACCATGCCATGTGCGCATGAAAGAATTATGCTCAGCCTCATATGAAGAGATCACAAGTCAGCAATATATCAGGGAGAGAATAGGAGTCTAAGATATCATAGAATATATCAGAAACCTCTGATGGCAATGGGCTGGTCATGCTGCAAGAATGGCAGACAACTGATGGACATCACAACTCACAACATGGATCCTCAGATTTCAAATGCGTAACCGAGGTTGGCAGAATACTAGATGGAGAGACAAACTAGGCAAATTCAAAAAGTGTCACCCAGAATAGAGAAGTTCAGCAAATCCATGAGATGGTCTATGTCCAATGACAGACATTAAAAGATGCTGCTGCTGATGAACTGTAACTGTAACCCTATGCACTGACCAAGCACTAAACACTTATCCTGAACTCATACCCTATCATTAATTGTAAACATAATTCATATCCTTTATAGTAGAATTTAATGAAGGATAGTTTTAAATGGTAAAGTTTTCTACTTTCATTTATTCTGTTATTGACTTATATCTTTCTTGTAAGAACATGCTTATATACATGGATATGGCAGTATTTATAATGTTATATAGATACAAGATAGCTACTTAGTCTATATATGTATGTTGATATGATATAAGCAAAATGACTGCTTATATATGTACGTTATATTGATATAGAATAGTCAATTGGTTTATATATGTATATACTTAACCAAAACTTTTTTTTTTGCATAAACAAACCATCATTTATCTAAAAAGCATTGCCCATTGATATTTGAATGAGCATCAATTCTGCGTTTCTTGCATATGATTGCATTCTTCACAAAATCTGTATTGGTTTAGTTTAATGCTATTTGAACTAACTAGTTTTTGAATCTTTTGAATAGCAATCCGGTTAGCGTTTTTCAATCTTGCTGATTGATTCTGAACCAGATTTCAGCAGGACAGAAAAGAAAAACTTGGCTTCTTTCATTTAACAATTCAATTCTATATAAAATTCCGTTTTCCAGAAATTTAGCATTTAGAACTACAAAACATGCTTAAATGCATGCCTTGTTGTACAGATTTTGCTTGGTTTTGAGAGTTAAAAACATGAATTTTACACAAGAAAAAAACGAATAAAATATATCAGTAACTTGCAAAAATTAACCCCCAAAGCCTCTGTGTGTATTAGAACTAATTATCGAAGAATTATCTGAAAAAAAAACCCTTTTATCTAAAATCAAATAATCTAAAAAAAATCATATGATTTGTGCATTTGAGACCAAAAAGACCATGTAGACCCCAAAATGCACTTTTTTTGAAAAAAACAAAAAGGCTGTTCTTGATAGTGACTAATGGTGTACTCATTCAAATGATCAAGGTTGTAGCTCTCAAAATGGGACCAGGACAGATGGACATCGGTACTCAAAGAGAAAAAAATCTGTGAACCCTTTGGCTGGTTGGTCGGGTCATTTGAGGGGCTACAGTTTTTTGATTCATTAGGTATGCCCTTGGCCTCTTGTGGAGAGAACCGATACTTGATACCGATTTTATGATAGTTTTGTTGAATTACATCTGCAATATGAGGATGGGTTTTGTCATGCAATAAAATCATTAGTCATTTTTGTTGCTCAGGGAAAAAAGAAAATCTCAACTCTTCCAATTCATCATTTAAATGAGTTAACTGATTCATCTCTCGTAAAATTGCGCTGCATCTTCATTCTAATTGCTCATACCAGTCATCACTTTTCATGTCCTGAAGTCATCCATGTCCTCTCAACATATTCTCTTAGCTACTATACAGCATTACCATAAGTCGCAGTTATGTCTAAAGCACAATTTTTTTTCCAATTAAAGATGAATAGTAAACAGGTCTGGTTAATCACTCAATAAAAACCATCACTTAACCAATGTCTTTTGGCAGAATGCCATGTTCAGGGTGATCAATTAAAGAAATTGCAAAAAAAGTGGTGATCAATGGATGAGTTACTTCTCTTGCCTTTTGTTGGGCTGTGATTACTGAAAAGTATGAATTTTCAAAATACAAGCAATGATGTTGCCTGACACAAACAAATGACCAATTTAGCATAAACTTATAATACAAATTGAATGCTTCACTGTAAGCCTATTCATAGAGGGAGATTTTCAAAAACAAAAAAAAACAAAATGTTTCTTTTTGACATATTAAAGAGAAAACGTTCTGATTTCCAATTCTAACTCTATTGGTAGAGCGTGTAAGCCTTACACGTACATAGACAGTCAGGCAGACCCACTTGAAAACTCAAGAAACTTGTGCTGACAGTTTTGGTTGATGGTTTCCAACAGATTTGAATGCGAATATTCAGTCATAATTTTCTCCTCTACGAAGTCAAATTATCACTTTTCCTCAAACAATTCTCATAGAATTGGTATATATGAATAATAATGAGTTCAGTAAACTTCAAAGACACTTATAAGATGATTTCCCTAATACTATGAATTTTGGCAACTGCCTAATGATATATTTATCTATTTTATATATTTCTGTACTTATATATTTTGCAGTTTTTCTCTTTAGTATTAGACTGGAAATATACCTAGTTAATACAATCAAATGATTATAAAAAATACGAAATATACTAAATCTCCATACCTCACATAAGTCACATGAATCACCATAACCTGTGCATGCATAAGCACTTATTATTTGAAGAAATAATCTAAAAAAAAGATCTATCTGAAAAAATCATCTGAAATACCAGCCCAAATTAGGGGTATTGTTGGCCCAAAATGACCATAGAGATAAAAAAGAGGACCTTTTTGGAGAAAACAAAAAAACAATTTTTTAGATTATGCCAAGTGGTGTACTCATATATATTTTTGAGGTTGCAGCCCACCTAATGTAACCAGGATCACCCTGAGAGAGAAAGACACACACACACGCATACGCACACTCACATACAGATAGGCACATAGATACAAACATTCAAGATACAAAACACTGAGGATCTTCGGCTCACTTGGCTGGATGGTCGTGTCATTGGAGTGGGGGCTACAGAGATTTGATAGTAAGAGTTTGAATAACCCAGATTAGTAGGTTCCATAATTCTCTCACAGGCTGAGAATTTTTTGCAGATCATATATATATAAAAACTTGCTGCCCCTCAAACACTCAGACACACACCTTCACGTGTATATATAATATGTATATATATAATATGTATATATATATATATATACATATATATATATATATATATATATATATATATATATATATATATATATATATAAAACTTCATACACATGCTTTTACAAAAAACAACAGCTGTGCTGTCAACAAAATTTTTTTCAGTTTTGTGTGCATACAAGTATATATATATATATATATATATATATATATATATATATAAACATGCACACACACTCACACACAGAGATGTGTACATGAACACAGGTGTATTGATAGAATATCTCATATTGAAACTTATATAAGATTACATAAGTGTGAATTGCTATTTTACTTACTAAGATGTAGATGGAAGCATATTCACTGTTACTCAGCCCCTTTAAATGAATAGGTCGAGAAGTAGCCAGACAAATACACGAATAATTATATATATATATATATATATTTATATATATACACACACATATATATATATATATATATATATACATAAGTATGAGGAGTGTTAGAGATAATAGTGATAACATTTGATTGATGAGAGAGGTAGTGCTAATTGAAGGAGTGAGTGCAGTTGTCTGTTAATGTACCTATTTTTAGTATCACTCCAGGAAGATAGAGTCTGTCCTTGTCTCAACAGTTTACCCCTGATTTTTTTAGCCGGCACACCTGCCATTACTTTTCAGTATACATTGCTTTCATTTCCATTTCTCAACTAAATCTGAACATCAGGGAATAAGTATAAAGCATAACGCCAACCTTTCTTTTACCTCTGCCAATGATCTTGGGAGAAGTATGTCTATTCCCTTGTGCCTGTCTGTCTTTTCGTCGGTCCACTCAACATCTCCAAAAATTCTGGATGATTTTGATGATATTTTTGGGGGAAGTGGGCCATGCACTGGGGAATAATTGATTATATTTTGTCTGCACAATATATCCATAAGTTCTCAATTGAATTCAGTGATATTTTGTGGAAGAGATGAGCTGAAAAGAATTGCTTGAATTTTAGATTGGATCCAATAATTTTTTTATTGAGAGATATTTCTTTGTGTATTAAGATATGAAATATGAAAATCAATCATGCTTGTCTGTTTGTCCATACAATATATCCGAAAGTTCTCATTCTCAGGGACCTTTCGTTTTCTTTTTTATTTCTTGACTAGATCTAGACAGGAGGTAATAAGGATAAAGCAATATTTTCTGCCAACCATTCTTTTATCATGACTAACAAAGTTGGAAAAGGTATATATATTCACCTGTGTCTGTCTGTCTGTTTGTCCACTCAATATCTTCAACAGTTCTAAATGAATTTCCATAATTCAAAGATTTTTCTCCTTATGAATCAACTCCTTCTTGTTTGTGTTGTTAACAAAAAGCTTCAGGTGATCCATTCTACAGCCTTCTTCAGGTGTACTTTCTGTATGTGATGATAGTAAACAAGATTGTTGCATAAGTGTTGCTACCTTTGGGGTAAAACATTCTGCTTACTTCCGCAAATTCTGATAGTACACATGGAGAAAGCCATAGAATGGATCATCCAAAATGTTGTGTTAACAGCAGCACAAACAACAAGAAGGAGTTGAGTTGTCCATAAAACTCTTTGAATGATAATGACTCTTTTCAAAACCACAGATAGAAATTCACTGATATTTAGCGAAGAGTAAGACATGAGCTGAGAAAATATTGCTTAAATTTTAGGATGGATTCAAGAATTTTTGATTAAGAGATATTTCTTTGGATATTAAGACAATAGTTTGATGTATGAAAATCAATCACAATTGTCTGTTTGTCCACAAGTTATATCCAAAGTTTCTCAATGAATTTCAATGATCTTTTTGAAAATATATCCATGGGATATGAGACAATTGATTAAATTTTGGATTGATCTATTACTATTTTTTAATTGAGAAATATGTTTTCTAGCATTTAGACAATAGACTTGAACTGTAGAAAATAGGAACTTACAATGTTAACTGGATCATCACCATACATGAACTGATTTTCATTCAGTTTTTAGTGACAGTGATTTTGGCAAAGGTATGTAGTCTCTTTCTAGTTCTTTTTGAGAAGATCTCTATCTATCAGATTTAGCCTTTCCTGTTGGCCAATCTCTGTTGCAAACTCTTCCTAACCTTGTCTTACAAAATCGACCAGTTCGTAACAGTCAACATAGGTTTCTTCAGTTTTCAATTAGGTCTGGCTAGCTGGCTAACTATGTATTATGGGTACAGACTGCATTAATAGAACTAGAGAGCTTAGAATTTTAATATTTACTCCTTACTGTGTCCGGGAGAAAAAACTGTTTGTCTTAGTTCCTTTAGAATTCCTCCCCTAAATATGTGTTTTGATGGAGGTTCAATTTACAAAGTCAGTTTTTGCTATATTGGTTCCTTTGTTTATGCCAGGCTCATGCTTATTTGTTTTTTTTTAATTCAGTCTTTTCCAGTGATCCTCACCCAGCAAAAGATGAGAGAAGTTGTTTATTCATTGATCACTCCCTTTTCCAATATTCTAGTTGATCACCCCTAGCATGTTGCTAAAAGTTTTATTTTTTTTGTAAAAGTTTCTATCGAGTGACTTATCAGACTGGTTTTCTTTCAGTTTATTTACTGACAGGAATATTTCTCTTTCTCTGATCACCTGTATGGCATCATGAAAGAGATTGGTGCTACATAATCTTCCCATATTATTTTACCAAGTATCTTTGCACAGTCATCAGGTCTCCAAGGCCCAAACAATATAGTATATATATCTATCTTCCTTTCAACCTGTGTGCCTATCTTTCTCAGCTCACTAGCAAGCTATTCTATTTTGACCAGCTGGTATTCTGGAAGCTACTTTCTGGTTCTTCATAAAACATTATAGAACTGTCATTCCTTACAAAGTACATTTGCGAAACACCCACGTGCGTATGCTTTCAGACTGCACTTATTCTACATTACGTTTCCAATTTTATCTACATCTCCATATATACTGAAATTACTTTCATACTTGCACGGGCTGCAAATGTTTTTTTTTTTGCATTTTAGGTAATGCAGTTACTCGTCTGCTCATTCATTGTTATTCAATTAAAACATTGATGAAAGCAGATAGAACGTACCCGGCTGAAGTCGTACTTCTGTTCCAACTGAAGATGATTGCTCCAACTTCTGTATTTTGTACATAATTATTGAAAAATCATGGAAACATTTTTTTTTTTTCTTGGTATAAATGTATTTATTTCTTGGAATGGAATAAACTCTTGAATATCTGTAAGATACATTTTGTAGATATGAATGAGTTGTTGGTTTGGCCTGGCTGATGAGGGAGCTGGTTGCCACACGCTAGGTCAAATCTTGGTAGGGAAAATCTATCTATCTACTAATGTGTGTGTCTGAGTATGTGTGTATGCGTTAATGCCACTCAATATCAGACTGTTTACCTCTACTTATCAATCTCAACAAACATTTCAAGATATTGCACTACATAATTGTATGTTATTAGATTTTATGGATATATATTTCTTGATGGAAATGAAGTGAGCCCTTGTGTATATCTAACATAGATTTGGGTAGATATGTATGTCTTGTCATTGTCACAGTCCATAAGAGATTGGTCGAGATTTCAAATCACATTAAAAGAATGTTAATCTTTATTCTCCTAAATTTGGTGAAGATTGTCCTTGTCATTCTTACAGTCCTTCTAACTGTAAAAAAATATCCTTCCCAGGTCTAGACTAGAGTTTGACAAAATTTGCTGATAATAGTTGTTCAATGAAGCATTCTAACATTCATTTACATTGCTGTGTTTTCCATGGAAAAAGCAACTTAAACTTCCTTCAATAAACAGTTTTGAGTACAAAATTGTTAGCATTTAAAACATGGCAGGCCATTACAGGGTGAAAATCCACTCCTTGCACATTCATTAAATAAATTTTTGTTGTAAGACTTGTCAGTTTGCCTCAGTTGGACAGAGATCAGCCTACTAATCATTTGGTCATGATTTCAAATCATTGTAGGTGATTGCTAATTCTTTATATCAGTTCATTTCAACATACCGGTACTGACAAACAATAAAGAGTTGACTCCCCTGAATTGGTGAGGATAGTTGTCGTTGTTGTTGTTGCTGTTGTTACCGATCTCAGTTCCTTCATATCTATTTCCCAATCTGTTTACATTTTCCCTATTCATACATAACTATTAATTTATATGTATACATGTATTTATCTGTATAAGTTAGTTCATATCAATCTATCTATCTATCTATCAATGTGTGTGTTTGTGTGTGTGTTTATTTGTAAATGCACCTCGGTACCAGACTGTTTACATCTTCTTATCTATCACAACAAACATTTCATGATATTGGACCACATAATTATGTGTGATTAGATTGTTGTGCCCTGGGGGTTGCTGAGTCGTATCTGTCATTTCACATCAAGTTCACAGTTCAAAGAATTATTGGGGTTCTAACCAGAAATAAAACCAAGTATCTGAGGCCTGTGATTCCTTTAGACACCACAGTACAAATCAATCAGATCCCACAACATCTAAGGAACTCTGAGAGACTCCTTAAAAGAAGAAACTGTTCTCTAGACTCTTCAGTATGGTCATTTTGAGGGATGAAATCGAGTGTCAAAAATTCTTGCTTCATTGAGAATTCTTTAAAAAAGCAAATACAAAGTATCCCCTGTCTAAAGGAACTTACTTTGATCAAATCTAGTTTGGTCTTAAAGCCTCTGGATGATAGAGAAATTTCCATGATGAGGGCCATATGTTAGGGTTAAATGTACCTACTTAGCTCTCAGGCTAGATATAGATATATTTAGCTATCTATACCATTGTGTCTATATCAATTGATGTATCAGTATCAATGTTACTGGAGCACTCTCTACAAATCACAAAACTATTGAACCATTGAAAGAAAACCTGGTCTTTTACCAAAATCAAGGCTCACTTAGGACCTTTCCACATGATCTGATTTTAAATAACTTTTAAAATTCCCTTAAAGTTTTTCTTTAAGAGGCATGCTAAAGATATTTACTAGATGAGAATCCTTACTTTACTTTAGTTATTGAAATATCGAATCAGGTTGGGTCTCTCCTGTGACACTAAGAGTCTTTTAAAATGATTGAATGAAGATTTTGAACAGTATTAACTAGTTGGCCTGGTGGTATTGTATATGTTTCACTTTAAAACTCTCCTCGAGGTTCATTGAGTACGTATGCCAGATTCGGTTGAGCGGATCAGAATTCTAGTATTCTATAGAAATAGATGGAAATAAGATCATTATCAATGGGGTGAAAGCGAACACAGAACAACAACTTATTGGAAAAGGGGAAACTATTTGTGAATTTTGCAAACATATACAGTCTATTTGTGGCCTAATGGAATCATTTCTGGTGCTGGGTGAAGTCAAAAGTTTGAAAAAAAATGGCTCAAGCAAAAATCAGTCATAGTTGTTCCGAAATGACCATCATCATCATCACCATCATCATCATCATCATCAGCAGCAGCTTTTCAGCATCCATTGTTGGATATAGACCTTCCCAAGGTTTGGCAAACCTCTCTATTCTTGGCGTCATAGTGCCAATACTTATATGTCTCTCCTCTTATTTTCTGTCAGCTACAGTTTTGCATATGATCTCTGAGGATCTATGTTGTGGGTATCTGACATTCTTGCAACATGACCAGCCCATCACCATTTGAGTTTTTTAATGAATTTAAGGATGTACTGCACTGTCTTGCAATCTCTCCATGCGATGTTGAGCATGATTATTTTGAAAAAAAAAAAAAAAAAATTTTCCAGATGGTTCATAATGTTGTACACATGCAGATTTTTAAGGTGGTATCCCCCAAAATGTGACCATGAGTTCCCACAGACACATATATAAAGACAAGCAAAGAACGATGAATCTGTAGCTTACTTAGCTTGTTGGTCAGGCGGTCCATTGGTTGGTCTATGATGATTTGATATATTTTCAACAAATATTCCTACATTTTTTCCTTGTTGCTTTTTATTTGAACCTTTGGGGCCACTAATCTATGACTGTTAAGGAAGCAATATAGATCAGAAGTAACAGATAAGCAGGAAACTTTTTATTAGATTAAATTTTCGATGAATTTTTCAGTAGGTCAAAAACGTTGGATCAACAGAAGAAAAAAAAAAAAGAATCATATTCAGAATAGTCTGGGAGTGACAAGTCTGGAGATTACAACATATGAGGAGTGTGGTCCCAAGATACAATAAGCGCCACTTGGAAAAAATGTTTGATCACAGTGAAAATCAAATTTTAGATTTGAATTTTTCCATCTTATTTCAGCCTTATAGATTTCATATAAGCAAACAGCTTGTAATAAGATTTAAAAAAAAATTCAAACACAAATTTGATTTTTAATTATTCAATTAAACACATTGAAAAAGAAATAGAGCTTATCGTGTTCTGCAACCAAGTTCTTCACATATAGAATAACTTTCTATTCTAGCTACTTTGCATTTAAGATGTAAGTAATAGTAGCAGTAGTAATAATAAAAATAATAATAATAATAATAATGATGATGATGAGGATGATAATAATGATGATAATAACGATGATGATAATGATGATGATGATAATAATAATGATGATAATATTTATAATGATGATGCTGATAATAAAGATAATGATAAAATAAAGATAATGATGATAATAATAATAATAATAATAATAATAATAATAATAATAATAAGTGACCCAACAGAGGAAGGGAAATGAAAGCGGAAATGCAAACTGCAGCACTGACATGATAGGCGAAAGAGAGAAGAGACCTTAGCTGAAGACCTGAGGAGACTTATTGTCACTCAGCCTTCAGTGATGACCACTGGGCAACCAGTGTGAAACT
>OY735218.1:23558841-23726341 GCA_963457665.1 Thysanoteuthis rhombus
TAGTTGTTTAATCTCTTGAATAAGCAAACTATTGAAAATATAGTATTCATGTAACAAATGGATGAAGCCATGAATACCTCCAAATACAAATCAAGAGACCAATTTAGCATAAACTTACATTGCAAATAAAAAACCTCCCTGGTTCGGAGCATAAAATAACAAAATACGTTTTTATTAGACACAATAATTATTAAATGTCCAGTCTCAGTTTTAGCTCAAATGGTGTGTCCCGTACATGTGATAATTACATATATACATTTATTGCCAGCAAGACCAACTTGAAAATGGAAGAAACCTGTGTCATCATTGATTATGTCAATTTTTCGATTGTCGGTTTCTTATACTTGAATATATAAGCTATCAAAAAAGTAAAACTAATTTATTTCTATAAACTGAATGTTTCATGAAACTAAAATTAGTTTTTTCACTAATTACCAATTAATACTGTCCACTCATCTATAAAAACTGTGAACAAGGACAGAACTTTATCAGAAGACTTACTTAATGAGATTAAGATATTAAATTTATTCAATTTGCATACAATCAACGGATAATTACTTGATGTTTTTGGTATAATTTCTTTTTGATTTTGTGATTAAAACAACACCTTTGTAAATCGGTAAACTCATTTGGTACTTGTAATTGATTTCGATAATAAAGTTGTCTCCCTTGGACCCCAACACCCACCAAATAAGGACTATCATGCTAATTACCCACAAATTCGTCAAAAACAATTACTAAGCATCAATTGTCCATGAGATGTACAAGTGTGAAAATATGACAGTTGTTGAAAAACGATGCAAAACTATTTATGGAAGATTGCAATTGCATCAACTTGAAAATGATGATGAACATGAAATATTGTTGGTGTTTGTAAATAAGTGGTGTTGAGTTTGAGCCTTCAAGGGTTGGCAACTAATTGGAAAAAAAAATAATGTAGCCAAGATGTGCGGAAAAGAGAAGAAATGTATCCATAGAAATACATTCTGACAAATATTTTGCAGTAGCATTCTTTTTTATTTTTCATTTTACTACTTAAAATAGAAATAGCTTGGGGTCATGCGAAGATATGCCTATTTAGAAAACAATCAAAATGCACACAGCACGCACACACGTACACACATACACACACATACGCATACACATACAAATACATGTATATTAGAAACCGTCAACCGAAAATATTGCCAAAATTGTCAACAAGTTTCTTCAGTTTTTAAGTTGATACAGCTAGCTGGCTGGCTGGCTGGCTGGCTGGCTGGCTGGTTATATATATATATATATATATATATATATATATATATATATATATATATATATGTGTGTGTGTGTGTGTGTGTGTGTGTGTGTGTGTGTTTGTGTGTGTGTATTGTGCGTACAATCTGCACCAATGGAGCTAGAGGACTGAAAATATTTACTACATTTTATGTCCAGAAAAAACATTTTTTTTTCTCAATTCTTCTGAAAATAGGTACTCAGTGATGGGGGAGGATTTCGCAATGTAGGTTTAAGCTAAATTAATCCATTAGTTTCTTAAAGTTCAGATTTTTTTAGTGATCACTGCCCAATAATAGTAAGAAGCAAGATATGACTTATCAATTGATCACCCTTTCTTTTCATGTTTCAATTGATCACCTCAAACGAGGCATGCTGCCTGAAGATATTGGTCATGTGTGGGTCTCTTTTGAGAGATTAAGCAGACTTTTATTTACATTTTTCAAAAATTGCTTCCTGGTGGCTATTCCTTTATTGACATGAAAGTGGTAATAGGTATGTGTTTGTAAGTAAATACCTGTAAATTCACTTACATATATTTACATATATATATATAAATATATATATATATATATGTATATATATATATATATATATATATATATATATATATATATATATATATATATATATATATATACGTATACTTAGTTCTTTATCTTTCTTGAGCTTACCTTCTGCTAGATACATTTAATGATGCTGATATTTATATCTAATCAAATCATCATCATCATCATCAACCTTTTAGCATCTGTTGTTGGACATAGGTGTTCTTCAGGGTTGGCCTGACCTCTCTATAGGTGTTGTGGAGCCAATACTCATTAAACTTGTTTATTTCTTCATGCCATCTTATATTTTGCCAGCCACAGTTTTGCATATGGTCTGTGAGGTTCCATGTTGTGAGTGGTGATGTCCATTGCCATTTCAGATTTCAAATGGATTCCGCAATATATCTGATGACTGTCTTCTGTGTAATATACTATGTTGTCTTGTGATCTCTCCATGTGTTGTTGAGCTTGTTTCTTCCATGTGCATGTTGCATGCTTTTCGTTTTGATTAGGTTAGGTTCCATGTTTCAGCTCGATAGCATTGGCTGTAGACCCTTAGGGCTATATTTTCATCTATATAAGTATAGGTGAAACAGTTTTTGACCGCTACTGCCTCAACGGATAGAGTAGAAATGGAGGGGTAGCTTACCAACTCTCTTCTCTGTCAATGATTGTGGCATGCCAGTGACGAGTTATTTGGTTACAATAACTAGGGATGGGACATGGGACACGGACACGTAGTTTCATGCTTTTCCTGAGAGTGATGGTGAGAGGTTACCACGGGTACCAGTCAGTTTTTCACTTGGGCTCTACTGTTGATTTCCTAATTCTGTTCACCATAGTAATCAACTAACTGTTATTCTGATATATATATATATATATATATATATATATATATATATATATATATATATATATATATATAAATGTGTGTATATATATATGTATATATACAGGTATATCTTGAGTACTTCAATTAGTTTGCTCAATAATTTCCGATACTGTTCAAAACCACTCTGTTCAAGGTCTTATTAGAATTTAATGTGTGTTCATTTTCAGCAGGTACATAGCTGCATTGATTTGTGCAGCAATGCCTTTACTGCAATACATCGAAATCCGTACCAATCAAATCAGCACTATTCAAGTTATTGGTACGTTAGATCTATCTGGAAATTATCCAGTAATTATGAAGGCCGCCTTGATGTAACTTGAAAACCAATCAGAGGCAAACCTACTAAACACGCATGAAGGGGCACTCTATCGGTATGGATTAAGACGCCACTGAGCCTGTGCACTGTGTGACCATCACACTTTCACTGACAGAGTGAGATAATTTTCCCATCTCATGCAGTACCTTTCAAGCAAAACAACCCATCACCCTAGTCTGTTAACCACCCTTTTCTATCTAGATTTGTTTCTCTGTAACGTTTTTTCCTCTGAGGATATTTCTGCCCGTGAACGAGATTAAAGAGAACGTGACACGGTAGCTGATGGGAATCTCAAAAGAGAATCTTCCAGACTGTTTTGAAAAATAGAGAATAGGCTTTGATAAGTGTGTAAAGTCCAAAGGGGAATAATTTGAAGATAACTAATGTGCCAGTACCCTAGGTAGGATACTTTCATCAACGTTCAATGGATGGATTAATTTTGGAGAAACTTCCTTCGTCCATGTGCTCATATACATATAATCATAATAATAATAGTCTAGAAAGCTTTGCAGCTTTGAAGACTATGCACATTTAAAACGTGTTCAAAAATTGTTTCGTGTCTTTTCGGTCACTTATTTCCTAATATCTGTTTATGTAATTTATGATGTTTTCTTCAGTGTTTTTTTTTTCTTTTAATGTTTTACATGTACTTTTTTTTATCATGGTTCTATGTGCATATTTTCTTTTGTTGGGATCATCAATTGTTTACCATGTAACTGTTTTAGGGATTATGTATATATATATAAGTGTGTGCATGTATTCAAACATTTCAAAAGAGAGAGAGAAAGAGATAGTGATTAAAGAGGGAGAGAGAGAGAAAAAGAGATAGTGATCAAGAGAGAGAGACAGAGAGATGGAAAGAACTGTGTGCATATGAACATATGTTTACATTCTCATTTACAAACGCGTACACACATGTACTAGTGTCTTTGCGTGTGTCTCTATGTGTGTATCGTGCCTTAATTCCTGTCATTTATTCCTGCAAAGTATCCTCTTTCCCATTAGAAATATCAGTTCAAAGCCACAAGAACTTCCTACCTACATAATATTGGATAATTGGACTTAATTTTCACTTGTGGCTTTCACAGATTTTGTATTGATTAACGCTAATTGTTCCAGGCAAAGAAAAATAAATATTTCACTGAGACAAGAGATTTCAATCACTGGGTATTAGAAACAGTCAATCAAAACTGTCGACATTTATATCATCATCATCATCATCATCATCATCATCATCATCATCATCATCAGTCTTTTAATGTCAGTCGTTGGACATAGACCTTCCCCTGGATTCGCCACACTTCTCTATCGTGGGCGTTGACGAGCCTGCACTTTCTGAATTAGTCTCGCTCGTCTCTCCATCTAATACTCTGCTGGCCTTGGTTGCACATGTGATCTCTGGGGGTCCGTATAGTGACTCACAATGTCCGATGGTTATCTGCCATTCTTGCAACATGGCCAGCTCATCGACATTTTTGATTTTCAATGGAATGTATGATGTCCCTCACTCCTATCTTCTCCTTGATATATTGTACTGTCTTGTGGTCTCTCCATGGGAGGCTGAGCATGATTCTTTCATGTCTCTTGATCCGGTTCCATGTTTCAGTTCCATAAGTGACTATTGGGGAGGATGCATCAGTTGTATACATTTCTTTTTAAGATTATTGAGATCTTCTTATTTTTGAAGGTTGAGCTTTTTCTGCCAAAGACTTGCCATCCTAGTGTGATTCTTTGCTTGCTTTCTTCTGCGAGTCTCATGGAGATTCGTTGTCTTAGGTAGATGTAGTGATCTACTTTTTCAGTTCCGTGTTCTCGATTTTGATCTTGGTGTTCTTATTCCCGATGTGGTTGTTGCACATGATCTGTGTAGGCCAACTTTCTTGCTCTCTTCATTTAGTTCATTTATCATTAGTTGGAAGTCGCGTAAAAGGGGCAATGTAGTCTGCAAATCTGAGGTTGCTCAGATATTCGCCATCTATTCTGATTCCTGTACTCTCCCAGTCTAGTCTTCTGAACATCATCTCAAACAGGCTGTAAAGAGTTAGGGTGAGTTGGCTGACTGGATATGCATTTATATATGTATGTATGATAATAGATATAATACATAGAAACTCATTTGAGATCATCTCCCACCATTACACGGTTAATGTTTTACTCGTCCTTGAGAACGTAAATAGAATAAACAATTAAAGACAATGGGACTGTCTGCATACAGGCCAGTACGATAGACCTAAAGGGTTAGAAATTTGAATATTTACTCCAAATAGCGTCAATCCCCCCACCCCCAAAGCGGTGTTATTAGCCCCCCATATTTTAGAGGAGGTTTAATTTACGATGTAAGTTTTTAGAAAATTAGTGCATTGGTTTGCACCCAGCAGAGTTCATGCTTCTTTTGTGACTTTTTCTATGCGAACAATACCTAACAAAAGGCGAGAGAAGTAACTTAATTATTGATCAGCCCTTTTTTCCTGAATTTTCAATTGATCACCCCGACACGGCATGCTGCCAAGTGACGTTGGTCCTGTGACGGTTTTTATCGAACGACTACCCATACCTGTCGTGATACATGTCTGCAAATGAAATGTTTACATTCACGTTTGGGGGAATAGCAGGCACTGATTGATACTTAAGGAAAACATACTCTACCTCTGAAGGATGCATAGTTTGATGGACCACTCTCACTGCTACTGTCAACTCCTACCACTTCTGTTCGACTGAGTGCCAAGGTTCATTATTGGTCGGCAGTTGAGTGACGTCAGTAGCAATCGATTTTTGGAATAGAGCAGTAATCGATTTTAACGGTCGATTGGATAGTCAATTCGAAGTCGTCACGAGTCAAAATAGTGGAAGACTAGTGGTACGGTTCGCTGACCAGATGTTACTATATATATTATCAATTGGCCACAGAAACAATATATATATATATATATATATATATATATATATATATATATATATATATATATATATATATATATAAAACATGAGTAAAAATATTTCTAGTGGTTCACGGCTTGATTGTAAATTTTTGAATCTTGAATTCTCTCAGACACGGTTTTGCATGAAATCTCTGAGGATCCACATTGTGAGTTGTGATATCCAGTGGTTTTCAGCCATTCTTACTGGCGTAACCAGCCCATCGTCATTTGATTTTTCAAATAGATTCTATGATGTCTCAAACTCCTGTTTTTGCCCTGATATAATGTGCTGTTTTGTGATCTCTCCATATGATGTTGAGCATGGTTCTCAGTTTAAGACTTTGTTTCTTGGTTAGGTTATATGTACCAGCTCCATATGTGACTATCAAGATGCATTGGTAAAGAATCCTTCTTCTTAAGACTGACGGGACTTTATGTTCTTTACTTTTCAGTCCGTAATGAAGCACTGAAAATACATGAGAGATTATGCTCAACCTCACATGGAGGGATCACAAGACAGCATAGTATATCAGAGAAAAGACAAGAATCCGTCACATCTCAGAAAGTGTTCAAAAACTCAAATGGCAATGGACTGGACATGTTGGAAGAGTTTCAGACAACTGCTGGACATCCTGTTTCACAATATGGATCCCCAGAGATCAGGTGCGAAGATACAAATGATAGAAAGTGAGATAGCATGACGAGCTAGATAAAATCAGTAAGTGTTGCTGCCACGGTGCCCATGATAAAGAGGTCTGGCGAATATTGGGGAGGTCAATGTCCACCTACGGACGCTAACAGACAGATGATGATGATGATGATGATGATGATGATGATCGATGGGATTGAGCACTATTTGGAATTAAAGACCTGTTTAATCCAGATACACATACCTGTTGTATATATACATTACTGTTCACACACACACACACACACACATATACATACACACACACACGTATATATATATATATATATATATATATATATATATATATATATATATATATCAGCCATTATAGGTCCACTGCTGCACAAAAGCCTTTCCAATCACCTTGTATGACGATACCGATTGCGCTAACTTTTGCCATGTCTTACCTGCAAACCTTTCTCGTCTCACCATTCAAACCTCATCCTTCCATATTAGGTCTGATCTTTTCCTACTGCGTTTACCGTCCAAGAGGCACCAACTGGTTAACCTTTTGTTCCATTTGTTGTCATCTCTTCTTGATGAATGTCCAACCCATCCCGTTCTAACCTTACGTACCCTTTCAAAATCGAAATTATATTTGTTTGCGATCATTGTAGCACTGTCAACAGTAGCACGATTTTCGAGGTTTGGTAATGCTTAAAACCCAATATTAAACGCTTTATTGCTTTACTCCATTATGGGTAACAAAAGGTTCTACAGGAACGCCCCACATTTGGATATTGAGGGAAAACTGCACTGATGTCTTTTGACTTCTAAGCCTGAATAGTAATAGTCTCATCTGGTTGCGATATCTAACATAAATCAATTGGTTCTTATTTGTTTTCTTTCAACTAGGCTGAGTCTGTCACCAGACAACAGAAGATCAAATTTTAGATATCAAACTGATTTTGTGAGGTCAGTAAAATCTCCTGTTCCGCGCAATTCGTTAGACGCGTAATTGACCCAGTCATAGGCGAATCTCATGTGACATTTTGATACAAACGCCGTCTTCTTTGTGTTCAACAATAAAATTAGAGAATCGAATGTGTTTTTAATTAAGAACAAACCAACAGAGAAAAAATAACACGGCAAAGTTTAACCTTTGAGCCGTCGGAAATGGGTGGTTCAATTAGGACTGATTTTGAACTATCATGCATTCTTTCAGAAAGAAGCTAACATTTGTTACTTTCGTACTTATCATATATACTCGAGCACAACGCAATCTTGGAAATAGTTTGACTGCCACTTTTTGTTGCTAATCTAAATTCTAAAATTGAGAGGGCCATGAGCGCACGAGAAACTCTTTGGATAAGGGGGCAAAAGGGCACTAGACGCAGTTTTGCCCAAAATTTTATACTACCCAAATAGGGGCGGGGAGCATTTCCCCCTCCTCGCCCAGGCTCGTTCGCCTATTCTTATGGTTCATTACAGTTTATGAGTTGATAAACAAATTACAATATAAATACTTAAACAAAAAAAATTATTACCTTACCTTCCATATTATTATGGCTTACATATTTTCTTATTCACTCATTTTAATCTAAAAATGTTTCTTCTAACCAATAAATTACCTTGTTTACTCTTGCAATGCCGTACACAATTGTTAAAAAAAACAGGTTGAAAATTGGTAGGTAGTAACATATAATACGTTACTGATTTTTAGCTACAAAACGGAGGCGTCGCATTATTTTTTAAATTGCTTTGGACGAAGTAAACACAGTATGTAAATATGAAAGTAATAGACGTTAGTTTCTTTCTGAAGGGTTACGGTGATTGGACGGAATCAGTCCTAATCAAATGATCAATTGTCGATTGCCCAGAGGTTGAACTTTGCCCAAAACACTCTAAAGTTCAAATATCAGGGGAACTCTAAGTCTTGCAACGACGTACATATGTCAGATACACACAGTTTGCTGATCGTGTCTTGATAGAATGCTAGAAAAGTAAATCAATAAAGAGGTTTTCTGTGATTATATGTCTTAACACTACTTCTCTGAATATACAGGTTTAACATTCACATAACAAAGAGACATTCTGGAGCAATCTGGTATCGTGTTCGGACATAGAAGAATAAAAGCAAGACTGGAAATCAGACAAGAAATAACGAACATATATTGATTGCGTTGTAAATTTGCCACAGCAGTATTGTCGTGGCATATGTCATATATCTTTGATCAGATTTTTGGACTGATCCTTGTATATATTTTTTGGGCCTCAGATCGAAAAGAACTCCTATATTCACCCCTAAATTTCATCATTTCTTCCTTAGCTCATCCCCATCATTCCACAAAATGCTAATAAAATTCATAGAGAGCTTTGGGAGATATTGCGTGGACAACATTGATATTAGACGAAAATAATTTAGGTTAAAGGGTTTTACCAGGCCGCAATCCCTTTACAGCCTGCCTCGAGATGATTTTCTGAAACTTAGACTGGATACATAGAAGAATCAGAATAGACAGTGAATATGGAAACAACCTCAGAACTTTTATGATCTCTAAATAATGATAGACGAACAGAATGAAGAAAAAGAGAGAAAACTGGTCTTCACACGATGAATTCCAATTAATTAAATGCCATGTACAACAAAAATGTTGAGGACAGACACAACGATTGAAATTGAAAACAAAAGGCAAAAGAGAGTACACCACTACATCTACCTAGGAAATAAATCCCCGTGAGTCTCAGAAGAAGAAAATATCGGGTGAACTATCAGCCTATGTTTGCAAGCTTAGAAGTGGGCCAAGCTCAACTTCCACGAACAAAGAGAGGAGAAAATCATGCTCAACATCACATGGAGAGATCGCAAGACAACACACTGTATTATCATTAGTCAGAGGTGTCATAAAAACTATTGAAAAGCACAAATGGCAATGGACTGGTCATGTTGCAACCAGTGAACATCAAAAAAAACCTAATGCGAAATTATTGCCGACAAAAATAAAATAGTGTGAAGAACTAGACAAGTTCAGAAAGTATTGGCTCCGTGACGCCTATAATAGAGAAGTCTGGTGAATTTCGGGAAGGTCTATGTCCAACAACGGACACTGGAAAGATGATGATGGTGGAAATATTGTCACCCTACAAAACAGAATTCAGTTCATGTGGGAACCACAGTTGCACAAAGTTGACCTGGGATTGAGGCCCGTCTGTTAAATCCAAATCACGCGGTAAATGATCTTCTGTAGCCACATACATTTGGTTCCCAAAATTTCTATTCAATAGAGCGAATGAAAGCTGCTTCAGCTGAGATTCGAAGTCGGTGCGCAGATTCCGTTTTTTTTTTTGTGTGGGCTGTAACTCCGTCACTTCATGCTTTCCCATATGTAAATAGCAGGGCAGTTAGAGCGCTTTAGACCTGTAAGGTAGTCCTTCTGAGAAAAAAGTCACAGAAAACATATTTCAGGATTATGCCGAGTCGGGGCGGATCAATTGAAACTTTGGAAAAAGGGGATGTTAAATGAATAGGTTTAAAATCTCTCTCGTTTTGTTGGGCTGTTATCAATGATAAAGTCCAAATCTTTAAAAAAAAAAAAAATAAACAAATAAATAAACAAACAAATAAATAAATAAAATAACTAGTGTAAGCAGTGCCGGACACAAACTAAGTAACCAATTTAGCATAAACATGTATTGTCCATTGAACCCCCTCCCACAAAAATCTATTTTGAGAATGAAAGAAGATTTTTCACTTCATGCTTTCCCATATGTAAATAGCAGGGCAGTTAGAGCGCTTTAGACCTGTAAGGTAGTCCTTCTGAGAAAAAAGTCACAGAAAACATATTTCAGGATTATGCCGAGTCGGGGCGGATCAATTGAAACTTTGGAAAAAGGGGATGTTAAATGAATAGGTTTAAAATCTCTCTCGTTTTGTTGGGCTGTTATCAATGATAAAGTCCAAATCTTTAAAAAAAAAAAAAATAAACAAATAAATAAACAAACAAATAAATAAATAAAATAACTAGTGTAAGCAGTGCCGGACACAAACTAAGTAACCAATTTAGCATAAACATGTATTGTCCATTGAACCCCCTCCCACAAAAATCTATTTTGAGAATGAAAGAAGATTTTTCTAGACAAAATAAAGGATGAATGTTTAAATGTTCAGCCTTCTAGCTCTAAAACAAACTACAGATAGTCAACTGTCATAACTGGGCCCAATCTCGGTTGACAAATATCACAGCAATATTAACGAATGGAATGTACCCCAACCTTAAAAACAGCAATATACTTTCCTGGCAAAAGAAAAGCCATAAAAAAAGGTTTTTATGGGTGCAAAGACCAACTTCTGATTAATAAGCTGATATTCGAGATCTGTCGAGTCAAATGTCGAAATCTGAGTACAGCGTAGATAGGTGCTTGATAGTGTACCACACTGCTAAAAGCCCTAGACATGTATAAAATTGCACCAGATATAATAGATTTCCTCAAAAATAGCATAACACTATGAACACTAGAGTCCCCCACAGACACAATATAGGTACCTCTTGATCAAGTAATATAAACATTAACTATTACTCCTCTCCTTTTCTTTTCAGCCCTCATTCCTATTTCAAGTGAACTCAACAACACCGCCTACAGATATAAAACCGGTAACAAAAGAATTAACCACTTATTCTTCATGGATAATCAAAAACTTCATGCATAAGATAATTCTGAGTAAAGGGGGCAGCTGAAAACTGTTAAAAGGTTCACTGATGACGTAGGAATGAAATGTGGCCTCAATAAGTGTGCAAAAGCAAGTGTCAGGCAAGGAAAACAGGCAACAAAGGATATATTCTTAGACCTAGATACAACCATTCAAGAACTTGAACGGAAGGGTACCTATAAATACCTCGGCTATTAATGAAGGTGATGGAATCCAACATGCATTCACGAAATAAAGAATAAAAAAAGAGTACTACAGAGGGGTTCGAGATAGTCTTAAAACTAATCTCAGCTCTAAGAACCGCATCTAAGCCATCAATAGTGTGGCATTTACCTGTACTACAATGCAGCTTCAACGTCAATAACTGGAACATAGCTTACATACCCAAGATGTACGTAAAAACAAAGAAAATTCTCACCAACAACAGAATGCACCACTCGAAAGCAGACAGATCAGGACCACCTCCCTAGAAAAGAAGACAGTTGAGGTATGATTTTGTTCAAACTGTCATATAAAACTACAATCATCTTCTTCATGCTCCATCATCATCCTCAGTCTTTCAACGTCCGTCGTTGGAGATAGACCTTCTCCAGGATTTGCCACATTTCTCTATCGTGTGCGTCGCGGAGCCAGTACTTTTTGAATTTATCTAGATCGTCCCTCCATCTGATATTCTACCAGCATCGGTTGCTCATGTGATCTCAGGTGACCCATGTTGTGAGTCGAGTGGTCCGTTGGTTGTCCACTATTCTTGCAACATGGCCAGCCCACTACCATTTGAGTTTCTTAATAGATTTTATGATGTCTCTCGCTCTTGTTTTTCCAGGATGTACAGTGCTGTTATGCAGTCTCTCCATGTGAGGCCCAGCATAGTTCTTTCATGTGCACATTGCATGGATCTCAGTTTGCGGATCCGTCTCTTGGTTGGGTTCCATGTTTCATCTCCATAAGTGACTATTGAGAGGATGCATTGGTTATGCACCCTTCCAGACTTCATGCTTACCTGCTGGCAAATGACGATTGGATGTTGACGATGACACAGCAAAAAGGCTTCACTCAGTTGTGAGGGAATCCAAGACATTTCGAGATGACCGAGACATAACCGACATAATCCATAAAGCCCCTTCACAAACTGCAATTAAGGTTGCAAACAATGTAAAAACTACAGCCAAGCAACAAGGACTATCAATCTTAAGAGAAAAACAGGGATCAGAAAAACCCAAAACCCACTTTGCACCCAAGATGCGGATGTAGATAATGCCAAAACCCCTCAGTGGCTACGAAGTTCAGGGTTAAAAGCCGAAACAGAGGGCTTCAACTTTGCTGCTGAAGACCAGAGCCTTCCTACCAAGAACTACCTAGCACACGTTATCAAAAACGGTGCTGATCCCGAATGTCGCTTCTGTGACAGCGCAGCTGAGATTATCGACCACATCACTTCTGAATGCTCTGTTCTAACCCTCAATGAACACGATAGAGTAGGCCAGTGCATCTACTGGATAGCCTATAAGCATTATAGTGCACCACACACACTACATTTGTATGAGCACCACCCAGAACCTGTAACTAAAATACAAGATGTGGCAATATTATGTGGTTCCCAAGTACACACGAAACGAACCATGAAAGCCAACTGCCCTGACATACTTATTAAGGACAGAAAAGAAAAGGGAAGCCTATTGATAAATGTGACCATTCCATCAAAAAAAAAAAAATTTATCCGTGAAATAGTTTGAAAAACCGACCAGGTACAAATACCAGGAAATTGTGATCACCAAAATGTGGCAACTTAAGACTGTAACAATACTCGCTGTTATGGGAGCCCTTGCAGTCATAAAAAAGTTACAGATAAATATCTCGGAAGAATACCAGGAAAGCAAAGCATCTATGAGATACAGAAAAAATTGTCCTCATCCGCACCAGCCATATCCTTCACAAAGCACTGTCCATGTAAATATAGTTTGTTATACAACTGTATACTGTTTCATTTGTAGCCTCCCGTATTAGTCCTATATTGACCCCACCCCCAATTTTGTATAGATGGAGAAAAATACCAGTGCCTACGAAGTCATAACACATTGCCCACCCTAAGTTCCAAGCCGAAACTCAATGTGCAATGAATACGACCAGACATCGAAGATAATAATAATAATAATAATAATAATAGACACGATAGAGTAGCAACGATGATACACTGGGAACTAAGTGAACAAATGGGATTCAACCATGTGGAAAAGTGGTATCAGCACAAGCAAGAGGCATGTCTTGGAGAATGACAACCACAAACTACTGTGGGACTTTGACATCCAAACTGACCACCTCATCCAGGTAAGAAGGCCGGACTTAGTAATAGTAGACAAAAAAAAGGAAGGCCTGCCAAATAGTAGACGTTGCTGTACCTGCAGACCATAGAGTAAAAAAGAAGGAGGGTGAAAAAAGGGAAAAATACCAGGACCTAGCGAGGGAGTTAAGAAAAATGTGGAACTTGAAAACCAGGGTAGTACCGGTCATAGTGGGCGCACTAGGAACTGTCCCCAAAACGCTGAGGGAGAGACTGGATGAGATCGGGATTAGAAGGAGAATAGAGACCGTACAGACCACAGCACTACTGGGAACTGCACGGATACTGAGGGAGGTGCAGGACATATAAGTACTGCAACGAATTGTAGCTCTGTCATGATATGCGAAAGAGAGAGGAGACGTTAGCTGAAGACCTGAAGAGACTTATTGTCACTCAGCCCTCAGCGATAACCACTGGGCAACCAGTGTGAAACTGTAAATCGTAGAATTACTGCGACCTATGAGTACTGGGGGAGGAGGGCTGGAGACTTGAGGAGACTTGCTATCACTCAAACTCCAGCGGTTACCACCAGGCAACTGGTGTGAGATTGCAAATAATAATCAGCCTTCAGCGATAACCACTGGGCAACCGGTGTGAAACTGTAAATCGCAGAATTACTGCGACCTATGAGTACTAGGAGAGGAGGGCTGGAGACTGGAGGAGACTTGCTGTCACTCAAACTCCAGCGGTTACCACCAGGCAACTGGTGTGAGATTCCAAATAATAATAATAATAATAAAGACCGGACTTGGTAATTGTAGACAAGAAGAAGAAGACCTGCCAAATAGTAGACGTGGCTGTACCTGCAGACCATGGAGTAAAGAGGAAGGAGAGTGAAAAACAGGAAAAATACCAGGACCTAGCAAGAGAATTGAGGAAGATGTGGGACATAAAAGCCAGGGTAGTACCGATCATAGTGGGCGCACTAGGAACTGTCCCCAAAACACTGAGGGTGAGACTGGAAGAGATCAGGATTAGGGGAAGGATTGAGACCATACAGACCACAGCACTACTGGGAACTGCGCGGATACTGAGGAAGGTGCAGGACATATAAGTACTGCAACGAATTGTAGCTCTGTCATGATATGCAAAAGAGAGAGGAGACGTTAGCTGAAGACCTGAGGAGACTTATTGTCACTCAACCTTCAGCGATAACCACTGGGCAACCAGTGTGAAACTGTCAATCGCAGAACTACTGCCACCAATGATTACTAGGGGAGGAGGGCTGGAGACTTGAGGAGACTTGCTGTCACTCAAACTCCAGCGGTTACCGCCAGGCAACTGGTGTGAGATTCCAAATAATAATAATAATAATAATAATAATAATAATAATAATAATAATAATAATAATTAAATTTATAATTTATAATTTAAAATTAATAACTCTCCACCCCCCCCACCGAGATAAGAGGTGTCTTATGGGAAAGTAATGCCTAGCTACCCCTCCCCCGAGTATGAATGAATGGAGTCTGTCCACCACTGACCGTTAGGACCCCTCAGTAGATATAAGCTAGCAGGGGGAAATCCACCGTGGGGGAAGAACACAGATTGCGAGACAGAGGGTAGAAGCAGCATTTTAATCTTTTGGCAAAGAGGTAATTTCTTTCTTTGAATGATTTCTGGTGATTGACTTTGAAAACTAACTCAGACTAAACTCTTATATGTATATTGTCTCAATAATGATAATAATAATAATAATAATAATAATGATAATAATAATAATTTTAATAATTTTAATTATAATTATAAGTGGTAGTTGTAACATTTGGACCGCAGGCCCCTACCCTGAATGAGCCCTGTGATGATTTTCGAAGGTTCAAAAGATATTTTACTTTAGGCTTTAAGTGATTATTCTTGATATTTTGATGATTTTCGAAGGTTCAAAAGATATTTTACTTTAGGCTTTAAGTGATTATTCTTGATATTTTGATGATTTTCGAAGGTTCAAAAGATATTTTACTTTAGGCTTTAAGAATGATTATTCTTGACATATTGATATTTCTACTTCTGAGATGGTTTTCCTTGCGATTCCGATAAGTTTTTACCTGGATGAATTGCCCACTGCCAAATTCTGCCTAATGAAAAAGACAAAAAAAAAAAAGTTGAGAGAGTGGTCTGTTGTTTCTTGGAGCTGCACGTGGGTAAGTGGAATTAAATTTATAATTTATAATTTAAAATTAATAACTCTCCACCCCCCCCCCACCGAGATAAGAGGTGTCTTATGGGAAAGTAATGCCTAGCTACCCCTCCCCCGAGTATGAATGAATGGAGTCTGTCCACCACTGACCGTTAGGACCCCTCAGTAGATATAAGCTAGCAGGGGGAAATCCACCGTGGGGGAAGAACACAGATTGCGAGACTTAGTATAAGTCAAGACTTAGAAGATTTAAGGGAGACGTATGATCTCCAAGGTTGTTAATTTCACCCAGACGAAGCTTAGTGCTAATTTTTAGGCCTGAACTTAGGAGGGGATGGTCATACCACCAAATAGATATATCTGTGCAGCAGAATGGCCTATCCATGTAAGGTCGTACCATGGGTTGTAAGAACTGGTGGAACTCTGAGAATGCCACTGAGCTCATTGCCCTCAACGAACCCACCAAGGTCTGGTGCTACCTTAAAAGAACCAAAAAGAGCTGGTGGGGCTCTTCGGTTATTTCTGAACCACATCGGTCTTAATCAACCCACCAAGGTCTGGCGCTACCTCAAAGAACCAAAAACCCCTATCATGACAGTACAACCAAACCATTTTACCGCAAAAAACGGGGCACAAATTCAAGATTTGTGTGTCGTAACCGGCAGGTGTTCCCTTGTTAGCCACCAGGAGGGACCCGGTCGTCATCCTGTGACTGCTGGCCAAAACTCCGGCTCGTGTACCCTTAATGGCCTTCAGGAGGGACACAGTCGTCACATAGCTACTGTTGGCCAAGACTCATATACCACTAACGACACCCAGGGAAGGCGCGGTCCTCTCGGAGTGACCGCTATAAAAAACAAGAGAAAGAGATGGACAAGGGAGGAGAATAGGCTAGTTATGTATTGTTACTTTAAAAGCAAGCCTTCAGTGCGATCTTATAGGGAGCGTATGCTCCAAATATGGAGGGAAAAATCTGATGTGGAAGTATCGAACCAACGCCTTGCTGACCAAGTAAAGCAAATTCAAAAGAAGAAATGGCTGTCTGAGACTGAACTACTAGAGATTCGCATTAATGTAGAGAGAGGTTCAGGTGACACATCTGAAGAATGCCCCCCCAGCACAATTAGTACCAATAACAAAACTAGAATAACTCCCCATGAGACCCCCACAGTAAGCTATGTATCAGAGGGTGATGACGAGGCACCAACGGAAGAAGAGAACACCAAAATACAAGCTTTGAAAGAGATCATGCGAGGAGAGAAAACAACACTCCCCTCCCTAAGAGACAAAGACAGAAAGAAAGTCGGAGAAGTGACCGAGCAGGTCAACTGCCTCTTACAGCACATAGAAACAAACACCCTCCTAGAACTTAACAACCTAATTTACGCAGGGGCGAAAATGGTAGCACAAAGCTTTACAACACAAGATAGGAACCCGAGCAATAATAGGGAAGGGAAACCCAACTGGGAGAGAAGGTTACAAAGGCAGATCTCCCAACTACAGAGAGATGAAGTACTACTTAGAAATACACCACACACAGACAGACCACGAGTAAGACTTTATAACAAATACAAGGTAACGCAAAAAGGCATCGCAACTGTAGTCGAAGAGTTACACCAGAAAAGACTAGCCAAAGAGGCAAGACTAAAAAGATACAGACTAAGAACGGCCCAATACACACAAAACCGCACATTCCAAAACAATGAGAAAAAGTTTTACCGAGATTTAAATGGGGAAAGAAGGCAGGACATAAAACCAGATGCCACAGAGGCCAAGAACTATTGGAATAGCATATGGGGGCACCCCAAAAGACATAACGTAACACCGCAATGGTTAGGAAACATGAGAAAAGAACTAGGAGATATAGACAAGGGAGAACCAATAGTACTGAATGAAACCACATTGAAACATACTCTTAGGAAAGTAGCCAACTGGAAAGCACCGGGTCCCGACGGGATCCATGGGTATTAGTTCAAAAAATTTACCACGTTACACGGCAGGCTCACTCACCTACTCCAAAATTGTCTGAATGAAGGCAAAGCACCAGAATGGATGACTAAAGGCAGAACCACCCTCATCCAAAAAGACCCGGGAAAGGGGAACATAGCAAGCAACTATAGACCAATCACTTGCCTACCACTTATGTGGAAAATCCTGACCGGGCAAATAGCAGAGAGAATATACATGTCAATGGATAGAAGGGGGCTACTACCAGAAGAAAAGAAAGGGTGTAGGATAGGAACCAAAGGGGCAAACGATTTACTCTACATAGACCAGATGATCTTAAAAGAAGTAAGGAAAAGGAGAAAGAATATCGCAATGGGATAGATAGATTACAAAAAGGCATACGATATGATTCCACATAGCTGGATACTCGAATGCCTTAGAATGTTCAAAATCAGCGAACCGGTGGTTAAATTCATTGGTAATTCAATGGAAGACTGGAAAGTAGATTTGACAGCCGCAGGGGACAAACTAGCCGAGGTAGGGATAAAAAGGGGGATCTTCCAAGGGGACTCGTTGTCCCCACTATTATTTGTTCTAACAATGATACCGCTTAACAGAATCCTGAAAAACAGCAAAGGATACCACTTCTCTAAAACAAAAGGAAAGGTCAATCACTTAATGTACATGGACGATATTAAATTGTTTGCGAAAAACAGGGGAGAGCTTGAGACTCTGTTCAACGAAGTAAGGGAATATAGTGAGGACATAGGAATGGAGTTTGGGATAGAAAAATGCGCAATCATGGTAATGCACAAAGGAAGGCTTTCAATGACTGAGGGAATTGAACTTCCGGACAACAACAAGATTAGGGCATTGACTGCACAAGACCGATACAAGTACCTAGGTGTCCTTGAATGTGACACGATAAAACGGGAAGAGATGAAGGAGAAAATTAAGAGGGAATACCTTAGAAGGATAAGGAAAATATTAGAAACCAAATTAAATAGCAGAAATCTAATAAAAGGAATGAACACCTGGGCTGTGTCAGTAGTTAGGTATACAGGACCATTCCTAGGATGGACAAAGGAAGAGCTCCAATCAATGGATAGGCGAACAAGGAAACTTATGACGATGCATAAAGCATTACACCCTAGGGATGATACAGATAGACTATACGTTAAGAGAAAAGAAGGTGGTAGGGGGCTCATCAGCATAGAAGATTGTGTCCAGAGAGCTAAAGTAGTCCTAGATAAATATGTGCAAACAAATAGTGAAGAAATCATAAAGAGCGCGAGGGATAGTGCAACAAACAAAGTAGAAAGCAATGGAACGGTACAGCAAACTAGAAAAGAAAAGTGGGAAGGGAAAAAATTGTACGGCGAGTTTAAAAGACAGATAAAAGATATAGCAGACGAGAAATCATGGACGTGGTTACGAAAGGGAAACCTTAAGAGAGAAACAGAATCGCTCATCATGGCAGCCCAAAACAAAAGCATAAGGACAAACTACATAAAAGCAAAAATCGACAGAACACAGACAAACAGCAAATGCCGCATGTGCGGTGAAAGAGATGAGACAGTAAACCACATAACTAGTGAATGTAGTCAACTCGCCCAGAAGGAGTATAAGCATAGACACGATAGAGTAGCAACGATGATACACTGGGAACTAAGTAAACAAATGGGATTCAACCATGGGGAAAAGTGGTATCAGCACAAGCCAGAGGCAGTCTTGGAGAATGACAACCACAAACTACTGTGGGACTTTGACATCCAAACTGACCACTTCATCCAGGCAAGAAGGCCGGACTTAGTAATAGTAGACAAAAAAAGGAAGGCCTGCCAAATAGTAGACGTGGCTGTGCCTGCAGACCATAGAGTAAAAAAGAAGGAGGGTGAAAAAAGGGAAAAATACCAGGACCTAGCAAGGGAGTTGAAGAAAATGTGGAACATGAAAACCAGGGTAGTACCAGTCATAGTGGGAGCACTAGGAACTGTCCCCAGAACGCTGAGGGAGAGACTGGAGGAGATCGGGATTAGGGGGAGGATAGAGACCGTACAGACCACAGCACTACTGGGAACTGCACGGGTACTGAGGAAGGTGCTAGAGATATAAGTACTGCAACGAATTTTAGCTCTGTCATGATATGCGAAAGAGGGAGGAGACGTTAGCTGAAGACCTGAGGAGACTTATTGTCACTCAGCCCTCAGCGATAACCACTGGGCAACTGGTGTGAAACTGTAAATCGCAGAATTACTGCGACCTGCTAGTACTAGGAGAGGAGGGCTGGAGACTTGAGGAGACTTGCTGTCACTCAAACTCCAGCGGTTACCACCAGGCAACTGGTGTGAGATTCCAAATAATAATGATAATAATAATAATAATAATGGTGATGAAAATAATAATAATAATACTATTAATAATGATAATAATAATAAAGAGGGAGCTTAGAATGAAAAGCTCCCTTTTTATGTTTTTTTCGTTATGATTTTCATTAGAACGATGGAAAAGGTTTATTCAGCTGCTACAAAACAAAAGTCTAATATTAAAGAAAATGTTAATTTCAAATCAATACGTTAATGGCAGAGATACATTAGTGAAGGCTAGCCAGTTGGACTCCTCAGCGACCCTTTCCACTACTTTGCTTAGTTGTTTCTGTGTCAGTTTCTTTCTCTTTAATCAATGTTTTTATTTTTGCATCTTTCTTAAAAGTATAATTCTAAAAGCAAAAAAAAAATCTCAAATTCCTCGAGAACGTGATAAAATTCAAGCCGAATACAAAAAAAATATATATATTGTTTCTTATGCACACGCGCTGAGATACAGAAATCAGTTTACCAATCGCAAATTGTATATGAGAAAATAAAATTCTTTTGAATTAGAGACTTTGCCTCAGGCAGACCTATAGCGAATAGATATATCATATTTCAGAGATGGGTTTAGGTCGTTTAAATCACTTTTGTATAAATCGCTTTTGTACAAATCTCTTTTGTGCATACAACATCTCCAAAAGTTCTCAATAAATTTCAATAATATTTTGTCAAATTGTGGACTACGTGCCGTAAAGAAATATTGACGAGATTTCAGGATGGATCAAGGTATGTTTCGGTTGAGAGAAAATAAATTGATGAATTTAATAGAATGTATTCCTTATTCGAAAGAGTCTCTCGATCCAACAAAGAATTTCATCAATTTTTCCGTAGCTCGTGACCTACTATTCAACAAAAGGTATTTTGAATTCATTGAAAACCTTTAGAGATATTGAGTGGACGAATATGATTTTAGACTAAAATGATTTAGACTATAGTGATTTAAACTAAATTGATTCAGACAAAAGTGTCAGAGAAGAATATAAACTTGAAAATCCTATGATCTTGTAACCATCGATTGGAAAGTCGAAACTATTCATGACGAGGACTAGGTACGTTTCAGCACCCTCAGTCCAACGTTGCCGATAAAGCGATTCCGTTCAAACGCCGATCGTTCCAATTCTGATGCCTTCTGGAGCCGTACGAGTATATGGTATTTTTCATCAGGCTATCAACAAGGCTATTCAAGGCGTCCTGGTGCAACCTTTTGGGTAGACTGTGGTGTGGAAAATTCGTGCAAGATGTAGAGTTCTTTTTTTCCTTCGCTTTAATCTTTTTTTTTTTTCATCTAAATGAATCGATGAAAAAAAGGAAGATCTGCTCACGCTGATTGATTTTCGAAGCGGAGATCAGCACGTGCATACCGAGTTCACTTTTCAGATTTGTTTCCCTTTCCCAATAACTTAACAGGCTGAGACGACTAGGGTTAATGCCAACTCGTACTTGGTTTTCTCCTTCAAAGAAAGTTCCTCTAAGATGGATTGCCTTACTGGATTGGAAACTCTTTATACGATTTAACCCCAAATTTTCTGTCAGTGATTTTCTTACTCAAGGGGAATGTCTCCGCTAATTTCCTGCTGTTAGAATGCGCAAAAATCTCATGTTGTGCTATTTCTTCACTATGTTCACTGTACGCAATCTAAACTTTGAATTGTCTCAAGATAATAATGATAATCCAGCCTATCACACATTGTTGATAAAATTATATTGGTATGTTTCAATATAATGCAAATATGATTGTATTAGTATATCTCAGAATTTTTGAGATGAGGTATTATTATTATTTCCATTAATATTCGGACCATCCTCATCTTTGCTGTTTTTCATACAACGTTTCCCAGATGTTACCTGACGAAGGCCGTAGAGTACAACGGCCGAAACGTTGTATGAAAAACAACAAAGATGAGGATGGTCCGAATATTAATGGAAATAATGATTGTATTAGTCAAGATTTTACTCTATACTATCAACTACTTTTTTCAGTATGTTTTTCTATCAAATAAAACATTAATGACTATTTCTTTATCATCTGATGATATGTTGATGTAGACAAATACCAATGACATCCATCAATTCACAAATTATCATTAATGATAATATTGCTGGGGAAGCTTAAATCAAAACTTGTTCTACTAATTCAATATGGTATTTTATATTACCTTCTGTGCACACATTAATTTCCTATGTGCGCTGGTTGAAAAAATGCAAATGTGTACACATGCGCAGAACTATGCTCAGGGGATGTTTTATGAATCTTGTCTTGTACCAAAAGTGAATTGCGTTATGTGATGTCTGAATCGCAAGAACATGAAATTAGGGAGGTATTCATAGGCTGCTCCGAAAATTGATGGCTGTTGTTGTATTCAGACGGAATTTCCCCGCTCAAGACTATGTCTAGGGGGAAATACACACGTTGAGAATGCGGAACCTCATTTAGTTTCCTTTAGAAAATGAAGGAGATATGAAGTAAAATATGCTGAAGTATTTCCAGAAATATGGAGCTAAAACATCAAGAGTAGAATAATAAAAAAAGCAGGTCTGATTAGTCACTCGATAGAAACCGTTATGTGACCAACGTCTTTTGGCTGCATGCTGAGTTAGGGGTGATTAATTATAAAGATTGGAAATAGGTGGTCGATGAATAAGTAAATTCCTTCACCCTTTGCTGGGCAGTGATAACTAAAAACGTCTGAATGTTAAAAAAAACTTGTGTGAATACAGCCGAAGGCAAACTAAGAAACCAATTTAGCATAAACTTACATTACAAAAAAACTTTTTTCTAGACATATTTAGGAATAAATGTTTAAATTCCCAGGCCTTTAGCTCCGTTTTTGTTATGCTCGCAGGCATACATACGTACCTAGCTAGATCAGTTTGAAAACGGAAGAAACTTCTGTTGAAAGTTTTGCTGACAGATTTAGTTGACAGTTTTTGAGAGTAATTGTAGGAAAGGTGATAATATGTACGGTTGGCTCTTCTGATATTTTGGCCCCCGGATGAAGAAAAAAAAAAAGAAAAACGAAACAAAAAACCCGACCATTGCAAAAGCAAGAGAGTATAAAAGGAATAATTTGACAGCGGGGAAATGTGTTATTTTCCCACACGCAACAAGAGTTGCAGAAAAAAGCCGACACGTGATTGTGGTGCTTATTTGATTGAAATTTCTCTCTACAGGAGTACAGTTGTTGATTTATCATCGAATGAAAGTCATAAGGTAAAGTGTACTTTTTTGGTTGAAATGGAATACACATCATATATATATATATATATATATATATATATATATATATATATATATGATTGTATGAAATCACTTCAATAAGCTAGAATTCAAACGGTGTAGCACTTGAACTAACATGACTATGTGAGCATACACAAACATATGTGAGTGTATCTGTATACATATACGCATACATCCACAAGGACTCGCACGCATACATTATATATATATTTCATCCTGTCTCATGCAGATGATACAAGTATATATATATATATATATATATATATATATATATATATATATAATCTAGAAAACCAAACAGCAATAAACTCATTTTCAAATCTTTTTATGTGTCATTTCAGACTCTCATTTCCTAATATCTATCAAAGTAATTTATGTAATTCTCTTCGATGTTCCTATCTCTGCTTTGAATTCACTTTATCATTTTGTACAATGTGTACATTTTCTCTTGTTGGGATCATCAGTTGTTTAACATGTGTCCGTTTCGGGGATTTTTACAAACAAAACAGCTATGATAATATACGTAAACAGACATATCTTGTTTGGTGCATTTGATTCGTCCCAAAATCTCTCATACTGATCTAAGCTGCAATTATTCAGGGTTTTGTAGTCTAATGTTTTTACCAGCGTATACTTAGTTATATTAGTTTGTGCAACAATACCTTTATTTCATTACATCAAAATCGGCACTATTCAATATATATATATATATATATATATATATATATATATATATATGTATATATATATATATATGTATATATGTATATATATATATATATATATACATATATATATATATATATACATATATATATATATATATATATATATATATATATATATATACGTTGTTTTTTCTCTTTTTTGTTGTGTTGTCCTTAGAGGGTTTAATATTACAAGATTAGTTTATATAAGAAATAGATAAATTAATAAATGTAGATAGATAACAAAATATTTTTTTTTTGTATAAGGAATATATATGTATATATGTGTGTCCGTGTGTGTGTGTATATGTAATCAATTTAAGTAAGTCTTTTCCGGGAAACATTTTTTGGAAAAGGTTAGTTCTATAGTTTTTAGTATCATTAATTTTAAAAATTATTAGTTTGAGTGCTCATTTATTACTATTAGTAAAAATATTTTCTTTACATCAGCGCCCATATATATATATATATATATATATATATATATATATATATATATATATATATATATATATACATCGAAAGGAAGAGAGAAACAGGGGGAGAGAAAGAGTGAGAAAGAATAACTGGTCAAACATCTGTTGTCAAGAGAACATTTTATGTTCATCTTTCGTGAAAATGAGAAGCGAATAATGTAGCTCGTAATGACAACGACAATAACTTTAATGTTCACAAGAGAAATCGGTGAAAGAATTTCTGAGCAGGGTTTGTCCCCAGATCACTGCAGAGTCTGGAATATGTAAAGAAGATGTTTGCAAATGTATCATAATCTCCAGTCCAACTTTATTATTGAAAGGATAAATAACTTTAACATGATAGTTCTTTGCAGTCAGGAGACTCGGGGGATGTCGGTGGCCTGGGTTCTTAATACACTTTGTGTGCGTTCAATAGAATTCATGTTACAGGTCTGATTAGTTGCTTAATAGAAAAATACCATGTGGCCAATGTATTTTGGTAGAACGGCGTATTCTGAATGATCAATTAAAAAATGGATAAGTAACTTTCCTCACTTATTGGGCAGTGATCATGATGAACGTCTGAATTTGAAAAAAAGAAAAAAGAAAAAATGAAAAAACAAAAACAAAAACGAGCTTGACCTAGAGGATCAGTTCAGCATACACTTACATGGTAAATTGAACCCAAACTGAAAATCAATTCTCGAGGGAGGATGATTTTTAAAAAAAAGAAAGCTTTTTAAAAATTTTCGATACAATGAATGAACGTTTAAATGTCCATCTCTCTGGCTTCATTGTTACAGTCTGTACTTGCAGCATGAAACATAGCCAACCCGACAGACCCCTTAAAAACTGAAAAAAAAAATATATGTCGATTTAAATTATGTTGATATTGACATTTATGGTTTACAGTTTCTAATACCGTTGGGTCAAATCGCCAGACTTTAATATTCTTTTTTTCAAGATGTGCAATTATTTCATGACTAGCTTACAATTGCCACCATTCTTTTGACAGTGATACTCAAGTAATTTTGCAACTTTATGCAAGTATTACTAATGGACTTAACGTAAGGTGTAACCAAAACTGCTGCTGCTGAATTGATGCTTCGACTCTCCTCGTATCGGTTTTGTATTCTTCGGGTAAATGGATGATAATTTCAACGTCGAAATTTGTCTAATTAAATCAGTCAAGTGAGAGACTGTACGAAAAAAAAGTTCATAATAGTCGACTGTATGATAAATGATGTTTAACCTTTGTATTTTTAAAACCTGTATTTATTCGGCATTTTCTGTGACCATATGCGAATGAGCTATTCTGAACAAGATTACACTTACATGTATGTAGGCATATAATGCCAATGGTGGGGCTCAAACAATTTGCTTGCTTTGTGTGGTAGCCTTGCGCTGGTGTCTCGTCGTAGCCAATGGTAGCTTACTGGGGATTACTATTGTCAAGAACACAGGCCTAGGGTTCGTCCTGTGACCTCGAAGAGCACCTTGCCAAGTCTTGGGGGATCAGTAAGATCCGGGGCAGCACAATCCCCTTGCATCAGAAGGTAGGGGTCTGGCTCACCCTGACGCTTTAGTATCACCAGTTGTTGGGAATGGAGCAAATCTTTGAACTACACATCTTGCTCTCGTGTGGAAGCGAATCGATATGAATCTGCTTGCAGTACATTCTGTGGGTGCTTTGCAGTGGTTCAATACCGTTTCCAATGATAGCTTAATGAGGCTAGGTATTGCACAATGCAGGGGCGTACGGGTTTGTCCAGCGGCCTTAAAAACTCACCCTGCCCAGTCTTGGGGAATCAGTAAGCCCTAGTGACAGAACTTTCCAATTACAATAAAAGGGAAGCGTCGGCCCCACCCTGACGCCTTCGCAACATGTTGCAATGACCAGAGAAATGTTTTTAACTTCTCGAATACAGGACCTCACATTAAACTGATCTTGCTTTTGTAGGGTAGCGAGTAGATCCGAATCCGATTGTAGTAAAAATACCAAAATATAGAATTGGAAGAATATATATATCCAGGCGTCTGAAAACTCTATCATCAAAGAAGTTTTCAGAGTTTGGTTCAATTCACAACGTATGCTTGAGCTAACGTGGTCCACCATTTTGTTTCTTGCTACGTTCACGCTTAACCTAAGTATTTACAAAAACATTAATCCGCTAGATGGTTGTCCGACTTTTGTTTAACAAAACTCGAGAACGGACACACCTATTTTTTTCCGGTTTCTAATGGGACCATGGAGCAAGGTTTTCACGTATTAGTCTTTGGAAATTAAGAGAAAATGATGTAGAGTTTTTGTTGGTGCTCTCCCAGTTGATAATGACATGATTTCCATATATTATTCCATCTGAATAGTACTAAAAGTCTTATTCTATTAGTGCGTATATGACCTCTAACTGGTCAGTATAACGGAATCAAGGTTAACCTGAAGAAAAATAGTTTTGATATATCTTATAAAGATCAACAGTCCTAGTCTTGCCCTATGTAGAAACACAAAAGCTTAAGATATAAAGGAAAGGTGCGATCCTCATTCAGTTGAAAAATTGTCGCAGAATTAAAATATTACTGTGTGAAATCACCAATCTCTCACACATAACAAAATAATGAACGTTCTCCAATGCAAGTAACTCTTCCGTGAAAACCTTTGGGAGTTGCAGACAAAAATATCGACATACATTTCGGTTATTATATAAGTATATTATTTTTCATGCCTTTAGATACTCACAATAAGAGTCTAATAGTTGTTGTTTACAATCAAGTGACAACAAATCTCTTCAAATCTCTTACTGAGCCCAGCACTGCTGTCCTTAGGGATGTTCAAACCTGTGATGATTTGGGATGGGTGTAAGTGCATCCATTATTATCAGCGAGAACCCGATCTCATGTACCACAACTAATTCAGTTCTCAGGCAAAGTCCTGGTATTTTGATAATAATGGAATAAAGAGATGATGTACTACATAAGTCAAATATATTCCTGCTATAGAGCATTACCATAATATCACCATGCCTTACTTTCTTTCGATCGACATGTTCTTATAAAAGTCGGGGAAAGGCTTTGGACTTCTTACTTGGATCTTCACATCAGGTGTTTAGAGGTTATTGCTAGAGTTGGGTGACGGATAATCTCCTCTAATTTCTGGTACCCTTTCCTGTGTCTTCGCAGATCCTAGCAATGTTGAGGCCTGGGTAGTCTTAATTCTCCCTTGAAAATCAAATTCTCGCAATTCTCATTCAAATGTTTTGGGCATAGTTCCGAGTGCACTAACCTTCATGTCACACAGTTTCCCCACTTCCCAGGTAAGGACCTATTTATATTCCGATATTTCACTTTTTTTTATTTTAAATAGTTGGTCCTCCGGTACAGCAACGTTCTCTTTTCCTCGTTGTTGATTTTTATATCAGGTCGTTTTCTAGTTTGCATTGATTCGTCCTTCCAAAAGTATCCCATCTTATATCATTTTTAGAAAGTTTGTTCTGATGCCAAAGATGGAAACAGGGGCGAGGGTGGTTGATACACCCTTTCAATTTCAAGCATTACCTACTTCTCAATTTGAAGTTTTTCGATAGAAACATTCATCACCAGCAATCCTCAGATTCGCCGTAAGGTAACAGGAGCAGTCACCAGTCACTTCTCTCACCCTGAGAGGCCCCTTTGTGATCCTTACTATAATCTTATACATCAGTGCTTCCCAATCATTTCATTACCAAAGGTCTCTTTTGTTAAAATGAATGTCCCCACTGACCCCAGGCTTTTGAAAGATCCACCTACTCGACTTGCACACGGGGCCCCACTAATATCTTTGTGAACCCCAGGGAGCCATAATCCCAATCTTCGAACCCCCAAGGGCTTGCAGAATCCAGATTGGGAACAGCTGCCGTATACCTAATTCCTGGAAGCCATTTTGATCAATGGCAGATGCCATATGTTCACGTATTATTGTTATTGATGATTCAAATGATAAGAATATATCTACATATATTAAATGATTAACTAAAGAGTTACGATCATCATCGTCATCATCATCATCATCGTCATCGTCGTCGTCGTCGTTATCGTCGTCGTCATCGTCGTCGTCATCATCATCATCATCATCATTCTTTTAACGTCCGATGCCGGACATAGACCTTCAAATATTCGCCACAATTCTCTATCATGGGCGTTGCAGAGCCAGTATTTTCTAAATTTGTCTTGTTCATCTCTCCATCTTGTATTCTGTCGGCCTCGATTTTGCATGTGATCTCAATGTGATCGTTGCACATGATACTTATCTACAAAGAAATGTATTCCAGAATAAAAACATTAGAATAACAGCATTTGGTGGTTTCGAAACTGGGATCAGCGGAGCCTGGGGGTCCGTGAAATAATGTTTGGTAGACAGTGGTAATGATCCTTTTGAGCCTGACATTGCCAATCTTGTGATGAATCAACATCTTCAATCGCATAGCTATCAAAAACAATAATTGTTAACCAACCCACACTTTATATTTGATTTTGAATAAATGTAATCCATTTTAAATAAATATGATTTTGAAGATCAATGATTTTTAAGGTCAAAAATGATTTTTATTGTGCTACATTAATTAGTCTAAAAACTAAATACTAAGAATATTTCGCCAGAATATTTCAATTATAAAAAAAAGGTCCTTGAGATTTCAAAGTTTCGAAACAACTGTTTTGAAAGAATTATTCTACTTGAATTTCAAAGCGAAGTTTTCGTGATAAAATGACAAGAGACTAAAATACGCACAAATACAAGCCCATGCAACTGAATATATAAGCAGATATGCACACAAAATGAATAAACAAAACAAAAGAAAATCCCCAAACAATGGCTTCGATATGAGTAGCAAATTCGTGATTCACTGGATCACAAAATTGCAAAGATCGAGTTAACCTCACAGCAGTTTGAAAAAAAAAATTCATGAATTCCTCCGAGGTGCATTCGATACACGTGATTATTAAACACCTGAAACAACTCTCGCATTCGACATAATATCAACATAATATCGCAATAATTAAAGTTCGTAACCGCTAACCTCTGATAAAATGATGTCACTTTTGTAAGGTACTTCAATTTATGAGTTTGCTTAATATACCCGGCAGACCTACTTAGTACGAAGAAGCAAGAAGAAAAAAAAACAAAACAAAAAAACAAACTGTAATCTGCTAGTGAATTCAAAACAAGAGGAAGGGGGAAGGAATTATGGAATCAGACTCATAAAATAAACTAATTTTTGACTATGTATGACGGATATTTTTCCCAATTTCGCTAATAAAAAACTAAGGTAGATGATTAAATTAGATGTGTATAAAAATCAAATCTACAGTTTAATATATAGTTGTTTCTTTTGATAAGTTAAGCATGACAGGAAAATCTTGTTGTTTATTTGTCATTTTATGAAGACAATTTTTGGCTATAAATAACAAAGTGTACTTGATAACACTGGATGGGATGGGAGAAATCTTTTCATTCTGTGTCAAATTCCAAAAAAAGTTGTGTTAAGTATTAGATTAACTTTTTTAATCGACTTTGAATTTCCACGGGTTACAGTTAGTATGATTAAAAAAATCCTATCCATTCTCATTTTGGTTGTCTTGATTTACGTAAATTTAACTCTTGAATCAATGCAGTATCTTTCATTACTGTTATTGCTTCAGAGAATATTTTCCTCACGTCAGCATCTTCATTAATCAATTATGCGTGATTAATCAATAGGTAAATTTGCTCTTATACTCAATTGCTACTCATATGTGAGAAAATAAAACTTCATTTCACTTATTCCATCCTGATAATCAATAACTGAACCGACATTGTTATTGCTTCGATTTCTTTATTCAAGTTTCTCTCTGTATTTAAGCCCCCGACACCACCGATAGTCACCAGCATGTTATATGTTCAAATACCACGAGCAGGTGCCTGAAACCACTGATAGCATCGAACCCTATATATATATATATATATATATATATATATATATATATATATATATATATATATATATATATATATATATACTAGGTTCATCAATAAATTAGATCCGATATGAGATTAAAAACTTTAACTAATCATAAAACGTGTCTGCTCAGTCACTCAATAGGAGGCACTGCGTGACCAGCATCATTTGGCAGGATTTCGTTTTTGGTGTGATGAATTAAAAATTGGAAAAATGAGCGATCAATGAAGTAGTTACTCATTTGTCCTTTTGTTGGGCGGTGCGCGGCGCTTATGGTATAGAGGTCCGGCGAATCCTGCGGAGGGTCTATGTCCAACGACGAACGATAAAAGAATGATGATGATGATGATGATGATGACTGAAAAGGTACAGAATTTTCAAAATCAAAATCAGCGTGACCACTGCCAGGCAAAAAGTAAGCGACCAATATAGCCAAAGCTTACATTGCACATTGAGCTTCCGACGAAAAACCTGTCAAGGGGGTGATTTCCAAATAACAAAATAAGCTTCTTTTTTTTGAATGAATGTTCAAAATGATAGCCCTCCAGCACCCTTTGTACGGACTATACGCTTGACACATAGATGTAGAAGTAGGTCGATTGATTGACAGCCAACCAGCCAGAATCACTGGAAAACTGGAAAAACTTAAATATATTGACGGTTTCTAATATAAGTTAAGAAGATATACTGTAAAAAAGTTATCTGATAGAAGATTCGTTCTGACTGTAGATCTTAGCAACCTCAGCATACAGTTTTATCTTTCCTCGGTAAGCGGAGAACTTCCACCTTTTCACTTATAGGAAGCACTTTACGTCTCCTCTTTGACGTATCCGAATTGCCAGCATCACCGGCCTTACGCTTCGGGATTATTATCAAGTGAAAAAACTGAATTTTTTTTGTTCGGTTCACTGTGGATAACTGATACCACAGAAATTCACACCATGGATAACACACACACACACACACACACACACACACACATACACACGCATATATGTATTTATATTTATTTATTAATTCATTTATTTATGGATGATATATATATTTATATATATATGTATATATATATATATATGTATATATGTGTATAAATATAGACACACACACACACACACACATATATATATATATATAGAAAGGGGTGTACATAGAAAAATTCAGTTCGTTGGGCTGTCTTCTACTGCAAAGGTGCTCCTAATGCAGAGACTCCATATTCAGGGAGTGCCTTCATATATATATATATATATATATATATATATATATATGTGTGTGTGTGTGTGTGTATGTGTGTGTGTGTGTGTGTATTCGTTTGTGTGTGTGCGTGTGCACTCGTTCCTTCGTCTCCGTCCCGTGCTCGCTCCATTGTCACAGACACGTCTATGACCGAGTTGACTCTCTTTTCCTTGCTCAAAACTATCAGATCAGATCGTTTGAACGGAATTCAAGAGGGTTCAATCTAATCCTAAAAGATGCATGAATACATTTCTCAGTATCTTTCAATAGGTTGATTTTAAAAACCACAATAACCACGGTTGAAAAAAGCCTCAGGATTCAAATTAGATACGTGTATATTATTTATCCGCTTTCAAGCATTTGAATCGCTAATTAATTAAAATAGATAAGTAAACTACGCAGTAACCCTTGGTATCATTTCATTTTACGCTAACGATAGAATGAACTGTCACGTTTTGAAATTGGATGCTCTCTTTCTTATCACATTTCGATGATGCTCAGTCGAGTGAATAAAATGATTGAACCAGACATAACAGACCGGATTAATCACAGTCATAAACAGAAAAAAAGATAGATGGATCGATAGATAGATAGATAAAACTAATAGTGTTTAATTCAATTTGTTTTTAAAAAGTAATATTTGCGATTTTTAAAGCTTTTCTTTTGAGATTTAGGAAAATGTCAATCATCCTTCTTATATTCCCCGCCACTCTAAGAACGATACGAAGTTGCATGAATTTTATCATGAATCTAAATGGTAAATCGACATAACGTATATATTTTAGGTGATGATTTGCCAAAACAAAATAGCTCAAACCTTTCCCAGGGTCGCTTGGTACACGCATAAAATTTCATGGGGTTATGTTGTGTGATTTTTGTAGTACACTGTCTCATATAGACGGACGGACTGACAGAGATATAAACTTTCGGTAAATCGTAATAAGATTTGGATCATTTATATGTATATCAAACTCAATGAATGGTGGAATGTTCTGTTTTTAGTGTTTAGCCAATAAAACAATCATCGAAAAGCAATATAAATCTAATGAGCTAAAATAGAGAGTTGATCAGTAAAATGATGTTTTCTATTAAGTTGTGATACTACTGCATTTCTGATCCTAACATACCAAGGTCCGGGAATGAACATTTCTCTATTCCCCTCTGCATCTCCCAACAAGCGATGTATCCCTGTCATCGATTTTTTTTTTCAGAGGTTATCTGTTATAACTCCCAACCAACTGCAGCAGTAAATTTATGATTCAGTGATGATAAGACATCACGAAAACCCATCAGACTACTGGCATACCAAGTGGGTATATCGTTTATCTAATTAAAGATAATGAAAATCTATTTTTGGAGCTCATGGGATAGTACATGGTCGTCTATTAAAGTGACGATTTTCCATAAAGTGACATTCCTCTATAATCTTAATTATGGACCCGTTTTATTATACGCAGCCAACTGATCAATCAGGAAGTTGTTCTCGGTGTATTTGTTCAGTCCCCGTATCCATCAAGTCGATAGATATGAACAAACTTTCACTCTTACGACCTTCAATACAATTAACTGTTTCTAAATAGCTTACCGGTATAATAAATCAAATAATAAACCTGTTTGGGTAGAAATCAATTGAACTGATTATGATGAACTAACGTAATCAATAATCGATGATTCCATTCACCATGAACTTGAAAAGAATGGGTTGTAAGGATGATCATTGATTTCATTCAGGGTATTCTTCGTTAGTGCGTTTGTTCAGAGACATCTTTTCTTTCACTTGCTGTCACGAGAAGTTTTGAAAAGATCTTTAACAAGTCCGGTTAGTCATTCAATAGAAATCGTCGCTGGACCAAAATCTTGGTCTTTGCAACGTTCTGTGTTGGGTTTGATCAATTAAGGGATCAACTTTTGTTGGGCGGTGATCACTAAAAATTCTGAATTAAAAAAAATGAACTAAAAAAAACAAACTATTAGTCGACACAAACTAAGGAACTAATTCAGGATAAACTTACGTTGTAAATTGAATCTCCCATCAAACACCCTTTTTCGGGGATGGTTAAAAAAACAAAACACCGAAGGACGTGTTTTCTTGACATAATGAGTAAATGTTTAAATCTTTAGCTCGTAGCCCCATTGGTGTGGCCTGTACGTGCGACTTATACTTAGCCAGCTTGATCAACTTTGAATTGAGGAAACCAGTTTTGACAATTTTGATGACAGTTTTGCTTAACTGTTTCTGATAATGGCTACGTTAACCTTTTCTAATGATGGCTACGTTAAATGCTTCTTAAATATTTGATGGGGGATAAAAAAAACCCAAAACAACAAATAACAAACTGGAATTCGAATGTGGCAAGCTGAGCAGACAAAGTTGCATATTGCGTTGTTTGACGTCACGAGCTCATTCTGTTCATAACCAACGTACTTTATGGCGTGTTTCTGAATTTACCGATTTGTTTCCTGTATTATTTTTTTTTTCTTGTGTTTGCAAATGTGCTTGGTTATTTCCACGATGGTTCATATAAGAAGCATAGACTGCGTGGAGTTTTGTCTTCTTTAGGGGAAAAACTGCAGCTGAAACTATTGTAATTCTTTGGAAAACTTTTAAGAGGGCGCTTTAGGTAAGATACAAGTGCACGAGTGGTATTCGTGTTTCAAACATTATGAAATATCATTTGAAGAAGAACTGTGATCTGGCCGACCTTCGATAAACCAAAACGACAAAAATCATGAAAAAGTAATAATCGATGAAGACAATCGCTAAACCATTGTCTTGGAGTCAATGGTTGTGAGTTTTAATAGAATATTTGAAAAAGAAATACGTTTCCACATAAATTGCATCTCGTTTGCTCACAGAAGATCAAAATATAATGAATGTGTACTGCGTTCAGAAGGAACAAGTTGAAATTGACGCATAGTTATCTTTCTAAAGTTCTGGTATTTGATATCATAAAAAGGTTGTCTCAAACCACGTATGTAGACGCGATATTGCTCGGTTTCCTTAGGTGAAACATTGCAAATGATTATAAGATTTCGACTGATATTTCTTTAAACTTATTTCTGTTGCTTTTTATTGCAACTTCGAAACCATCATAGCATGAGGATTAAGTAAGCAACATGGATCAGAAGTAAAGAATAAGCTTTCAACAAAACGATGTCATGGGAAGATAGGCTGCCAAGGATCAGAAACATTAGTCCAAATCTCGTATGAAACAGATTACAATGTTCAACTTTTCTTCACTTTTTTAAATTCCTTTTTAATAAGCCTTATTTTATGATAGATTATGTCGAAGATACAGGAAATATCAATCAATCCCTTTAAACCATTACTTTGCAGACCATGAGAGTGATGATTTGAAATCTACTTATTTTTAGTTGGACAATAGGACGAATTACAATTTTCAATCATATGAAATGAAGAGTACAACAATATAGATAACAAGTCCTGGCCAGAAAAGCGAAGTTTGAAGCTATTTTTGATAACTTTTCCATGTAAGCAATCAGAAAATGACATTTACCCACTCACAATCATAATCAGTCTTTGGGCATAAACTTTCTCCAGGAATTGCTACAAACCCTCTATTGTGAGCGTCGTAGAGACAAAATTTTCTGAGCCTGTCCACTTCATCTTGCCATCACATATTTCGCCAGCCTCGGTTCTGCATTTGATCTTTTGGGATCCAGTCGTGATGTCCATCGGTTGTCTATCATTCTTGCAATATGACCAGCCCGTTGCCATTTGAGTTTCCTGATGGTTTCTGTCATGTCTCAAACTCCTATTTATTCCCTGATATTCCGTGCTGTTTTGCGGTCTCTCCATGTGATGAATTTCTCATGTGCTTGTTGTATGGTTCTGAGTTTGCAGGTCAGCCAGTTGGTTAGGTTCCATGTTTCTGTTTCATAGGTGTCTATCGGGAGGATTCATTGGTTATCACTGTTGATAAAGTAGGTTCTTGTGCAAATTTGGGGGTTTCAATAGCATCAATGGAAGACTACGAATATTCTTCCGATGTCTAAATTAAATACCGTCAACCAAAACTGGTTTTCAGGCTTCATGTTTGTTTTGATGGCTGGCTTAGTATGTATGTATATTAAATACCACCAGACAACTTTACTGCACGGAGTCCTTTTCTTACTAATAGTAATCGGTAGACCAACAAATGAATATATTCCCATCTTTAGTATTATCACACACACTCACATACACTCGAATGCACGAACATTTAAATAGATAATGATGTCATATAATGATAATCGTCTTACCGATAGGAGGCAGATCATTGGACTCAAACTTGTTGTTAATATAGACGACAAGGCAAAAGCCATAATGATTATATTTGTGTGCATGATTATCCATTCTTCCCATGAAGAGAAAGGAAGAACAAAATGAGCAAGCTGTAAAGAACCAGTGAGCAAATGTATGTATATATATATATATATATATATATATATATATATATATATATATATATATACATATTTACACACACACACACACACATATATATATATATATATATGTATATATATATATATATATATATATATACTATGGATTCAACAGATATTAATTTAAAATGAAAAATAGCAAGAAGAACAAATATTTCTTATACAATCATTTTGTTGTTGATATAAAATCAGCTGAACTTTCACTCGGAAAAATATTCCCCGCATTATCTTTTTATGGATCTGTATGGAAAATTTCATAATTCTCATGGATCGCATGGATCTGTCGATGGGAAGCGTAGTGACCCTGAACATTCGGACCAATCAGGATTCACGGAGCCAGCTTCGCGGGATCACGTGCTTACAGAGGAGCTGATATAACTGATAAACTCTGCCTGTGTGGTATTATTTGCTATCATAAAACACAGTATGATTCCCAGTGATGCTTGGAGCGGATATTGCTTGCAAATCCTCTAGTGGGTGCATTGGAGATTGGCCTTTTGCCGAAAATCTGTGGAGATAATTAGGCAGCCGGTTCATATCGAACTGTAGACAATATATTAGTAAAACCATTCTTCCTACCAGTTCCAATACAATCTGCAACTACACAACGACCCCAAAGCATTGAACAGTAGCAGGAACGGGTCACAGCCTAATTTCGCGTAGGTCAACACACAAGAGAAACACATTGATAATGAACACTAATTTATCGTTGTTTTGCAGCCAGTGATTCAGCTTCAGGCTGGACGTTTCCTGGAGTCGATATTATTTGGGCAGAATATCAAGGGAGGCTTCGGAGGGTCGAGTAATGCCTATTTAATGAAGTCATTTGATGGATAGCCAGAGAGAAGAGGGGTTACTGGGTTCTCCATCAGATTGGTTTTATTGTAAGGCAAGGCCGATCAAAGAGCGCGTATAAGATCCCGAAAGGATTTAACTCGAGAGGAAACGTCAACATTCATCTTCCAGGTTTGCTTTTGGTAGAGACAGAGCTCTTTATATTATATTTTGCTACATTTAGAGTAAGAGATTAAGTATATTTTCAATACATACATAGTAGTCTCCTTAGTTACTTCTAAGCTGTGCACATGTGGGAGTGCACTCACGTTTTGCAACCAGCACACAAAGGAAATTAATATGCACACAAAAGTTACCTAGAACCCTGGATTCAGCATAATCAGACTTCATTCGTACTTATATTACTACTACTTACTATAAATATATTTATTTATCAGAAGGTGATAAGGACTAACGTATTTGCTACATAATTCTTTGTCAGATGTGTAAGATTTTTCAGTAAGTGCATCACTTACTAATCATATGAGAAATGTTAATTTTATGTGTTGGTTTGGTTTAGCGTGATGAGTGATTCAAATAGCTGAGAATTTACTCCCCTAAATTAAGCGAGAATTATTCAACGTTCTTGCTGCTAAGATGGAAAGACAAAGTGAACTGATTCAACCTACTTGGACTGGAGTTTGACGATGCTTTATGATAATTCTTATAATTCATTTGCGAATTTTTCTTCTAATAATCCGGATTTAATTGTTTCAAGTAACTTCAATAATGTCTCACCAATACAGTCAATAATCGAATAACTGTATCGTCAAAATTTGACATTATGTAAAGAAATTCCACCGAAGAACAAATATGGTCAGAATAAATTCTATTTATGACATCATCAGTGTTTTCAACCGGATAATATCTAAATAGAGTAAAAATATCAAGAAATATCTAGAGTCTGAAGAATCTAGGCGTTGTGAATAAACCCGTCAAAATAAGGCCTAAAAATCAACGTAATCTTTTCAGAAAGTTTTTTTTTAGCACTGCTGCTAATTTTCAAGTCAATAGATAAAATAGTATGGCCAGGAGCACGAGAACACACAAACAAAGGCATGCTCTTGTATAAACGACTGGACTCTTCGCCATCTTCGATGGTTACTATTGTTCAACTCGTTGAATGGAATTCGTCTAATGGAACGGCAAACAAAACATAAGAGTTCACAGAATGGTATAAAACCTTTTACTAAATATGTTACTTTTCAGAATCCAATTATACTTGTATTATATTAAGACATGCTGTTACAGTTACATTAGCCCGAAGAAATAGACTGCGTCAAAATTATCTTGAAACAATTTTAAGTTTATATTTGCACAAGCATTTATAACGCATATATCTTTGTCACAGGAGAAAATTTGCGCATAATAAGATTATTTACTCACAAAATTAAGATGAAACATCGGTAATCTCTGGGTGATTGATGCTTCATAATATACAAGAAATTTACGCTTCCATATAGCCTCGTGTCAACTTCTGGCTGAGTTAAACTAGAATCCATTTTAAGAAGAAAAGGGATTCAGTGTTCGGAAAAAGTCAGGGGAGCAAAAATGAAGTTCTAATCATGAAATGATAAATTGGTATGATTATATATTGATCTACTCGTACTACTTCTACTCATTGATGTTCAAATAACGGAACAACATCCAAAGAGAGTAGTTCAAAGTACATTACTTACGGAACGTAATTAGTTTTTAGGGGCTAATAAAAACTGTCATGATAATTTCTCATTTCGGATATTCAAAATCAAAAGCTTTCGAACGTTGTAATCTCCGACCGGAACATTGTGATTACAACAACCAAGATGGGGACATTAATCTGAATAGATTAATGAATAATTGGAAACTGGTATCCGAAACTGTCAACACAAGTTCCTTCAGTTTTTGAGTGATTCTGGCTGGCTTGCTAGAGAAATAACTTATTCATTGATCAACCCATTTCTGATATCTTAATTGCTCATTCCCAAATAAGCGGCGAAAAACGTGGAGTATGAGACGTTTCTGAATAAGACAAAACTGAAAAGTAATGATGATTTCTCCTCTCAGAAATTCAGAAAAATAATCTGAAAAAGGCTGGAAGTAACAGCAACAGAAACACTGAGTCAATAAGTACCATGGGGAGAAAATTATTTTGGACAAATTAGTGTATAATAACGATCACTCGTTTCTCTCAGAAATTCAGATAAAAATATATCTGATTAAAGAAGAAGGCTGAAGAGTTCAACGTCGAAGTGGGGTAACAATTACCAAGATGTGGTAACTTGCCCCAAAAAGTCAATGTATAATCTTGATAACTCCCTCGTGTCAGGAAATCAAGCATCGAGTTGGAAAGAGCAAGAAAATTCAATTATTCCCATAAAGAACGGTATATAACCAATTTATCGTCCTGATAGTCACGTAATGAGCTGAAACGTAAAACTGAACCAAAAGATTGACCCTCAATCTGAGAAACCATGCAATGGGAACTTGAGAGAATCATACTAAACATCACATGGATATGTCACAAGACAGCGCAGTATATTAAAAGGAAAAAAGAGGATTCAGAGACAAAAGAATTATTAGAAAACTCAAATGGCAATTGGCGGGCCATGTGGCAAGGATGTCAGACAACAGCTACACATCACGGCACACGACATGGATCCTCAGAGATAACACGCGAAACTGGTCTGCAAAAAAATAAGATAGTGTGATGAAATAGACAAATTTATAAGATAGTGGCGCTATAACAGAAGGGTTCGGAGAATCTTTTGGAAGGTTCACGTCCGATGAAAAGTCCTAAGAGATAATAATGATGAATATGATGATGGTAGTAATAACTCCTCATCTCAGAAATTTAAGCAATGAGTTGGAAATTGATTTATTGATCACCTCTGTTGCCTTTAGACTAATGGACATTAACATTGTTGAATCCCCCAACAGAAGATTTTTTCTAATTTCGCTTTAGGTTGAGAATAAGCCTTCCCTTTCCAATGTTCTTGTGGGCGTTGAAACATATTTAGAACAGTCCAGTATTGCTGAGAATTTTTAGTGATTACATGAAACAGATCGATCATTTAATACGCATGTGCACCTCAATGTCTAGATCTGAACACAATATTCACCATAAAGAATAGACTATAACAGTTTGTTGGAAATGATCACTCAAGTTTTCTACGTCGTTCTCGATGGTCTTTTCACCAGAAGTTCTGACACAACAACACGTACATAGCAACGAATCAGAGACAAATACAGATTTACGGTCGAATTCTATTAGAGTCAAACAGATGATGGAAGAGACGTCTGATAATAGCGTTATGAAGATAAGTTTTGTCTGTTATCAAAACTAGTTTTATTAGTAATCAAAACTAATTTTATCTGTCCTTTAAACGGGTGTTGAACATAACAACGGACCAACGTCTGTTTCTCAATTATTACTAAAGTAAAAATAAATAAAGCTTCAATCGAATTGCTTGTATAGTCTCTAATGCACTGCTTATCATGAGAAAGAAAGACCTACAATGTTCAAGTGAAAATATGTGTACATTGATCGATAAGTTATCTTCCCTGTCGAGTACATGCAGTTGCCTCTTCATTATCAGTCTCTTCCCCAAGATTCGTCACACTTCTGCACAGTGGGCGTCGCAGAGCCAGTACTTCAGTAGTTTGTCTAGCTCGTCTCTCTGTCTAGTGCTCTGTCGGCCTCGGTTGTGCATATGATCTCTGTGGATCCGTGTTGTGAATCGTGATATCCATCGGTTGTCTGCCATTATTGCAACATGGCCATCACATTGCCATGTGAAGTTTTTGATATATCCCATGTTGTCTTAGGCGCACTAAACTCACAAGTTCGGTAAGAATATTTACAAAGATACTGCAATAATTGTGCGACCTTATGATAAGGAAAAGCATTTACTTCACACATTAACTTCTCTATTGATCACATAAATAAAAAACATTATCTATCTAGAATTTCAGATCAGGCAATGAACTCATGGATCCATCCTTGTATTTATACATACACAGGTTTAATTTGAGTGGTGCCGTTAATTTGATCTAAAATTTGTCGTACAGCTTGAAACCGAACGGTTCAAGGTTTTATGATATTTCATTAGGTCGTATATAGATTTTTTTTCACAGCAACATCCTAACTGTATTATATCTAAACCCACACTGACGGTATTCAAGGTATATATATATATATATATATATATATATATATATATATATATATATATATACACATATATATATATATATATATATATATATATGTATATATATATATCGCCGTATTACTTTTTTTATCAAATTATTTTTTAAATGAAGTAGTATTATTGATATCATACATATATGTATGTTTAAATGTGGTTTGACGCACACACAAACACGCATGCACACGCACATGTATATGATTATACCATGTATATACGAGTGTGAATGTATGTATCTGATATATATATATATATATATGTATATATATATATATATATATATATATATATATATATATATATATATATATATATATATATATATATATATATAAGCTGATTGCGTTATACAGTATTGTTCATTTCATGTGATATTCAGGTGTTTGAGCATTGCATTGAATTCGGAAAGGGGTCTTGGGGAAAAGATTAGAGCTTATATATAGTATCCCTGACAGTAAATAAAGGAATTCATGTACACTTCATTGTCGACATGGGAACCAAAGAGAATGCCATAGTTCATAATGGCGACAACACGTCTTAGTTTGCCTCTTCCTTTGGGAAAACCTTTCACTATCTTTCCTTTTTATTTATGATGTGCCTTTCGTTAAACGTTGGGTCATAGAAGTAAATAGACGAGAAAGTAACCTGAAAATGCATACTTCTCCGAGCGATTGTCGCGTTTTTCTTTGCGTTAAATTCAAAACATGTCTGGATTAGATTTTGCAGCACCCTGTTTGTCTGAGTACCTTAAAACAGCATTTTTTCTTTACAAATTCTGGGATTTTCGCTGATCGCAGCCTCTTTCCCTACTTTTTCCTCCTAATTTAAGAATTCATATATTAAAAACCTAATTTCAAAATGAAAGCAGATAAGTGACCTTCTCAAACCATATATCATCAAATTTAACTACAATGATTATAAGTTAGGTTAAGCATCTAGAATTAAAGTTTAGGGATGAATTACTGTTTAGGGTTGAGGTTAGTGGTTATGGTTATATAAATCAATTACGGTATGATACGGTATGATAGAAGCAAATTTACCATTAGCGTAATTGTAGTTTCGCCATCGGGAAAAGAGTTTACGCTGACATAGGTTTTGAATTTAAAGTGGGAAAGGTAACATTCATTCCTGTACTATCTCTATTGTCACTAAAATCTTATCTTATGATGCAACTTTCCGCGAAATCCCATCGGATTCCATCGAGAAGTTTCGGAGATATACTGAAGACAAAAGTAAAGACTGGAAGGCTGACTTGACACATATACTTCTTCCAAAGAAGTTGGTAGAGGTATATTAAAGCAAAAGAGAAGAGAGAGAGAGAGAGAGAGAGAGAGAGAGAGAGAGAGAGAGAGAGAGAGAGAGAGAGAGAGAGAGATATGGGTACTTTGAAAGAGTCATGGGTCGAAAACACTGACCTCAAAATAAACAATAAATCAACGGCTACGAAGAGAAATGACGCCAAAGGTCAAAACAAAGGATTACTAGAAAACCAAAGGGAATGAATAAGAAGAGTTGCGAAAATTTCGATCCATTTTTAAGTAAACAGAAAAATCGAATCGACCTAATCCGATAAGATACACATCAGATGTTACTTTCAAACGCGTTTTTAAAGCCATAATTCTTCTTCGCGTTTCTTGCTTCTCTTTGTTTGTAAACAAAATTGATCCTTTGCGCATGGTCAACTTTTCGCTGTTAAATGGGGATTTTGTCAAACTGCCAATAGAACACTGTTGAGTAAGGTAAAACTATCCTCATTGCTGCCTCTCACTGGTGGATCACGAGAGACAGTTTTGGTCATGTACGTGGAAATGTTGAACAGTTATCGACTATAGGAATGATCTCGGTTCAACCCACTTCCCAAAACCTGAGCGATATTTTGTCACTGAAGCTAAAAAAGATGTTTGTTTTATTTTATTGAAAAAATGTCAATTCACAGAATCAGACTCAACTCCTACTTCATATTCGACTCAAGATGATTATTTTAACTTTTGTATTGTATACATAACAAATTATTTAGTAGATATGTAACACTTGTTTGGTGCAGTCGGCAAGAAACCCGACTACCAATAACAATGTCTTGATTTCAAAACGTGGTAGGAGAATGTAAATATCATGAATGTATTCATTTATCAAAATGAAATGAACCTCTTGCGTATTCCTAACATTTTACTCTTCAGATAGATATGTTAGTTGTGCCAATTTAGCTCAGTCGGTAAGAGAGCTGCCTCCCAATCACTCCGTCGAGAATTCAAATGGTGACAGGGGAATATTGATTTCACATGCAGTGAAAAGTTTTTTTTAACTCTAAGCTAGGTGAGCATTTTTCTTCTTGTTGTTTGGGGAGGAGAACATGGTCGATTCCTGACTTGTACTGGACTTCGATAAAATGCAAATAACCCCACCCCACCAGTCTTGAGCAATTGTATACTTGTTCTGAATATTAAAGTATGAAAAGGTGTTCGCATGAATTGACCTTCATATTTACTCTTATTACCATAAGATAAATGTATGACGTAAAGTCGTTTTTTACGTGGAATCCCAGCCCAGAAGATCTTTAAAAAATGCTCCAGTCCCCGCAACTAGTGTTGCAAAGGCGTCAGGCCAAGCCCAACCCATCAATTTTAGTGGAACAGGACGGTACTCGGGACGTACTGCTCCCTCGATATTGGGCCGTGTAATCTTCTGAAGAATCTTAGGCATCTTGGACTTAGCAATGACGAGCCTCCCTAACCTACCGTCGGCTACATCATTGTAAGGTTTCAAGCTCTGACCTCTGAAGACAAGGTTCACATACTTATGCAGATGTCAGCGTTTGCATCCACACATACTCAACATGTTACCTTTTATTCTTTAAGGTAATCCCGACTTTGGGGCCCATCAGATACGAGCAACGAACGGACCTGGATATAATCAAGACCCCCTGAGGTTCACACCACATTTCTGGTCGGTCGCATTAAATAAATCATCATCATTATCATCCTTTTTACCGACCGTCGTTGGAAATAAACCTTCCCTAAGATTTGCCAGATCTATAAATCGTGGGCGTTAAAGAGCCACTATTTACTGAACAAGCCATGACAAAAATCACTGATAGTGATAGTGGTGTAAGTAGAAATCGTTTGAAATCTTTGGGCCATGGGGACTTGGCTTCTTGGAGCCCTTTCAGATATTCAATTAGTTTTATGAAAGGAAAATCAGCAATAAATAATGCATTATCGTTTAACTAGTGAAAAAACAACCCCAGAGTCTGAATTATTGTTTATTCTATTCATGTATGAACAAATATATCTTTGTTATTGTATAGTGTCAGTAGAAATATAATAGATGAACGAAAGCTTATGAAGGCCCATTCAGTAGGGTGTGGGGATGGCCCCAGATAGCCTTACTCCTCCATCCTTGGTTGCATCTCTGAATATAGACCAGAAACGTATAATTGACCAATTGATTTTTGTGGCTTTCCCAACGGACCACAACGTGAAAAGAGGTCTTGAAAAAATAGGTTAATATCCGGATCTCATACGCGAGCTTCAAAATAATGTAATACATTATTATGGCAATTGAGCTTACATTCAGTGGAGCAGAGAACGGTCCCCAAAAAGATCACAGAGACATTGAAAGAATTAGCGATGCATACAAGAGAGGAGAAGATACAGTCCACAGCATTATAGGATTCGGCAGGAATACTTAGATGGATGTTTTGAATCTCACAGAGATGTGTGATCCTGCCCTTCAGATCAGATTTTAAGTACCATTTAGAGTGGTTTTAGTCGATGGTGGATTCCTATTTTGCACAACTTCAATAAACTGAATTTTGGTACTTACTTCATCTTGATAATTCATATAGCTGTGAAGATATAGAGCACTTAGTTTCAGGCACTAGGGAAAATTCTCTAATTAAAGTTTCGATAAAATTGATTGAAAGCATACGAAAGATGACAATTAAAAAATAACTCATGGAAACATATTTTTGATTTTTAAACATTTATGATTTAAACGATTAGATAAGGAAAACACAACATCTATCAATGACAAGGGATATCCATGAAATCCTAAGAATTAGAAATCAAGTAAAGAATCACACCAAGTTGGCAAACTCTCGGTAGAGAGATCTCAATCCCATCACTCCTATAGAAAAGGTATGCATCCAATGCATAAATCGATGTAGCAGAAACATTGAACCTAAATAAAAGAATGACTCTCAAACTGAGAAACAGGCGACGTACAAGGAAGGGAATCATACAGAAAAACAAGTGATATCATAGAATCCACTAGAAGAACGAAAATGGCAACTGACTGGCCATGCTGCAATAGTGTCTGACAAACGCTGGGCATCATGATGTGGGTCATAAGCAAATATTCTGGCAGACAAAAAGTATGATGGATTGACGGAGTAGACGAATTCAGAAAGTAATCGCTCTGCGATGTCCATGATAAAGAAGACAGGCAAATCTTGTGGCAAGATCCAACGATGGACTCTAAAAGGCTACTGATGTTGTTGCAGCTGAAGCTGTTTTTGATAATATCTTAAAGTACCAATAAATGATCTACATTAGTTATCTTCAAATCTAGCTCGGAAATGGCTTACACAACTTAATGCCTGATTCAACGCACAGGTTCACATATACTATCACTCTATTCAAAAGCGGTAATTACTAAATACTAATGACTTGTGTTTACCAATAATTTTAATAAGAAATGAAGAGAAATATACTATTCGACGAGAAAGCACTACCTCTGGTTACGCCATATACGAGCTAAAAAACTCGAGATCAAAACCATAAAAAGTTCATATATATAGTTAAATTGAACGGAAGGTAAATGTAAATTTCGATATCACAGTTTTCTTTGAACTGTGCAATATCTCAAAATTATCTCTCCATCAATGAAAAATGAATTCCTTGACGATTCAAAAATTCAATCAATTTTTACTCTTGCCGGAATGTCTTTGGAACTCATTGAGATCTTTTGAAAATATTTTGATGAAGAATATGCCATCATATATGAATGTATAAAAAAAAATGAGAAAAAATCATACAGAAGCAAAATTGTTGCGCAACAAATGGATGGTCATGAACAAATACATATGCCTCTTTCTATCTCTCCCTCACACACACACACACACATACACACACAAACACACACACACACACACACACATATATATATATATATATAGTTTTACTTTGTTTTACTTCGTTTGCTCTGACAAAATCTTTGAAACTGAGTTTTTTCTAGAATAAGTCATCAACACTTGAGCAATGGAAACTAGCACTAGATTTGACAGTTAATTGTCCCAATAATATATATATATATATATATATATATATATATATATATATATATATATATATATATATATGTGTGTGTGTGTGTGTGTGTGTGTGTGTGTGCGTGCGCGTATGCTTGTGTTACAAATAATTAATTTTTTGTGCATAGATTGTTCTACAACGATCTCTTTCATACCTTAAGGGTCATAATTCAAGTAGAACTTGTTGATCTTCCAATGTAATCAGAATATATATATATATATATATATATATATATATATATATATATATATATAAACACATGAAAAAGCCCACCCCATATACTTCAACCAGTGATTCTCATTTCATTTATTCACAATCTGTTCTATATGTTTATTTCAACCCAGACATTTATATCTTTGAGAAATTGACGTATCATCCGACAGAAATTATAATAAATTGCATTATGTTATATTGAATCTCTATTTTAAATGATCTCCCATATATGAATATATCATTTTGCCAAGACAACGTAAATAGTATAGATAATTAAAGAAAATAGGGCAGCAGCTGAAATTGAACCTGCAGCTGATAGGGTAGCTACCCCAACGTAGCATTCCTCACACCATGGAGATAAATTGCAGCCTTAAATGCAAAGGGCCAAATGATTCCTTTAATTTCAAATTGATATGATTGTTTGCGTTAAAAGAAACAAATTGAGCAGATAGAGAGCGTGAATAAACAAAACGTAATAAGTCAATAAAAGAAGAGAACAACATACAATGAATGAAACAATAAAATAGACAAAATTGGCTGTATTTTACAAAATATACTTTAGTCAGAAAGGTAAACAAAATAGAATTAATTTCTCTAGATGATATTGTTCCAAAACTACGTGTCGCATTTAAAGTCCTTTATTAGTAGTTTCCTGTAAATGGGATTCGCAAACTTCAGGTAAACAAGTCATCCTCAATTCAGCTTTAGAAGTGGGAGAGATTTCATGATCGGTTTTTGCTTACCTCGCTGTATCACGGTAATTCATGCATGACATCATTGGATTCTGGTTTTGTCTTTACCATCAGTCATTTTTGTTACGCATGAAAATAAAGTCAATTGTAGGAGTGTGACAAAAACAACTTTGTCTTGATGTCGACAAACTTGTTATTTTGTAAATAGTTAATACCACTTTTTTATAAGATGCATTTTTCTTAAAAGACATCTCGTATCAGAATTTTTTTTTTTTTGCTGAACCAACTTTGGGAAACACTGCTATACGTAATCAAATTATCCTTTTTCTGTCCGTTCAATTGACTTTTCACTGCAGCATCTTTGGTGGTACCGATTCAGGCTCAAGTGAAGACTTGGAGTAGAAATGCAATACAACGCTCATCCCATAACCTAGCAACCGTTTTCGGTAAACTTCATTTGCTCAAACAACAGAATATCAGTTTCAGCCGTGCGTGCCGTCTTTTAGGAGAAACTCCTCGACTCTGGCGTCATTGGATGACAATCAGCATAAGAAGAGTAGAAAGGGAAGCCGATTACCGACAATTTCGGTGACGAAGAACCGTTTATCTTCTATGTACTTATATGAGTATACATATTTATCTATAACCTCCACGTGACGTTGAATGTGTCTCAAGGTCGGTTTATTGTGGAAACTTCTCTAAAAATTTCCATGGTTTTTCGATTTCAAATGGCAAGTATTGTAAGAATACCACATCTGTGGCTGTTTAGTATGGGCAATGGCTCGATAAAACACTAGAAGAAAACCAACCATGGGAACAAGCTGGATTTAGAAGAGGTTACTCGACTATGGACCATCTCCATCCAATAAATCAGCTTGAAGAGAAAGAAATGCGACTCACTGTTGCATTTATAGACCCCGAGGAAGTATTCGACTCTGTCCATCACTTTATGAGGTGTAGACACTGTATACGTCAGAGTACTGCAACATACATACATGCAGTCACAGCTAAACTTTTATCAGGTTGAATAAAGAACTGAATCTTCTGAGCTCCAGAAAAGAGTAAGACAAAGTGATGCTGGCTCACCCAAACACTTCACAGCCTGCCCCGAGATGATCTTTTGAAATCTGGACTGGGAGAGAAGAGGAATCAAAATAGACGGTGGATATCTGAGCAATCTCACATATGCAGAAGACATTGCCTTTTCGCAGATAACCCATACAACCTTCAACTAATGCTAGATGAACTAAACGAAGAAAGTGAGAAAGTCGGCCTACACACGAACTTTAGTAAAACGAAGGTCATTTGTAACAAGCATATCGGGAATAAGAACACAACAGTCAAAATCGAAGATGCAAAACTGGAGAAAGTAGATCACTACATCTACCTAGGACAACAAATCTCTTTGAAATCCACAAAAGCTCAACCTCCAAAAACAAAAAATCCTATTAGTCTTAAAAAAAGTGTATGCAACCAATGCATCCTCCCGATTGTCACTTCTGGAGCTGAAACATGGAACCAAACCAAGAGAAGGACCCAGAAACTGAAAAGCATGCAAAGATAGCACGAGAGAATCATGCTCAACCTCACATGGAGAAATCACAAGACAGCACAGTATATCAGGGCAAAAACAGGAGTCTGGGACATCATAGAATCTACCAGATAACTTGAACAGCAATAAGCCGGTCATGTTGCAAGAATGGTAGATTAGCAATGGACACTGTGATCCCTAGAGATCACATGCACAACCAAGGCCAGCAGAATATTAGATGGAGAAACGAACTACACATTCAGAAAATACTAGCTCCACAACACCATCGATAAAGAGATGCAAATCCTGGGGAAGGTCTTTGTCCAACGACAGACAATAAACAAAACAAACAACTGATGATGATGATGATGATGATGATGATGGCTGCTACCAGGTAAACAGATTCATGGAGCCTAAGCAAACCTGACTCTCATCTGAGTATGAGTGTTGACATTCTATAATCACTTTCGTACACAATACATATTTGTCTGCCGTAGTACCATATTTAGAAAGCTGCTCTCACAGAATGTTTCTAATTTAGTCTCATTTTATCCTCATTTGCTATCAATCTTATTATATCCTTACGTCTCACTCAACCCAGCTACTAAATCAGCCAAATTTGATTTCAGAGTCCCCACCGCCTCTGGAGAGCCCTTATTGAACGAAATGTGTCCTAAGCAGCCGCTTCATCTGGTTAGTCAGCTTATATCGGCTCTGCTTAGCAAAAAGAATATCTAATCCATCTTCCAATTACATTCACATCAATATATTGATATCTACGTTCACATAGAGATATACGTATATATCTTTTGTGACCCATGACAACGGTCACTTGCGGTCAAAAGTAATACGTATAAAACTCCCATTGGGTTAATTGTTTGCACTTATTTTGAAATGATTGAAAAACCAACCATTTTTTCCCCGAGAGAATTGAACATCAAACCTTCTTCCAGGTCAGAGTTCGGCAGACATTCTATGGCTGGAAATGAAAATGAAAAATAAAAAAAATAGCACATCTCTATCAGCCCATTATTGGAAATTATGCCAAATGATCTACACACCAGAGGTTAAATGGAAATTTTTGAGACAAAATAACACAAGTCAAATTTTAGAAAATTCTTATAATCTCTGTCTAGACGTGGGATTCAATATAATTAGTTTTGCTAAAATTTTTAAAAAGCCCCAAATACATTTATTAAATATAAAAAAAGAAATAACACTGAAATGCAGGCATCGTGCAAAATTCTTACTAACGAATATAATATAGTAGCCATCCACACATAAGTAAATTAAAGGTGATGTAGACAGTCTATTCCCCTACTCAACATACCCCAAAACTTCTAATCAACATTATCTACTCCGTAACATACCCAAGTAAATTAAGAATAATACAATCCTCTACAGCAATAAAGGATACCAACACTGGCAATAAACCAAATGACTAATATGAAGGTCAAGACAAAGATATCCCTCAGAAAACAATTAAGCATCCATTTATAGATAACTGCAAGACCTAGCTCATACCCTTTGACACGTAACTTACAACCACCAACAAAACTATTCACATTACAAAAAACAATAAAACAAAATACATAACTCCTCCCACTGACAGCAACACCCACAAGATTCTCACCTAATTCCCCAAACAAGAATCTTAAAACATAGACAATCATTCGCCTATTGAGTCCAAGAGAGGTCAGAAACATAAACTTGTTTGTGTAGCGAATTCATATCCTATTATATATTTCCAGCTCTACTTTAAAACAACTTGACTTTCGAAGTATAAAGCTAAATGTATCGAGCACTCTATGAAATAAATCCATCACATATCAGACGTTGCTTTATATCATGCTATATTGTATACCTGATCTGTACCATATATATATATATATATATATATATATATATTATATATATATATATATATATATATATATATATATATATATATATATATATATATATATATATATATATATCAGATAGAAAGATAGATCTTTGGTCGTAATTTTCAGTAGATTGTGTTTGCAGAGAAATACGTGCTTGTGATAAAATTCGAAAGACTTAACTTAGGTTCCACGTATCGATCACCAGCTTCACAAATGAACGCTCTGTCAGTGTGCCTACAAACTCAGGTTCAAACATCTTCATGCTTTCGACATGATCTATGTATATTTCTATTTATTCATCAACGCAAGCAATGACATCCTGCTTTTATATCCAGCAACTCCCATGACCCATTTCAAATTTGCTGCCTGACATCCCAGTCATAATTCCCACCCACTCACACAATCAGGAGACAGAAAACGGAATGGCAAATAAACTGTGGCAAATGTTTCTATATTTATTGGAATTTTTTCCCGGAATATCCACTCTTCATCATCATGAAGTGATTTCATACCAAACGACAATATGCGTCCCTAGAAGATAATTCTTAATCCGCCTTAATACTCAACATTGTTCTATCTTTGGCATAAGCCATGTATTCTATTTGTTTCGGAGTTAGGATTGTTTCAAACAATCGGTGATGGTTTTTTTTTTCGAAAATCTTTTTGGTATTAACGGCTATGCTAGTTCGTACTTTTTTTTATCATCGGATTATTTGTCTATTTAGGATGATTTTCAGAATTTGCGAGGCTCATGATATATAAATATAAATGGAGTGTGATATATATATATATATATATATATATATATATATATATATATATATATACATAATGCTCTTCCACAGGAATAGAGCATTCTGGTGGGTGAGGAGTTTCTGCATAAACAAATATATCGCTTAAATTTAGCCTTACTGACCACCCAGCTCCGTAGTCCAGATGTAGGATATCAGCCTCCAGGCCTCCGATGCGAGGCTTTTAATTCTACCTCGAGGTCCTGGGATAAAGGTTATAGCCACACTGAAGAGATGTAATACATCGAAACAGCTGTCTCTGGATGACACAATAACATATATATATATATATATATATATATATATATATATTATATATATATATATATATATATATTATATATATATATACCATGCACACATACGCACACTATACATATATATGTATGTATATACATGCACATATATATATGTGAGAGAGTGTGTGTGTGTGTGTGTGTGTGAGTGCGTGTGTATGGGTGTGTGTGTGTGCATAATTCATTAACTTTGACATCATATAGCAGAAAGGGAAGTACACAAGACTATGCAAAAATCACAGAGTCATCACTCTTGGATGTTGCTCATGCAGTTTTTTTCTACTTCATAGCATAACAGATATGACACACAGATGCATATTTGTGATGGATGTCGAAATCAGCCTATATAAAATGTGGTATCTTCATCACACAGGTTTCTAATGACATAGCAACCAGAGGAAAGCGGTTTTTAAACCTGTCAACGTTCAACAGACAGAATAGTGAGCAATTGAGATGGTAGACAGACGCAGATTTGACTGCCATCAGGGTTGACCCAAGCCTCTATGGGGGGCCCCGGATCTGAATTTGATCAGAGGGCTTTTTGGTGGCTAAGAATCCCTTAACAGCTGCTCAGTTCGCTTGGGTATCGGACTGGTGCTAGCACTGTTTCAAAAAGTCTCAATTTGGTCAGATTTTTCTAACATCGGAGGTCTGTACGCCCGGAGATTGTCAAACATTTCTGAAACTTACTGTGAAACATGGCACATTTTCGTTACTTCTGCAGGGAGGAATCCAAAGTACTTGTCATTGAAAGCTTGTAGAAAGCTTTGGGAATATCATTTCAAAAGAGGACACATTCAATATGCGGGTGGAACTTTTTCCAATATTCACTGACGTTTTTTCCAATAAAACAGAATACATCTCCTGGGGGACTAGACTCCGAAACTCGGTACAAAACACCCGAGAATGTCTGGTCAAAAGAACTACTCTTAAGCAAATGAGTCTCCGGACAATAATTTCATAGAATATGTGGACATTGATATCTTTGGTTCGACGAACATAGACTTTGGTTGACTATAAAATGGATATTTCCGGTTACTTTTTGCTTTATTTTTTTTCGAGGTAGTGAGTGTTTACTTTGGAGGCAAGGTTAACGTGAGTTATCTCATTCTAATTTTCAAAATTTTTGATACTTTTGATAATTTCAATTTTTCGTTGGTCAAGGTTGGGGTTAGCTTTCTGGTTGGGATTAGAGTTTGGGTTGATAATATTAAAGAAAAAAATAACCAGAATATTTTTTAGGCAAAGTCCATTGGAAAAACCATATATATAATATGACTGAGCAGCCAGAGGAAAGAAGAGATACCAACGTCGCTGAAAACAATTTATGACACACAAACACACACACACGCAAACACACACACACACATATATATATAGAATAAAAAATATGAGGCAGAGTCTGGTTTGTTCCAGGGATAGTTTCTTAATGATATTTCCATTTTTTAACACAGAAACACCGCAATTATCATGATGTTATATAAAAAATGGAACCCAAAAGACCTAAATAAAAACAAGTCTAGTCAACAGCATCTACAAACATTCCACCAAAGAGATCACCAACCAAAAGAGATCCAATCACTGGGACAGGCTGGCTTCAGAAGGAACTACCGGACAATCAAACATCTCGATTCAGTAAATCATCTAATAAAGAAAGCAGCAGAATATAAAATGCCACTCACTGTAGCGTCTGTTGACCTTAAGTTATCTCAGATTCGATGAAGACATTATCTTTTTTGCTGAGAATCTCTATGAACTCCGGATAATGCTCGACAAACTGAATGAAAAAAGCAAAGAAGTTCCTCTTTTCATGAATTCCATTGAAACGAATGCTCTGTGCAACAAACATGTTGAGGACCTAAACAACAACAACAAAATTTAAATAGATGAGATCGGAAACGCAGAACTGAAGGAAGTTGACCACAACGTATACCTAGGACAACAATTCTCCATGAAACCTTCAAGAGAAATTAGGCGGAGACTCACCCTACGTTGACAACTTTCGGTACAGCGAGTTCAGAACAATTACTATCATTAGTCCTGAAAAGGAGGGAATGCAATCAATGGATCGTTCCAATAGTCACCTACGGAGCTGAAATATAGAACCTAACCAAAAGATTAACACTCAAACAGAGAACCATGCTACGTGCAGATGACGTAATTATGCTAATCATCTCATGGAAAGATCTCAAGACAGCGCGGTGTATTAAAGAAAAAAAAACAGGAATAAGGTATAAAAAAATTCATTAGGAAATCAAAATGGAAATGGGCTGGTAATATTGCAAGAATATCAAACAACAGGGGAACATCACAACCCACAACGTGGATCCTTTGCGATCATATGTGAAAATGTGACAAAATATGCTATGGTATGATGAACTAAACGAGTGCAGAAAGCTCCTCAACGATTATGATAGAGAGCTCAGGCAAATCTTAGTAGATGTCCATATCCAACAACGGACGCAAAATAGCTGCTTATAATGATGATTAAACTTGAAGTCATGAATCGTGGTTGTCCCCACTCTTTCTTCATCTTTGCTCAGCGATTAGGGACGGAATAAAACTGGTCGAATTATTCTGAGAGGTGACGTATAATCTCCTTCTATTTCTCTCCAACTGATTCCGATATTTTCTGTCTCCTTTTCCATTCATAGTCTGTATGTGTTCCTAGACTGTCTCTGTTACAATCCCAGACTAATATGACCCGACTAACAGTTATGTAGACTGAAAATAATTACTCCAAGAGACATGAAGACGATTCCTTATGGTCATAATAATGAAACCAAAAATTTATGCATGTGATTTATTCATTTAATTTTTCTCTTGCCTTTTTTGTATTTGTATTTCAGAATTTCATTTGCAAAAATAATTATTCGTGTTGGTATGGTGCCAATACAATAATGAATCCTGTGCATTTTGACTCTGGGCGTATAATTATCCCGGACGTCCGCAATTCTCCTCGTCTAGTAAGATGACTTCTACAGGGTGTTTAAAGAAGGATTCAACCTTTTTTTTTGACGGCCTGTATTTCATCATTATCACCAGTCTTTCAACGTCCGTCGTTGGACATAGACCTTCCTCAGAATTCGCCACAATTCTCTATTATGGGTGTCGCGGAGCCAGTACTTTCTGAATTTGTCTAGCTCGTCTCGCCATCTAATGTTCTGCCGGCCTCGGTTACGCATGTGATCTCGGGGATCCATGTCGTGAGTCGCGATGTCCATCGGTTGTCTGCCATTCTTGCAACATGGCCAGCCCACCGCCATTTGAGATTTTTAATGGATTTCATGATGTCGCTGACTCTTGTTTTTTCCTTGATGTACTGTGCTGTCTTCTGTTCTTTCCATGTGAGGCCCAGTATAATTCTTTCATGAGCACGTTGCATGGTCCTCAAATTGCGGATCTGTCTCTTGGTTAGGTTCCATATTTCAGTTTCATAAGTGACTACTGAGATGATGCATTGGTTATACACCCTTCTTTTTAGAATTAATGGGACCTTCTTATTTTTCAAGGTTGAGCTTTTTTTGCCCAAGACTTGCCATCCTGGCCTGATTTCTTGTTCTTTTAAGGTTCTCCTGGAGATTCTTTGTCTTAGGTAGAACCATATCAGAGATGAAAACACTAAGATGAAAAAAACAAACTTGTATTTAAACTGCTTTAAATCTGAAAAAAAATATTTCAAAGGTACGAATTATAATGAGATTTAATAAAAACAACGATGCTAATTACATATACGTTTCAATTTTACAATTGATGTTGAAAGTGATTTCAGCTTGTATCTTAACTGTTTTAAATCTATAAAGAAAAGCTAATTTTAAAGGCATAAATTACAAAAAAAAATTGAAAAAAAAAGATGTTAATTACACATACATGTTGAGTTCACACTAGATGTGGGAAGTGATTTCCTTTGGCCAGGGTGCACGTTCGGACCCGTTTCGTAACACAAACTTTCAATTATATTGGAAAACGACTTGGCTGTCATGACATAAAGAAATAGATGCTCAAACGAGGCTAGCTCAAAATGAAATCATTTCAGCTGATGGATACTCTTATATATCCGTGCAGCGTTGCCACGAGACTAATATAGCATGATTCACATGCGTTTAAAATCTTCCCTCTTATTCCCAGGATGTCCTTCTTTATAAAACACCGTTTATATGATTCCTTCAGCTTTTGTTCTTATCACAATACTCATTCTGCCTGTCACTTAACTTTTTTCTCTTTAGCAGTGACAACAATACCCTTCGGTGATTCATGTTTTCTTTCCTTTGAGATTCATAAGCACGCCGTCTCTGGCTTCCTTTATTATTGTCGTATTCTGTCTTCATCTTTCATCTCTCTGTCTCAGTCTGTCTTTCTCTGTACCTATCATATCTATCTACTTCCTTCACTGTGTTTCGAAAACGTGATAAATAACCATCGATTCAAACCAAACAAACATTGTTTCGTTGACATATCGCAAAAAAACTATAAAGCCATGACCATAGTTACATTTATGCTTGACGGTGCTCAGAACCACAATGTCCCTTTCTTACCACTCTTCCATACCCATTTAGTCTGTTACAATTCGATTCCTGATAATACGGAAGCCTATATAACCATAATGAACCCCATTCCCTATTCATTCATATTTAATTCAGAAAATGTAAAAAAAAAAAAGAAAGAACTTTTATTCTTGCACTTTCGTTACAGTAGATAAACATGGAATATTTGGAGTAAACAGTCATGAAATGAGGTTGTTATTTATTGATATAAAAAAAACTTTTCTGTGGGTTTATGAATATTAATGCCACTTATAACAAAGACTGCTCTACTACCATAGTTGATATTTTCTTTGCGTTTTCAAACCGGTTTTTACTAGTTTCATTTACTAAAGATCAAGTGACAGTAAGTTTCTTCAAAACTCTCAAAGTCTTCATAATTTTTTTGCAGATTTTAGTAAACCTGTCGTCTGGATGACGTCGATTTTTTTCTTACTTTGAATTCTTTCCACCTTTTTTCACGTTTCTTCCGAACTGTTTTAAGTTCACTAATGGAGATAGGTGTAACAATCAATTTCATTTTTTTCAACCTTTTTGATTCATCCTGTGAGATTTTTTCATAATTTTTACTTTCTTTCAGCTTTATACCGGTGGTTCACATGGTCTAATCACAGTCATTTACACAATTCCTAAGGAATCCCTTTTCCAATCCACGCTTGCTTTTTTTCTTATATCACTGAGCTAACTCTTCCAATTTTCTAATTATATAATTGACGGCCTAAGCTGTATCATGACATGGTGTACTGTCTTTCTGTGTTCCTGTCCTCGATATGGTTGGGATTCTTTTTCAGAATTGTTTTGAGCCGCCATTAATAGGGATTAAGTGTCTCTTTTCAAATGTCCCCTTCTGCAGCCATATCCATGTCTCCTTATCTGCAATTTTGTTCATTTGTCCCTTGAAATATCTGTGCTGCTTTTTTGCCTTGCATTTCTGAATCCTTTTTCATTTTCACCCATTTGTTCTTCTATCAGATTCAGTACATTTTCTGGCTATCATAACCTAAATTTTGTCTTATGTTATCGTCAATTCTCGTGAGAGCAGAGTTGACGTAATCCACAATGCTGACAAATATGCTTCTGCTCACTTTCCTTTGCGCATAATTACATATCAATGTAATCCCTAGAGTGCAGGGCTTTATATGCTGTCATCAATTTGCACGTTCTTCATCATTTTAGATGTTTTGTTGTATCATAAGCATCATTTATTCAATAGATAAAAAATATTGTTCACTCTAATAATTACATTTATAGTGACACGACAAATGCTAAAACGTATATTAAGAGTTAGTACATGCCAAATTTTCAACGGTATGTATCGAGTGTTAAGAGGAAATAGCCAATACAACTTTACTAATTCAAAGAATTGTCCAGCTACAACACGTCAAATATTTATGTTTAAAGCTTGGCTGGAGGATTCCAAAGGTGAATTTTGGCTTAAACCCACGGAAGAACTTTTATTTTCCATCCTTGGTGAATTTTTTTGTGATAAAATTAAGCGATGACCGTTCATTGCATCATGAATTAATAGAAATCATTGTGGTATCATTAGTGCTGGAAAGAGGGAACTGAGTGAACTAATTGCCGAATCTTACAATTTTTGATCGAAAATTGCTTTGAGGAAGTTTCGGCACTCAATCAGTATATTAATAAAAATTAAGTTGAAAGAGTTGGTCAGTAGCCAGGAGTTAATGACAACGTTCCTGAGTACAATCAAACTAAGATTGGAGAAATAGTTGTCCGTCTGTATGTTTGTATACACTGCAATAACCCAACTACTAGCTTGTGTACGAGGTTGAGAATCAACAGATTTATGATTCAGCGTAAAAGACAATGCAGTGTCAAGTTAGTAATTGCTTTGATCAGTGGTTTTCGCGAATCTAATAGAAAAAAATAAAAACTTACAGATTACAGATTCAAAAAATGTACATTATAGATCTAATCTTGGTTATAAACGATCTAAAATAGCTATAGATTTGAATTTAGACATGAAATATCTAAACTGGTAACACTGAGAAGCGATAACCGAAATAATTAAAATATTTCGACTACCGGGAAATTATTTTGCAGAACAAGTACGACAGGTACCTCCCGAACATGTAACTTTGGACTGATCAGTGCCCTGGTAGGTTTAGTTACTTTTTTTATTCACGTTACGAAAGTAGTGCTATTAGTAGACGAAGGTTTTTAATGCCGGATGGTTACTTTTCCAGAGAGCGTTCCACGTTGTTATCGGTATTCATCAGCTTTACTTTGGTAAGAGATACTGACCCAGTTGAAAGCATCCAGAGACTACCAAACCAATGAGTAATGGCTTGAGAGATTATCCTAAGTATTGTACTATGAAGACGGTTAGGAGACGCATTCCAGGTCGTTGAAGGTGGAGCACGAATAGAATCGATGGGAAACGGCCGCGAAAGGAATGAGATTAGACACCTACTGGTGGCAAACAAGGGATTTATCATCAATCAAAAAAACGTCTCTTTTTCATAAACTCTTATCTGGCACCATAGTTGGCAAATTCGGAAACTGATAAAGACTTCTCTGTTTCGTACTTGAACCGCATAATCCCCCAAGTTTAAAGAAAGCATATCTTCAGGACGAAATCTTGAACCGATGAAAGGAAGTATTTTTATTTCATATTCCTGTGTCTTTCTTTCTTCTCTGTTTTCTTCTTTCTCCAATTTCTGCAAAGGTTGGTGGCAAAGATTCAAAATATAAATCCTATGGAATATAACCAAGATATGTTCCCCCATATAAATATATAATGGCAAGAACATTAAATCTGCTTTATTTTCGCATTTACTTATTTTTATCGACTTTTTTTAGATTCACATTGTATTTGAGTATTATTTTTATTCTGATGCAACGCGTTTCAGACCAGATAAAGTTTGCTTGCTAATGAATGCATTTTTCCGAACTTACATTCTGATGGATATTATTCAAAAGTTCCAATGCCTAATGCGCATGTGTGTGAATGAAGCAGTGATCCATTGATGATACGAATTAACATTGAATATAGACATAATCAACCATATGTTTTATCTCTTATTCAAATATTCCCTATCTGTATGCTTTCACAGCTTCGTTCATGCTATATTTACTTGAAATATATTTGGTTCTACGTGACAATGGTGACAACAAACGATATAACGAAGTATAATAATTCTATTTTATAGAGACTTGTAAATTAATTATCATCGTATTCCTTGAGTTCTTCTATATTACTTCTCATATTACTTCTTCTCTTATCTAGTTTAAGAAATGTTGTGAATATCTCATAATAAAAACTGTCAAAGCATTTATTCCTTGGCTCCAGATTTTGCTGCTGAGTTAGGTTTCTAATTTTGCAATATTTTGTTCTTTGAACAATCCTTTCTCGACTTTATCTTTCATCTCATTCTCCTTAATTGGATAAGATTCAATGATTCCTGGATACCCGTTATAGGATTTCTTGTTAAGCTTCCTCATCACTTTTTAGGTTGGTAATACAGTCCCTTCTGTTGTTTCTCTTTTATTTTTTAGCATATTTAGTATTGCAATATCTCACTTCTGGACTTCATTCTGGTGTCCTGGCTCAAGATATTTACTGTTCGTAGCGGGGTCTCCAATTCTTTTTATTTTGCGTTATATATGTACATATCTATAGGGTTCTGTTCTTACTGCGTTTTTGTAAATCTCTACAATCAGATATTTTTAGGGACTGAAAACCAAAAATTATTTTTTTTTCAGTTTTTAATTTGGTCTAACTAGCTGGCAATGTATGTATTACGCTTACAGTGAATACGAATGGAGCTGAAAATTTACATTTATTTCTCATTTTGTCTGAAAAAAATTGTTGATTTTGGTCTTCTGAACCCATCCGAACAGGTTTTTGATTGGGTTTAATTTCCAATGTATGTTCATGCTAGATTGGCCCTTTCGATTAAGAACAGCAGCATCCACACCTCTTTGTTTTGAAAATTCAGACATTTATTGGTAAAAACTGCCCAGCAAAAGGTGAGATAAGTATCTTTCTGATCGACCTTTTTCCCGCTACTTTCCTTGATCACCGCCAACAGAGCATGCTCTTAAAAGATATGGATGACTTGACCGTTTCTATTGAGACATCATTCTGACCTATCATTATCATTTTTATCATTATTATTATCATCATCCTCATCATCATCATTATCATTTTCATTATTATTATGAATCTCACACCAGTTGCCTGGTGGTAACCGCTGGAGTTTGAGTGACAGCAAGTCTCCTCAAGTCTCCAGCCCTCCTCTCCTAGTACTCATAGGTCGCAGTAATTCTACGATTTACAGTTTCACACCGGTTGCCCAGTGGTTATCGCTGAAGGCTGAGTGACCATAAGTCTCCTCAGGTCTTCAGCTAACGTCTCCTCTCTCTTTCGCATATCATGACAGAGCTACGATTCGTTGCAGTCCTTATATCTCTAGCACCTTCCTCAGTATCCGTGCAGTTCCCAGCAGTGCTGTGGTCTGTACGGTCTCTATCCTCCTCCTAATCCCGATCTCCTCCAGTCTCTCCCTCAGCGTTTTGGGGACAGTTCCTAGTGCTCCCACTATGACCGGTACTACCCTGGTTTTCATGTTCCACATTTTCTTTAACTCCCTTGCTAGGTCCTGGTATTTTTCCCTTTTTTCACCCTCCTTCTTTTTTACTCTATGGTCTGTAGGTACAGCAACGTCTAGTATTTGGCAGGCCTTCCTTTTTTTGTCTACTATTACTAAGTCCGGCCTTCTTGCCTGGATGAGGTGGTCAGTTTGGATGTCAAAGTCCCACGGTAGTTTGTGGTTGTCATTCTCACAAAACTGCCTCTGGCTTGTGCTGGTACCACTTTTCCCCATGGTTGAATCCCATTTGTTTACTTAGTTCCCAGTGTATCATCGTTGCTACTCTATCGTGTCTATGCTTATACTCCTTCTGGGCGAGTTGGCTACATTCACTAGTTATGTGGTTTACTGTCTCATCTCTTTCACCGCACATGCGGCATTTGCTGTTTGTCTGTGTTCTGTCGATTTTTGCTTTTATGTAGTTTGTCCTTATGCTTTTGTTTTGGGCTGCCATGATGTGCGATTCTGTTTCTCTCTTAAGGTTTCCCTTTCGTAACCATGTCCATGATTTCTCGTCTGCTATATCTTTTATCTGTCTTTTAAACTCGCCGTACAATTTTTTCCCTTCCCATTTTTCTTTTCTTGTTTGCTGTACTGTTCCATTGTTTTCTACTTTATTGTTTGTTGCACTATCCCTCGCGCTCTTTATGATTTCTTCACTATTTGTTTGCACATATCTATCTAGGACTACTTTAGCTCTCTGGACACAATCTTCTATGCTGATGAGCCCCCTACCACCTCCTTTTCTCTTAACGTATAGCCTATCTGTATCATCCCTAGGGTGTAATGCTTTATGCATCGTCATAAGTTTCTTTGTTCGCCTATCCATTGATTGGAGCTCTTCCTTTGTCCATCCTAGGAATGGCCCTGTATACCTAACTACTGACACAGCCCAGGTGTTCATTCCTTTTATTAGATTTCTGCTATTTAATTTGGTTTCTAATATTTTCCTTATCCTTCTGAGGTATTCTCTCTTAATTTTCTCCTTCATCTCTTCCCGTTTTATCGTGTCACATTCAAGGACACCTAGGTACTTGTATCGGTCTTGTGCAGTCAATGCCCTAATCTTGTTGTTGTTCGGAAGTTCTATTCCCTCAGTCATTGAAAGCCTTCCTTTATGCATCACCATGATTGCGCATTTTTCTATCCCAAACTCCATTCGTATGTCCTCACTATATTCCCTTACTTCGTTGAACAGAGTCTCAAGCTCTCCCCTGTTTTTTGCAAACAATTTAATATCGTCCATATTATTATTATTATTATTATAATTATTATTATTATTATTATTATTATTTGCAATCCCACTCCAGTTGCCTGGTGGTGACCACTGATGACTGAGTAACAGTAAGTCTCCTCAGGTCTTCAGCCCTCCTCTTATACCCCTCACCTATCACTGCAGCGCTATTGTTCGTACCTCTGCCCCCATTTGTAGAGTATTGTGGTGTTTTTTTTAATTTTTTATTTTCCTTCCCCCATCCTTTGTGACCAGCTGGGGTCACAGAACTTATATTTCTAGCTCTTCCCTCTGTAGTGGTGCAATCCCCAGCAGTGTTGTGGTCTGTGTAGTCTCGACCCTTCATTTTATCCCTAGTTTCTCCAATCTCACACTCAGTGTCTTTGGAACGGTTCCAAATGCACTGTCCATTACTGGTACCACCCTGACTCTCATGTTCAACATTTTTTTCAGCTCTCTTGCCAGATCCTGGTATTTCCTAGCTTTTCAATCTCTTTCCTATTTACTTGCAGGTATGGCACATCTATTATTTGGCATGTTTTCCTCTTCTCGTCCACTAGGTCAGGTACTTCTCGTTTGGATAGGATGGTCAGTTTGGATGTTTGGGTCCCAAAGTAATTTATGATTTCCATTCTCCAGGGCTATCTCCAGTTTATTTTGGTATTAGTTTTCTGCATGTTTGATCACATCCGTTTACTCACTTCCCAGTGTTTCTCATTTGCTACTCTAACACGTCTGTGTTTATACTCCTTCTGGGCTAGTTGACTACATTCACTAATGTGGTTTACAGTCTCATCTCATTCCCTACATATATGGCATTTGCTGTTTGTCTGCATTCTCTTGATTTTTGTTCTGATATTGTTTGTTCTGATGCATTTGTTTTGGGCTGCCATAATGAGCAAATCCGTTTCTCTCTTCAGGTTTCCTTCTCGTAGCCATATCCAGATCTCTTGTCTGCAGTATCCTGTATTCATCTTTTAAATTTTCCCTATATTTTCCTCTGTTCCCATTTTTCTTTCCTTGTTTGCTTTGCTGCTCCGTCGTTTTCTACTTTTTTGTTGTTCAGTGCGCTGCTTCCGGCGTTCCCCATCATGTCTTCACTGTTTTTTCGCACATACCTCTCTGGGCTTGTTTTGGCCCTCTGGACATAGTTTTCCATGCTGATGAGTCCTCTGCCTCCTTTTTTTCTCTTCACGTACAGTCTATCCGTGTCATGTCTGGAGTTTAAGGCCTTGTGCATTGTCATAAGTTCTCTTGTTCACCGGTCCATTGACTGGAGTTCTATCTTTGTCCATCTAAGGAATAGTCTCGTGTATCTTGGTGCAGCCCAATCAGATTCCCGCTGTTTAGTTTGGTCTCTAATACATCCCTCATCCTCCTAAGGAATTTCTTCTTATTTTCTCTTTCCTTTCTTCCCGTTCTATCACATCGCATACTATAATCCCCGGGTATTTGTATCAGTCATGTGTGATCAATAGCTTTAACATTTTTGTTATCCAGGAGTTGAATTCTTTCTGCCGCTGCAACCCTTCCTTTGTGCATAACCACTACTGCATGTTGTTTTATTCCAAACCCTTATTTCAATGTCACCACTGTATTCTTCCACTTTGTTGAACAACGTTTCGAACTATCACCTGTTCTTTGCAAATGGTTCTACGTCGTCCATGTACATTAAGTGGTTGACTTTTCCCTTTACTTTGGAGAATTAGGATTTTTTGTTATTTTCGAGGAACTTGTTGAGTGATGTCATAAAAAAATATAATGGAGACTTATACTCTCCCTGGAAGATTCCTTTTTTAATATTACCCCTGCTAAGTTTCCCTTTGTGGCTGTCAAGTCTGCTTTACAGTTTTTCTTAACATTGGTTAACTGATCTTGAATAATCTGAGGCATTCGAGTATTCAGTTTATTCGCATCACGTCGTATACTTTTTTTATAGTCCCTCTACTTTATTACAACGTTCTTCTCCCCTCTTCGTATTTCTTCTATGATCATTTGGTCGATGTAGAGTGAGTCATTTGCCCCTGGGTTCCTCTCCTACATCCCTTCTGTTCTTCTGGTGATAGTTCCCTTCTTTTCATGGATATGTATATTTTCTCCACTATCTGTTCAGTCAGGATTTTCCACATGAGCAATAGCTATGCAATTGGTCTATAATTGCTTGCCTGGTTCCTCCTTTCCAGGGTTCTTTTGGATGAGGGTGGTTCTGCCTTTGGTCATCCATTCTAAGACATCACCTTCATCTTGTCAAGTTTGGAGTTAGTGGATATGCCTGACGAGTACAGTAGTGAATTTTTCAAACCAATATCTGTAGATTCCAACAGGATATGGCGCTTTCAAGCCGGCTATCTTTTGAGAGTGTGTTTCAATGTTGTTTCATTCAATATTATTCGTTCTCTATTGTCTATGTTATTGAATTCTTTTTTTGTGCTCTATAACTATTCTGCAGCTGAATTGTGTCTTTTCGAGTGTCCCTCATATGCTGTTCCAGAAGTTCCTTGTCTCTGTGGCACCCGATTTTATGTTCTGTCTTTTCTCTCCGTTCAGATTCTGATGGAACTTTTTCTCGTTGTTTTGAAATGTGCAGTTCTGTGTATATTGGACAATCTTTTGTCTATATATCTTCAGTCTTGCCTCTTCCCAAGAGCATCTATTCCACTACCATGGAGATACCTATTGTCTTATCTTGCATTTGTCCCATAGTTTTACACGAGGTCTATTCATGTCTGGAGCATTTCTCTGTAGTCCTTCATCTCTCTTCTGTGTTATAAGATCTCTCTTTTTAATCATGTTCCCCTGTTGGGTCTTTCCTTCCTATTATTTAAGGTTCCTCCCTGTGTTGTAGAGGCTCCGTTACCATTTTCACTCCCGTGTAGATTAGATTGTTGATCTCTCTTAGGTTTTTCGTTTCAATATGCTGTAGGGACAGTTGACATGTTCAGTTGTTTTCTTTAATTCCTTCATGTTCTTGTCTCCAAATGTTAGCAGTGTCTCCATGATAATTTTTTTCCAAGTCAGTATCTGAGATTTCGCTTCCTCCGTTGGGGTGTCAGAGTCTTTACTCCGGTGTATGTCTTTGCTCAGGGATTTTCTTTTTGTTTGGGTTTGTTTGAATTTTGTCATTTACCATTTTGGATGTGTTGAAAGGTTCCTCTTCGAGTAAACCATTTTTTTTCTCTTTTTTTAATTTCATTGCAGATCTGTTGTAGTTCTATCCCTGAGAGCCATTTGTTTTTTTAGAGCTTATTCGCCTGATCAGCAAGACGCTGGTTTGGTACCTCAACGGCGGATTTTTCCCTTCATATTTAGGGCTGCGTTCACTGCACAACACTGCACAGCACTGCACAGGCGGTTCGCTTTATTATTATTATTTGCAATCTCACACCAGTTGCCTGGTGGTAACCGCTGGAGTTTGAGTGACAGCAAGTCTCCTCAAGTCTCCAGCCCTTCTCTCCTAGTACTCATCGGTCGTAGTAATACTGCAGTTTACAGTTTCACACCGGTTGTCCAGTGGTCATTGCTGAAGGCTGAGTGACAATAAGTCTCCTCAGGTCTCCAGCCAACACCTCTTCTCTCCTTCGCCTATCATGCCAGTGCTGTGGTTCACATTCCCGCTTTCATTTCCCATCTTTTGTTAGGTCACTGTTAACAATTAGTGTTGCAGTCTTTATATTTCTAGCACTTTCCTCAGTATCCGCGCAGTTCCTAGCAGTGCTGTGGTCTGTACAGTCTCAATCTTTCCCTCTATTCCGATCTCCTCCAGTCTTGCTTTCAGTGTCTTTGGAACAGTTCCTAGTGCGCCAACTATGATTGGCACTACCCTGACTTTCATGTTCCAAATATTATTATTATTATAATTATTATTACTATTATTATTATTATTATTATTATTATTATTATTATTATTATTATTATTATTATTATTATTATTATTATTCCCACCAAAGTTATCTAATGGTCTACATGAAGTATGAAATAATAATGACGAGTCTTCTCAAATATCCAAGGCAATTTCCAACTGTGCTTTATCGGAATAGTTAAAGTTACTACTCGGGACATCTTCCAAATTTTTCGCAAAGGTTTTCTGGAACCGTTCCAAAAGCTCCAATGATTACTGATACAATCGTTACTTACCATATCCCACAATAATCGCTACTCTTACGTGCGGCCATGATATTGATCTACATTCCAAATCTCTTTCAGCTTAGATCTCTGGTCTGCTGGAAGAGCCATATGAATTATTTGCTATAATTTCCCTTTTCTGATTTACAGGAACCTGGTCTTGTCGCGTGACCCGGATAAAAGGATACGGCTGTATAGCAGAGCTCAAAAATAATCAATTTTTCCAATTTTTAAGCTTCCGGGTTGTGTTCAGGGTGTATCATAGAAGTCCAACTCAAAACGATGGCACAGTTCAAGTGAATTTTTGTCCAAATAAGTCACTGCAATGTGCTATTAAAAGTTACTTTTGTGTATTGAATAATATTCATGTCCCGCAATATCGGCCATCTTTTGCAACAGATCACGTGACAGCAAGTCTCTTCGATACACTAGCACTCTCTTTAGTACTCTGGCTAATTTTGCAATGCTGCTGTCTGGATTGTGACTTCCTAATAATCCGAAACTATATTTAAGGCAATTTTGGTCTGCTCCAAGCACTCCAAAAAGTACGGGCATGACCGTCACAATATTCTTTTTTTCTTTACATGTCTTCACGATAACTATACCTGTTGTCATTGGACACCAGTTGGCAGCAAGCCTTTGAAAATTTAAGCGCCTTCCCTAGTACTTTTGTCGACATCCGAAGCACCTACCTGATCTTGAAAGTCTCTATTATTCTTTGAATCTTTTTCCTTCGATCCCACCTCTATTTGTTTGGAATGGTTCTCTGTGTGCCCATTACCCCAGACAAGGCCATGACCCCCATGTTTGACTGCTCCCCAGGAGGAGTTCCGGTGTTTCCCGGTTTTGGATTTTTTTTTTCTTCCTTATTTTGTTCTCAGTCTGCAGTGTGTCGAAACATCCTTTCCCGTTTTCATAACAGCCAGATCCGACCTTCTAGCTCGAATGTCTGAATTTCAAAACCCCAGAGTATTTATTCTGCCGGGTAGTTCTTCAAATTATGAAGTAAATATCCGAGCTGTGCCAGTGTTAAACCTTTACCAGATCAATTTTTCTATTCAATGTTTCATTTTGGAGCATTTAAAAATGTACGTAGTTACACATGTTACTTTCCCGAGCATTTCAACACATAAAATTATAATAATCAACATTTCAAAAACACATGAACAGAATTGATTATAGTCGATTAATAGTATATTAGTGAAATTAGTAAAAAAAAAATCAATATAATACAGTCAATACTTGGATTTTTCGCCACATTCTTTATTTTTTATCCTATCTGATCTGAAAGCTTCAACTAGGCTTAAATACCAGAGGAGAGACTCAAGTTCCCCCTGAACAAGTAAACATTTTACTTCATTTCATTTTAGTCAAATACTTGAGCGCTTTATTTTTTTTTTAGACATTGAGAGTATAGATATATATATTTTTCTTACTCAATACTTTTACAGTAAACGTATAAACGTACTAACTTATAATATATCGCTAACTACACAGAGGAAGCATCGATTAATTTCCAGGTTCTATCTATAAAGCCAGAATGTCATAAGCAAAGAAAAAAGAACTAGTATCTATATACGATATATATTTATCCAGCGAATATCATTCCTCTCAAGCAAACAGAGAATATTTTTCCGCTCTATAACAGCGGTTATAACCCCATATATACGTCAAATTTAGGTACAATTATAACGTTTGTCGTTGGTGCGGATCTCACAGAACTGATTCTGTCGGCCATAAAATTTTTTAGGATGAAATCATTCCAAGGTGAAACAGGATGTCTGAATATTTTTGGTTCGCTCTGAAATCATAATTTTTTCTTTTCATGTAGAGATTAACACATGATGTTCTGAGAAGAATGAGATACAGATCTGTTCAGTCACTCAAAAGAAACCATCAAGTGACCGGAATCTTTTGGCAGCACGCCGTGTTGGGGGATTTATCAAAACAGAGGTAAAAGGGGTGATCAACGAATGAATTACTTCTAGATCTCTTAGTTGGGCGACGGTCACTAAGGAAGTCAAAATGATAATAAAAAAAAGCTTGAACGCTGCGTGACATAAAGAAAGGGACTGATTTGGGATAAACTGATATTGTAAATTGAACTTATCATACCATGTTCCCACTCGGGGTGGGGATGATGAAACGTCATTTTAGACGTAACAAGGAATTGAATGCTTGAATATCTAGCCCTCTAACTCCATTGCTGTGGCTTGTATGCACATAACACATACACACCAAGGCAGCCAGCCAGAGTCACTTAAAAACAGAAGAAAAACTGTGTTGACAGTTTTCTTATGAAATGCATATACTGACTATAATCCGTTTAGCGGTTTAGATTAGAGACAATTTATTTAGGTGTGTGTGTGTGAGAGAGAGAGAGAGAATGAGAGAGAGAGAGAGAGAATGAGAGAGAGAGTGAGACAATTTGAGGTAGAAAAAAATCACAATTTACAAGGTCGAAGCTGGCTTTCAACTTTGTCTGTCGATTCTGTTCTGGTTTTGCTTCTCATTCTAAGAAAAACGCTCGTCTTAAATGAGTTCTTGACATTACAGCAGCGACTGACAACATCAAACAGCCTAAAAGTCGAAAAATATTAGATACTCAACCTGCATGTTTGATTTTGTCTGTTATAAGATGAAACTTTCTTTCAGTGGTGTCAGAAATTTTCAAAGATAAAGCGTTCAAGTTTTTTTTGTGGTTTCAGGATATGTGTGTGGCCGGCAAAGCTATCTCGAAGAGCTGGCAGGTAATTAACTCTGACGGACGAGAGATAACGTGCCTTGGACGGCAGAGAGAGAGAGAGAGAGAGAGAGAGAGAGAGAGAGAGAGAGAGAGAGAGAGAGAGAGAGAGTTCCCACCCGGAATGAGATTTATCCACACTAAGGGAGCATCATTGTAGTGGTCTCTCTATCATACACACATTGAGGTACACAAATGAAGAGAATTACCAACCTTTTTTTTCCCTACACGAACGCTTTCCTGCTTCAACAAATATTCATATTTAGGAATGGGAAACTGTTAGATGCTACGGAGGATAAAACTACAGTTGCAATATTTTTCATACGTCATGTCCGGATTTTGATTACGGTAGAGTTTAAAGAAGAATTAAACAACGATTCACAACATTTTCAGTTGTATTCACACATCCCAGAAATTGCCGATAGTTTTCGATGCATTTGTCATGAAAGATATCTCTCCACTACTTTTTGATGAGAGACTCTGAAGTACCTCTAAATTTTCGACTTATCATTATCATAACTCCACAACTTGTTGTTCTGTATCTACCAAATATACCTTACACTTCAAGTATTCTCCTGGTGATCAAACCCACGAGTGTAGAAATTGTTCACCAGACTGAGATGCTAGACAGTGCCCCATGGTGAGGCATCCTGATATTTACTGATCTTGACTTTACAAGGTGGATTAAAATTAACGCCTTATCGAAAATGATGTACAGTATGGCTCGAAAATAAATAGATTTAGCTCTTAGCTCTTCGAGCATCAAGATTCAGCTCTAAAACAGCTCGATATAGCTCCAAATTAGGTATATTCAGCTACAAATTAGTTTGGTTTCGCACCAAAATAGCCAAATTGATCGTAGCTTGGTTCGAAATTGGTCGGCTTTTTTTGGACTATAACGTAGGAGTCATAACGAAAGATGCTTGTGTTATAACGACTGAGGCTACTGCAGAACAATCTGTCTTTTTGTTGAACTGCGAGCTTTGGAAATAACCTGTGTTATCCAACCGTCTCTGTCTTTCTGTCCCACACAGAAGCGCATATTCACGCAAGTCTTGTGTAAACCTCTTTGTTGCTATAAACCTATTAGTAAAGAATTAAATTTCATTGCATATGTCTTTTTCAGCTTTGCAATAGACATTTGATAGCGAACACGAGGAGCAATGCATTAAAATATTAATTAACGTTAGTGTCTAGACAGCGGGAAATATTTCAAAGCTACCGTCTGCATCAGTATCAATGCTATAAACCTATTTACTTTTGTGTGTATCTGTGCTGCATGAAGCTTATAGACGAAAATTTGAGCTGATTTCCTGTCAGACAACGAAGTAGAGTAAACCTCAGATTTAACGGAGTAAAGTGAGGAAGGGCTTCTATTGATACGGAAAATATGAATGAAACCTAGGAGGCCATTTTAAACCATATCAATACATGTTTTCATGTAAATGACTTTAAGAATGTACAGAGCTTTTCAGAATGTAAAATCATCATATAAAATATGTAATACTCACTCAATATTCTGACAGATTTACGATGTTAATTCATGCTAGCAGTCGTAAGCATGGTTTTATGATAAATGTATGAAGAAAGAGATAGAGAGAGACGGACAGAGACGGAGACAGAGTTCGGTATTTAGCCAGATTGCAGATTGTATACAAATAAAACACTCTTAGATTAAACCATAAGTCCCTTTTCAGAGGGTCCTTTTGTGAAAATTTCTCAACAGCATTAAATCATTATCATTAATGATATCAATATTATTTATAACAATCAATTGGAAAATTACCCGAGTGCTTTTCCCAATATAATAAGATGATTTACTTTTCACAACTTCGGCACTCTGTATATAAATCGGTGGCGTACGGACACCTTCGACGTTGACCATGCAATATCCACCCATGGATGCTACTAATTATTTTTGAAGTAAATTAATTAACAGGAACTATTTGTGTTCGTAATATGGCAACAATAAAAGAATATAGCATACTGTTAGTCTTGAGAGAATAACAATAATGATGCGCACCCACGGAGAATTTCTTAGCGATTTTACATCATGATTACGTAATTTGAATAAATTCCGATGTTTTAGAGATTGATGGGTCGAAAGACTTTGCAAAAAGTGACTCATCGATAAACGGCTGTAAATCATAATCTATCTGATCTTTGTGTCACCAGGAAAAAGCATCGTAGAAAATTATCCGCTATTTCTTTGTCTGTTAGAAAAACGGAACTAGAGATTACTGGGTTTGAAAACATGTACACATTTGAGTCGCAATATTCGAATAGAAGTAGCACTTAGAAGTTCCAGTCAGATTTTCACACACATTTTAAAATTCCACCCAAAATATGTTAATGGGCCGATTTTCCATTGTGGAGGGTATCTTGTCAGAAAATTTAACTGATTTTTTTCAAGTCTACCCCTATTTCAGTGTTGTTATAATTCAATGGAATATAATGTCAGCCGACCATCTGACATTTATATGAAGATGATACCTTACAGAAAATAAATTAGTTGGAATTTTATTCGATGCTGAAGCCAGTTTTTTATTAATCAGCTCTGAATCGGAAAAGAAACAAATATTTAAAAAAATGAAATATTTCGCGTCTAGAAAGTTTTTTGTTGTTAGTTTCATTCGAGTACAGTGTGCACTTTTGTATGAAAATATCTGCTGGAATCTTTTTATCCATCATCATCAGACTTTTATCGTCTGTAATTGGATAAATACCTTCCCAAGGATTTGCAGCATCTCTCTATCATGGACGTCGCAGAGCTAATATTTTATGAATCCATATGGTGTGTCTCGCCATCTCATATGTTGCTTGCTTTGGTCCCGTATTTGATCTATCGGGATCAATGTTGATGGTCATGATGTCTATCAGTTGTCTACCAGCCTTGCGTCATCACCAGCCCATTGCCATTTGGGGTTCCAAATGGTTGATTTGATGTCTCGAACTCCTGTTTTTTCCCTAATATATTGTGATGTTGAGTATGATTTTTTTGTGCACGTTGCACAGTCCTCAGTTTGCTGATCAGTCTCTTGGTCTCGTTCCACACTTAAGCTCCGGGTAGAATCATTTGGATAATGCATTGGTTGTATACACTTTTTTAGGACTAATGAGATTTCCTCGTTCTTGAAAATTGAGCTTGCTCTACCGGAGGCTTACCGTCCTAGAGTGATCCTTCGTTTGATTTCTTCTTTTTTTCGAGAATTTCATGGAGATTCGTTGTCCTAGGTAGATGCAGTGTTTCACTTAGTCCAGCTCGTCGTTTTTGGTTTAAATATTTATTGTAATGCATGATTTCTTTTTTGCTGAAGTTGAATAGCTTTTAAAAATGTTGCCATCAAGTTATTAATGTTCAGGCTACTACGAAGATTATGCCATTTTATTATCACAGATAACTAGTTTCTACCAATCGATAAACATAAGGTTTTTACAAAATCTGACAGGCCTCTTTTTTCAATAGTTATGATTCTATTTCTAATTTTATTACCGACGTTACCAATATCTGTGTATGGTATCCTGTAACTGCCAATCTTCCTTTGCTTACTACTTTGTTCAACATGCTATATTTGCCAATTCAATTCATCCGTAGTCATCACAAGCTAGCCAATGCCTCTACCGCTTTATGGTAGTGTTAGCTTTGAGCTACATTAAATTTAGATCAAAGCTGACTTCTGGGTGTCTGTTACGACCCCAGTTGGTAAATAAAAGTATCTTTCACTATATTCCCAGAAATAAGTAAGCAACATTTTTAATAACCCATTCAATTAATCATTAGGAGAAGTTATTATCTCTGATTCAAATTTCTCATTCCAGAAAGATTTTTAAAAAATGATTTTCAGTCTGGAATTTATTTGAAGAAAAAAAGCATGAAGAATAAATCGAACCAGATATTTCATACACAAAAAACGCCTACTGTAATTTGATAATAAAAACCTTTCCCAACAGAAAATGTTTTATTTTTGGTACCATTGTTTTTTTTTCTCTGATTCAGAGCTGATTGGACACAAATTGTAGCCAGATGAGTTGATTTACTCATAAGTGATTTAGTTTCTGAAGGGGATTATCTTCATATAGATGTAATATGGTTGGGATGAGTAAGATGTTTCACTGAGTTTTTATAAAATCAAAAGGGGAGGTTTACCGATGAACGAGTTGACCCTGCATACGGAGACTATCCTGGGAATAGAGAATTTCCAATCAAAAGAAAGGTTCAACTTTTAAAAAGATTAACCGAATTCAAGGAAGTCCCGAGAGTACAGCGACTGAAATGTTGTAATTAGAAAATAACAGAGGGTAGGAACAATGAATTAGGTAAAGACAATGCGATGAGATTTTTTCTGCAATTACAATTCTAATTCTAACTTTTATGCAAATGCTTTTGGCCTTTTCACAGTTTTCTCATAAAATAAGTTGAGCCAATAATATTTATTTTTATATCACCCAAGCGTTCTACGGGTACCAACATTTAATCGGTCTGTCTTGAAAATATTCAGACATTTAATGATAGCAAAAATAGCCAACCTCGGGCAATGGAGCAATTTTTGTCACTACCCACAGGCAAATGGGTGTGAATCCCCATTAAAAAAGTCTTTCCGTGACATTGTACCCTTGCTGGGGAGCAGATAGATACCTGAATACGCACAGCTCTGGTTGTCTGGGGTGTAATCAACCATTCAGTATGGTTTTCCTATGGCAATGCTACATTAGTTCCCTTAAAAGTTATCCTTTGGGACGTTGCACACTGAATATGACATCTCTTCCGCCTTATGTCTTATTTCGGGATCGTCATCAGTTGACTCATTGTGTTCTCCTTAGTCTTGTTCACAGTCTTAAATTTTGATAGGAAAAGACAATCAACAGAAATAACAGGGAACCTAATCTGAGTTAGGGATGGTGGGGGGAGGGCTCACAATCTCCTGATGAAAAATACCCTGCACGAGATGTAAAGGATGACTTGCTCAGTAATTGTTGATACGACTGTCAAATAGTACATGGGCTTACTCAATGGCATTTTATTGCCAACTGAAGATTCTTAAAGAGGGCAGTCTGTTCATACATGCATAGAAAAGTCTTCTTTGATCTTTTGCTAAGTTATATCAAGGTTGTGCGACCGGTTCTCAGGATACTAAACAAATTACTCTCTTCATATCCTTCACCTGTGTTATAAATCACACTCTATTTTTCAAGATTTACTCCAGTAACCTGCATGGCAATGTTGGTTCGCAAATCACACCCAGTAAAAAGAAGCACAGTTTTTAAAATAATCAGAATATTGAATTGTAATCATCAGAAAAGGCTGTGGGATACGCTTCAGTGAATATATGTATTGACTGCCGAGTTGAATATTAAATTAACACAATTTATGTTAATAAATTTCATTGCAGCTGGAATTCTTTCAGACAATTTGTCTCAATCCAAGAATTCACGCTAAAAAAAAAAAAGACGTTCACAAACATCAGTCTTAAAGTGAACGCATGTGCTGGCGAGGAAACAATCGCTAAAAGGCAATCAATAATAAACTCAATCTTCTCAATTTATTCTGATTTGTGTAAATCGATTGTTGGCAGCGAATAGTGTCGGCTACGGGAAATCTGTTTTGCAGTTGATGTCAAGTCTGTGAAGTTTCTGCGAGTTACAGAACGTCAATTTTTTTCTCCCTCTTCCAACGACGTTTTAGAGGTGTATGTTTTTGGTTGCATCGTTTCTTCAGTTGCATATGCTCATGAATCTCCACACAATATCTCTAAATATTCTCTGTGAATTTCAAATGAATCTCGTTGAAGCGTGGTCAATACGCTATGGAAAAATCACCGAATTTTGGAGCGTATCCATGCTCAATTATTCTCTTTCTGTCGTAGTTTTATGTCCATACAACATACTATCGCAAAATTATCATCTCAATTCACACGATATCATCAAAGGTTACTGATGATCCCCAACGACATTTTGTTGAAAGGCAGCAAATAGATTACAGAAGAAGTTATCAAATTTAAGATCGGATCTAAAGGCACTACTCCTCATTCGTAGTTACTAGTCCACACCACCAAAAACCACTAAAATTTTCCGTCAGTCCAAATGATATCTCTAAAAGCTCTCTAAGAATTCAAATGAAATCCAGTGGGAGGACTGGTAATGGGCTATAGAAGGAGTGAATTAACCTTGGGGCAGGTCCATATCCAATAACTTCCCTGGATAATTATGTTGACAGAGGTTTGCGTTCTCTGAGTACTGTCTACCCGTATCTCATATATAATCCAATCTTGGCCTTACTGAAGCAGCACTTAATATCTGTGAAAATTTCTTGGGTATTTTCGAATTAAGATGAGACCATTTTCAGAAGAAAACTTCTAGATTCGTTTCAGTCGAAGGGTTTATTGTGTCTAATAGTGGGTCGGTGGTATTTTCATCAACAAAATTTTCACCTTTGAGTTGAAAGGCCATTGTTATGCTCAAGGAAAACAAGAGGAAATCAAACTGTTCATCGACTTGATAAATGAAGAAACATACATTCAATGCAACTATAAAATTCTTGAATATTACTCTATCTTATCCAAATGATAATTAATCTCATTAATTAAAGTTTTAGGCGTTCCTAGTGAGTTGCAGATTAAGTTTGGCTCCAACAGCAGATAATCAATCACTTAATCGATAATTCGATAAATGAAGGATGCCAAAATTTAAGTTGGAATGTCATTTACTTGACATACAAGAGAGATAATCGAACCATTATGTTCAGCCTCTGCGCCAATATACAGATTTATGCATCGTCGTGGCCTAATCACTTTGGTCACGCCGGTTCTCGCAGGAACACCAAAGTTGAGCAATGTAGTGCTAGTGATAACAAGTGCCAAAAGCAACTTGGGATCAAGAAGCAAACCTCTCGTGGCGATCCTGTTTATCCTCCTAAAGAGGAGACCGATCACTACAAAATGCCAGATTGACACTAGCCAAAAGCGTCCATCATGCACCCCCCTCGAAACACCACGGATACTCCAACTGGCCTAGCTGCAAGCGACAGGAAACGAATGAGAGAATGTTTGTATCGAAAGCAAGGTTATTCGTGGCGTAACATTCGCACGTTTCCCGTAGCAGACACTATCCGTTATCAACGATCGATTTACGCAAATCAGAATAAATTGAAAAGCTTTTTATTGTTATCAATATTATTATTATTATTTTTATTATTATTATTATTATTATTATTATTATTATTATTATTATTATTATTATTATTGATTGCTTTTTAGCGATTTCTTCTTCGCAAACAAATGCGCTCAGATTAAAACCGCCACTGTGAGCGTTTGGTTTTCAAGCATGAACTCCCCCAAGGAGTGAAATCGTCTCGAAGTAATCGAGCTGCTCAAAGTTATCATGAAATTCATTAATACAAATTGTGTTCATTAAATATTCAACGCGGTTGTTGATTGAGCTGTTCGCTCACACAGGCCACAGGCCTGATATGTTCTAGCGATAACTGTTTATGATCAAATATTCAATTAAATTTATCCAGAAAACTCTTTTTGCTTGTTCATGTAATCTGCGGACTGTTATTGCAAAACACGTCACTTGTGTAAATTTATAAAGGAGAAACAACTCAATGAATATAATGAATTGATAAACACAGATGTCGACGGAATCTATGTCGAAAGAGATATTCACTAAGCATGCCTTAATCTGATACAAAGCTTCCGGTGAGATGCACTCGAGTAAGCTTTGATATCACTACAAAAAAATATCATTCAAGATTAAATAAATAAAATTTATGCCACGCCTTCGGAGTCATGTTCGTATGATAGATATATACCTAGTTTAGCTATCAATACTGTTACAAATCATTAGTTGATTAAAGAAGTAAATTATATATTTAAGTATGGTCTTGTGTATCTATTAATAATGGTTCAAATATTATGAAAATCGAGAAGACACTCAAAATTCTTTTATTCGTACTTCACACGCAGCTCCAAACGATCAGACCATTCAACAATTACAGTACGCATGATTTCTTTGGGAAATCGTTGACTACTTCCAACTGAGAACGTCCAAGATATTCCAATTTGGGTTCAATCCTTCCCAGCTCTGGCTACAATTTGTAATCTGGTGGATCAGGATGGGCCAATCCTCCGGCTTAAAACGTTGTTGCTTGGTCACTGTTGTTGTTTTCATCTTGTGAGCTGGAGTTCTTTGTTGGATACCAAAACCTATCAATGGACTTTGACACTCGAGAATTTTGTTGACTTACACGAGAGCAGTATTCTGACTCTTATCCTATAAAAATGAATGTGGGTAATAATTTCATTATTCACCCAATCACTCAGCAAATGGAGACGGACGATTACCACGCTACACTTTGTTAATGACGTCAGAAGATTCCTTGTAACTATGGACACATAGTCTATTAGCCAGGATATTGAATTGGTGAAACATTAACCTCTCTCGTCATGATTTTCTGTTTTCTCCGAGTAATTTTCACGATTCTTGTTTGCCCAGTTTGATGGTATTGGAAGTCCTTACTTTGCCAGAATGGCTTTGTGTTGTACATCTTCCACAGTCTGAGGAACAGTGCAACATTTTAAGCCAAAATATGCAAACATTCTACCGATCGAAAATGGTTTGAGTGATTTGAAAAAAGCCGAAGATTCATGACCAGCCTCATGAAGGCTAGTCATCGTGATTCTAGTTTTTATTTTCATCGCACTTTTCTATGGTTGAATAATATGTTTACTAAATCATTCACCTAAATATAAGGAGAGATAGAAAGGGTTAGCAACTTTACTATTGAAAATGGATTATGTGGAAAATGTTGGAGAATATATAATAAAAATTCGTAACAGTATTTTTGGCAGTACTATATATATATATATATATATATATATATATATATGTATCTGGAAGATTAGTAGGACTGAATTAATTGGTATGTTTTTCACGCATGATTCAACATCTCCTGGAGTGCTCAAAGTAAGGGTTGGATGATCGCTTCATAATAGCTTTTTGTAGATGGGTGCCTTACCTAAGAGTGCTCAATTCTAAAGGAGCGTTAATATATATATATATATATATATATATATATATATATATATATATATATATATATATATATATATATACATATATATATATATATATATATATATATATATATACATATATATAGCTTTTGTCTATGGCAATGGTGTACTCTCGTTTCGCTTTATTCAGCCCCTGAGATAAGTAATGTAATTGGGCTTTACAGTTTATATATAATCGGCATATAACTTCCTCTATGTTTTGAAGCGTGACAGTGGAAGTGAGTTGTAATTATTTACCTTTCAAGCATCATAGACTGTTTTATCAAGGTTTGTTGACTCAAGTTACCTTACCGTCAGTTCCTTTTCTTTCAATTGTTCTCCGATGTTTTTTTTGTGAATAAATAGTTTTATCTCTTTGTCAAATTAGAAGCTATCTTTTGTAAATTTTCATCTTTAATTCACATTATTTACCCGTGGGAGTTGTAATTAAGTACCTTTCAAGCGTAATATGATATTGTTTTAGCACTGAGTTGTAATTATCCAACTCTCAAGCGAGTTGTGGTTTATATTTTGCACCACACACATTTATATATATATGATGAGTAAAGATTTTGTCAATGGTTTGATGCAGATTATACATTCTGTTTCACATTTAAGATATTTTCAAATGGACAATCAAGAAATGATCGCAATAAACCTTCATACCTATTTGGGAATTCCAATCCTGCGTACATATTTAGGGGCTTTGCCCACAATGTAAAGTTAATGGTCAGTTTGGCTTAGCAGCCTTTCGGCCAGCCATGGAATTTGAAATGTGTAGTGAGTAGTGAAAGCAAAGTCAGACATTCTTTGGTTTTAAGATATTGATAAAGTTCGAACTCTCCTATTCTCTAAATTAACTTGGTATAGTTTGCTTTGTTAATAAAACATTCCTAGTTTTTATTATATATTTTCCACTCGTAATTTCCCGAATTTCATTGAATCATCCAATTCGTGGATATTTTGTAAATTTCAAATCTCTTCTAAAATTAAGAATTTAGTTTTTACTTCTCTATCATGGATGTTTACTTTCTGAACTTGTCTTGTTGATCTCTCCATCTTGTATTCTGCCGGCCTCGGTTATGCATGTGATCTCTTGGGATCCATGTTGTGAGTCGTGATGCCCACCAGTTGTCTGCCAGTCTGATGATCTCTCCATTCTTTCATTCGCACGTTGCATAGTTCTCAGTTTAAGGATCAGTCTCTTGGTTAGGTTCAATGTTTCAGCTCCATGGGTGCCTATCGGAGGATAATTTCGTTGTATACTCTCCTTTTTGAGATTAATGGGACTTCTTTGTTCTTGAAGATTGAGATTGCTCTACCAAAAACCTGCTTTCTTGGCAATTCTTCATTCGATTTCTACTCCTTTTGAGGATTCACAGAATATCAGTTGTCTTAGATAAATCTAGTGGTCTACTTCTGATAAAACTTGTTGCGTTAGTTATCCTTAAATGCCCACCTATATATTCACTTCCTATAGTTATGATTCAAGTATAGGGTCAAATATTTAATTACGTGTGCAACTATATTTGCGACCGAAATTTACGTCACCCCCTAAATTCCCTCCCTCATATGATGTGGACCTGTTGGTATAAGTTCAACTTTGGGTCACTGCATGGGAATATGCGTTGTCCATGGTAAATTTGAGGTTACTTAAGTATTCGCCATCGATTCTCATTCATTTGGTTTCCCAGGTTTAGGTTTCGGAAGATCATCTCGAGGTAGGCTGTAAAAAGTTTTGGTGAGCTGGTATCACCTTGTCTTACCCTCTTCACAGCTGAAAGGGCTCCGAGTATTTATTCAGTCTAGTAAAATGAGGTACTTATGTAAGGTATATACGTTGCAATGCTTTGACATATACGGGGGCAACACCTTGTAGAGTGATAGCATCAATGACTTTGAAATTTTTTAATGAGTCAAAGGCCTTCAATGGCATTTTATATTCTACTACTATCTCTTTTAGTTGATTTATCAAATGGTGATGGAAATGTTCCATGGAAGAGTAGCTTTTTCTAAAGTTTGCTTGTTCCTGTTATAAGTTTTTATCAAGCGTTTTGGTGAAAAGTTTGTCGGTACAGGTGAGTAGACTTATTGGTTTTTGGTTGTTGAGGTCATTTGGGGTTCTTATTATTGCAGTTTTCCAATCTTCTTGGACTTCAATTAGGAAATAAAACTCCTTTCAACTAACAAAAAGTCGACGCTCTATTTCAGCTCGGTGCGAATTTTAAAAATTCATTTGCCTTATTACTGTACAATCTCCCTTATTTAAAATTTACATCAAAGGATTACATGAGTTTTTATTGTAATTTGACACTAACCCCATGTTTATTGAAAGCAAGGTGAACAATAGCAACTATAAAAACTTAATCAGGACCGCTTCCAGAGGAATGTACTCCCCACCTTACCCAAACACCAGCACTTTGAAATGAACACAACGCCAAGATTTTAGAAGATCGTTTACTTCTATTTGATGCAGGATAGACCTACCCATTGGTACTTACTTCCTAGGATGAGGGTCTAAATTAGAAGAAGATTGGAAAATCTGTCGCAATTCATCAAGTTGGGTTCGCAATAGACCGGGGATTTGTAAAATCTGTCACGCTTTGATGATTGGGTCGGAATGAGCTAGCATGGGTAGGAAACTATGGGCACAATTTAGTTGGATCTGAACAAAACTAAGTTGTTAATGATAGATTTATAGTAAGGTAGAGGTAGGCTCACGTTTTTCGCAAATGTTATACGCTGAAACCCTATAAAAGTGAAAATTGGCAAAGTTAGCTCAACCTTCGAAAACAAGAAGATCCCAATAATCTCAAAAAGAAGAATACAACAAATGCATCTTTCAATAGTCATCTATTGAGCTGAGACCAGCAGAGTAATAGATGAAGAGACGAGTTAGATAAATTTAGAAAGTATTAGCTCCGTGATGCCCACGATAGAGAAGTGTTGCGAATCCTGGGGAAAGTCTATGTCGAACAACGGATGTTAAGAGACTGGTGATGATGATGATGATCCCATACAAATTTGTTGGCAAGTGAAAACAGGGAGAGAAAACGTACAATATTGACACCAGCAAAAGATAATACTATTGTTTTCGAAGAAAAAAATGAACTGAAAAGTCCTTTGGTGGTAAATTTTAAAAAAATCGCTGGATTTTTCAATCACAATTAAGTTTCGTTGAACCAAATTCACCAACTTGCATTGTTTATAACAATTGTCTTTTGGTTGGAACATTTTGACAAATCTGTGGTTGTCTTCCTTGCTAGTTATTAGGGAGAAGAGAGTAAAGATGGACTCTCAACGAATAATTAATTGGGGCGTCCTACCAAGTCTGGGGGGGGGGGGAATTCTGTTCCAAAATATGGTGAGAGTGGAGGATAAGTACACAAGAGTATCCAATACATTATACAGGATATGATTTGCAAAATGAATTGGCAAATTTATAAGGTTTCAGGCTTGCAAACTTCATTTTTCGAAACACATCGGTTAATAGAATGGTCATTATATAACTATTCCGACTTCCATTATGTTAATCGATTACTATGATCAACAAATATGTTGATAATTCCAAACAGCGGGTATAACGCAATCATTATTCTTGCAAAAGTATCACCTACTACCCTTGAAAGAAATCAGAGATATATTTGGATTTCTATGGGATGATCTTTCTAGACAAAATAAAGAAAAGATATCCCGTATAACATAACACGATTTATAATCATTTTGTTAAATCATACATTCGTTTCTTAATAACAACTCTCTGCATTGAAAAAAACAAATAGAGAAAATATAGAGACAAAAAATATATGGTCAAAATTAGGATTTAGAGCTAAAACTGTTATTTGCGCCTTTGCATAACCGATGGCTGTCCAGCTCAATGGTCAGAGCAACGCTATTTTGTCTAGACCGAATGATACCTTCACTGTGTAATAACGGGAAATCATTTTAAACGGAATTTCAATATGATAAAATGGAATTTATTATCATTCTGTCATATCATATATCCATGGTTTAATAACACACATATACACATACACCCACTCACATGTTTGTGTGCAAGCATATATATATATATATATATATATATATATATATATATGTATGTATGTATATATATATATATACATATATATATATATGTATATATACATATATATATATACATATGTATATGTATATATACATATATATATGTATATATATATATATATATACACACATATATATATATACGTATATATATATATACACATATATATATGTATATATATATACATATATACATATATATATACATATATATATATATATGTGTGTGTGTGTGTGCGTGTGTGTGAACGATATTGAATATACAACAAGTGTGTGCTCTACCTTTAATCAATACACTATTGACTACGTTAACCTTAATTCAATTATGGAATGAGCCATTATCATAACAAAAAAAAAAAAGAAAGAAAAGGTGGAGAGAGAAAGAGATGATATAAAATAAAGATAAATAATGGAACAGGCTCAGGCTTATACATTACAGAACGCAAATAAATAAAGTAACGAAAATTTGAATCTGAAATGAAGCAATTTCCGTCTGAGTGTTGGTTTGATGATAGAAGGTCGTCCCGATCGTAAATTTCAACACTCATGCCTATTCGATGATAAAAGGTAAACAAATAAAGATAAATAGAATAATCACTGAATAAAAAAAAAACAAGTATATAAATAATATCATGTTCTGAATAAATTATATCGTTAAACGGTTTTATTTATTCATTAGGTTTGATTATTTTACAATGAAATATAAATAAATATACTATATAAATGAATATAAATATTTTGTCAGAAATTTTTCTGTTTTAAATTCAGAAAATTTTTTTTTTTTTTAAACTATTCATTTTCAAAAGATAATCATTTTCCCTAGGTCTTAACGTTAAGGGTTGGGATATCAGATGTTTCAAATCCTTTTTTCAGGATGCAATTTTTGCTTAACGGTTATGCCAAGGCACAAATGATTGTTCTGGGTCTGAATTCCTACTTTTGATTATTCACAGTCTTTATGTTTCTTTCAACATTCATACTTGGACAAAGATTTTTTAAAAACATTATTACGTTCTTGTAGTTTACGGTGAAATTGAACAGTTATATTCAAAAATTATAAAAGTTTATGTACTATTAGTTCCATGTTGTAGGCCGTAAAGCAACTAATGCTTTTTCAGAAATGATCTCATTCAAACGGGACAGTTTATTGTTCTGAAAAGTAGCTAAGAAATATTTTTTATCAGCTACATCGTTACCATTGAGGTGAAAAGTCCGTTCTTACGGACAGAGAAGAAAAAAGAAAGTGTCACACTGTTTCTCACATGGATGATCAACAAATAACACTCCATGTTGAAAGTCACTGTGTTATCCACATATCCTTCCGTTGTTATTTTGAAATTGTAATCTCATTCAAGACCGACTTGAAAACTGAAGAAACCTATGTTGACAGTTTGGGTCAGCAGTTTCCAATCGAAAATATTCAGAGACTTTGCAATGAACAAAAGAAATAACTGCAAAAAGTACAAAATACATTGTAGAAAAAATACAAGAGAAAAGAGAGAGAACTCCTCATACAGAACTCTCAGCAACCAAAGCACATTAGTCCGCATGTATATATATATATATATATATATATATATATATATATATATATATATATATATATATATATATATATATATATATATATATACATACATACATACATATATATACACACATATATATATATATATATGCATATATATATATGCATGCATATACACACACACGTATATATATATATATATATATATATATATATATATATATATATATAAAGCAATTAACAAATCCAGGAACAAATATGACAATTACGTGACACATAACAATCGCATTCAACCTAAAATTTAAAAAGAAATCAAATCTTTTAACGAGATCAAACATACATCAATCTCTTTTTTATAACTGCAGACAACTTCATCATTCCTTTTTCCATAGCCACGACATCATCAAAAATAAGACATCACAGAGATAGATAATGCTTAAAAAAGATAAGGAAATTAGTCCTTGGTCTTTCCCATTGAATGAAAGATTTGAAACACTTCAATGGACGAGAAAAAGAATTAGAAAAGATACAATAAAAACATTTAAAATGATAAAAGAACAGATCTGATTAGTATCACAACTGAAAACGTCACCTAAATACGGCGTCCTTTGGCCGTATGCTGTGTTTGAGATGAACAATTGAAAATCGGAAAAGGCTGTGATCAATGAATGAATTATTTCGCACGCCTTTTACTGGACATAGATTGATAATATATCTGAATTTTCAAAAAGCAAATGTGAATGCCAGCGGACACAGATTGAGTTACCAATTCAACAAAAACTTAGCAATGCAAATTGAACCCCTTCAGTAAAAACTTATTTTAGTACATTTTTTTAGAAATAAGAAGAAAAACAAAACAATTTTAAAAAAAACAACAAAAAACAAAACTGGTTTTCGGGACATGGGGAGTTAATATTAGAATTTTCGGACCGCTAGCCCCATTTGTGCCACGTGCAAGATACATTGCAGGCCAGAGCAATTTGGAAACTAAAGAAACTTATTTTGACAGATTTTGGCTGACGGTCTCTATCAGAAAATATCCCATTAGATACATTCTTTACAATGAACAAAGGAAACAACAACAACAACAACAACAACAATAGCAATAAAAGCAACAACAACAATAACAACAAATACAAGAGACGCCACAGACAGAATACAAGGAAGGACTCCTCACAAAGAACCATCGATAATTGGAACTCTTTAGTGACCCAAACACGCCAGAAACAAAAACAATGAACAACTTCAAGTACAAAAAAGACGATTTCACGGCACATAACAAATCTAAGAACCTTCAAAGACAACAATTCTGAAGAGATTTTTAAAGGCAAGTTATGTGCAAAAAAATTTGCAGACTCTACTTGCTACAATTGAACGTTCATATATGTGGATAAAACAATGAGCATAAGTACAAAAAACTGTCAGACAATCGATGGAAATATTTATAAGAATAATGCAGAGTCGAATCATGATAATAAGTATTATGGTTTTTTTTCTCATTGGTGGATGATTTCCCCCAGCTTGTCAGATTCTTTTGCTTGATTTTAATCCTCTTGATAATCTTATCTACAGACAACGATGGTGCCAACCATTTTGACTTTAGCAGTTGTTTGTTTTCACAATTAGATTTTCCGCTTAATCTCCAAATCTTCCATCAGATTTATTTCTGTTCTAAATTTCTATTGCAGTTCAGTATCATAAGGCAATAATGAATGATATTTACATTTCCTGCAAATACTCACGAACCCTACTTTCTTGCAAGAAACATTGACTGAATAGATTGTAAAAATCTTTAGCATCTTTAGTTTCAACATTATCTTGAAGTGTGATTATATATAAATGCGCAAGCACGCTTGTGTAAAATTCTAATTTTTAAAAAATCACCTTCTGGTAATCATTAACATTCTCATCAAGGAATATATGATATTCTATAAGTAGATACTCACTGGATTTTAGTTCTTATCTCCTAAACAATCGTAAAAAATGATAGGACAATCCAAGTTTCTATTTGGTGTATTCAAAAGTATGTATGTATGTATGTATTTATCCATTTATTTTCTATCTTTCTCTCTCCCTCCCTCGTCCCCTCTATCTATCTATCTCTCTATCGATATCTATCTATCTATTTATCTATATATGTATATTTATTATGAATTCGGTTATATCATTTGAAGCTGTATTTGAAATGATCTCTTGTTATTACACACTCGATAAATCATTTGGCCAAGGCAATGTAAATAAATAAGATAATCAAAAGGAATGGGGCTGCTGCAGGAATCATACAGGCAACAGTATGATCGAAAGAAAACATATTTTGTTGTAATATTTCGTGGTTATTTATTAATCATAACGTATCTATTCTGCCAGGCTGATAACGACAGGTAAACATTTGGAGTTATAGCTATTTTGAAAGTGTAGTTGCAATCAGTCAAAGATCTCACTAAAAGAGAGAGAAGAACACCGTGAGGGAAGACTGACTGTTTGGTTAAATGTCTGCACCTATTTAGCTTTTATTCATGCTCAATTAACTTTGGATACAATAAGGTACAAGGTCCCAGTAACAGGACCAGGCCCCGTGCCCTCACTAACTCCGAGGATTTTGATAACCTATTTACAGTTAGTTTTTTCATCCAATTTTTTGTTGCGTACTTATTACTCACTTTTCTTAGTTTTCTAAAATAAAATCGTTATTAGTTTTTTTCTTCTTCGGCCTTCGCTAACCTATTGCATGACCTTAATTTCCTTCTGTCTTTTCTTTCCATTCATAATTTCGTTTAACAAGCGTGTCTTTAGGTATGAACATTCCCGTAGAGTCATGCCATCAAAAGCCATTATCTTTTTTCAAGTCCTAAAGTCGGTATTAAGATCATGTGACTTTAACCCAACCAATTTTATCTTTTACGGCATTGGAAAAGTATCCAGTATTCTCGAAACTGCTATCGGAAATCTATGCATAGATTCAACCATTCATATAAACACACACATATGTATATATATATATGTCTTCAAGCCCCTGCAAAGAGAGATATAGATGAATGTCCACACACTCATGCAAAAATACAATTCATACTTGGACCTAAGAAGTGAATTCAACAATTTCGATTGATTTTTCAAAATCATCTTCCTAAATTGACGGATCCTAATTAAGTCTTCCCAACCAAGAATGTTACATAGGAATATTAATATAACATTTTTTTAGGTATCAGACCCACTCTATGTATGGAGAGAGCGAGAGAGCGAGAGAGAGAGAGAGAGAGAGAGAGAGAGAGAGAGAGAGAGAGGATATTAATGTATATCCATGCATGTGTTGAAAGAAATTTATCAATACAAAATAAAAGAAACTTTTCGGGTGTCTAGTAATATTATAAGTATAAACATCAATTTAACATTTTATTTGAAAATTGAATATTGAAATAAGATTAAATATTTTGTCAAACATAAGATGTGTTCCTCTGCAAAATTTCAATCTATAATAGCACTTTGGTTGAGCAAATTATTTTCCATTATCGTGCGCCTACTTACGAGAAATATCCTATTCATAAGAGTCGGATCCGCGACTGGCAGAAACGTGCAACAGCTTGGAAATCAATATTTCCCTTGTATCCGACCTTGTCTTTTTTTTCTGAATCACGTTTTGTTCGTAGAATGGAAATAGCATATTTTCCACCAAGACTTTTGTACTACCATTAAGATAGATTTGGTTCGTCTTAGCAAAGTAAGTTTCGAAAGTACTATTCGATGTTGGCAAGTCTTCTACAATTGGGTACTTTTAGTCAATCAGTATGAGACAAAATCGCTTACTAAAATAAAATCAGAAAACACTCGCAGAGCACATCTCTCAGCTAATGTCATTATCATAAAAAACTGGATAAAAATCAGTTCATATATTGCTGAGATAGCAGGGGAGATAACTATGAAAAAAATCCTGGATCTGCACTAAAATTTAATCTATTCTGTCTCACTACATAGCCAACTCATAAAATTTCATTGTGAATCCATTGAGAACGTTTGGAGATATTGTCTGGACAAGTGGTTCTTTAACAGAGGTATATCAAGTACAATGACCTTGTTTATCTGAGGTATTCATAGTATAGAAATCAATGTTATTCCGACAAACATGCATTATGGGTATATTGCAAACCAACATTTTTATATTAGCAACATTTGCATAACTTGACATTTTATAACTCCATTAGATTGATTCCGTATGTCTCTCCCTGTTTGATTCTGTGACTATTTGTCTCTCTACAGATATCGCTACGCGCGCGCACACACACACACACACACACACACACATATATATATATATATATATATATATATATATATATATATATATATATATATATATATATATATATATATTTATATAATAAATTTTGCCTAGTCGGCCATAAATATGAGGCATCCCATGAAAGTCAAAATCGAAAGTGCAGTAATAGTATGCTAAATCACTAAACTATTCCTTCACAGGATGACTTCATAAGTATGTTTGTGTGTTGACTTATAAATATAACGGATTTTTCGGCCCACAAGACTTATCTTTTTCTACTTAAACTTGACCAAACAAGATCGTTCAGCTACTTAGATGTTTAAGCTCAAGTTTAGGGTCAGACTTTGGATCTACAGTGTTTAGTTTAGGTTCTTGAAGATTTCCCATAATTTTTATTATATTATCAACGTATTTCAAGTCAAATTTACAGTGCGTCTTATTTACTACAAAATAGAATAATTGATGAGTAATGTTGATTCTGGTTAAAATCTTTGTATAGAGTACAGAATTAGGCTTATTCTCAATGCCTCGTAAGACAATGGCAATTACCAATTCCCCCTTCTATCTCTCTTTTCATATATATATATATATATATATATATATATATATATATATATATATATATATATATATATATATATGTGTGTGTGTGTGTGTGTGTGTGTGTATAGTTGCCATCTTTCCCCTGCGATTTAAAATCATGACCAAGTGATCAGTTGCTGGTTCTCTTACCGGTTGAGCGAAAGTATTACATTTGCAAAATCGTATGTTAGAAATGCACAAAGGCTTATTTATTGAAATGAATAAATTCATTTATGCTAAAAAGAACATCTTTATATATTCCTATTCATTTATCATGTTTATATTATAAAAGTTGCAAATCACTTCATTCAGAATAAAAACAGAAGTGAAGTCTGATTTTGCTGCTGCCAGGCTTCCTCTGTGAATATTTACGTACTTTGTGATACTTTCGCAAGTGCTTCGATGAAATCGGTCACTCCATCACATCCTGTTGGGAATCGAAACAAATCCTCCCTGGCAAACACTGTGAAAAGAGTGACGTCCAATTTTCTGGTCCAGTGCTAATGTTTTTTGATCGTATTCAAATGTCTTGTAGGAGATGGGATGTTCACATTGCTCGGAATAATTTCAGTTTAGATATTAATGCAATGAGTGGGTAAAAAAACCCCTCAGAGCACTTAACGATATTCAATGTTTAAAGTTATAAGCGCTTCTATAAGGTTCGACCAAAAATAATTTTCGTTTTTCGTCATTTCAAACTTTGCTGCTTTTTTTTTTAAAGAATGAAGTGATATTCAACTACCTGTACGGAACATACCGTTTCAAAGAATTAATTCTGCCCTATTTATTTAAGCTGAATGTTTTCTTTTCACTATTCATTCTATTTTTAGGCTGTCAAATCAAAGATAGCAAGAAGCAAATATCGTGTTTGAATTGAGACGTAAGGGAGCTGAATCGACTAGCAATATCGACCAAATATATAGCCGGGGGACCACCGACGAATACTGGATCATTGTCTTGAGGACTTGGATGTCCTGTGATTGACACATCCGATTAAGAAACATTTTTTTTAGATAGACCTAGGCAAAAGAACCTGGGAGGTCACTGAGGAACTAAACGTTGACTGTTCAGCTGTTGGTCAGCATTTGCACCCAAGTGGAAAAGCAACAAAAAGTATTACACGTTGTGCAAATGACTCTGAATGAACAGCAAAAAAGTTCGCATATCGTGTGAATGACTCAGCCCGAGGTGTACAAGTTTACGAAACTCCAACTCGAATAGTTTACTCACTTAAACCTCTCTTCGACCAATTACAACTTTCCTTAGCATTTTGACCACTCACTGCTAGGGAAGGTCTCTAAAAATCATGCAGCAGCTCAAAGTGCTTTCCGAAAATTCATTGGTTCCGAGATCTCAGAATTGTATGCATCCGGGAATGAATGAATGAAATTATTTCTGGTTGGCAAAAATTGATACACCTAGAAAGATCTAATTTCGATTATTCTAACTTTTATTCAAAGCTGAGATATGCTGCTTTGAAGTTGATGCTGAAAAAGTGCAATTATTTTTGCACCAACCTAATAACTACTTTTCTAATCTCATGTGCAGAATAGCTTTTGAGCATGTCACAAAGGATCTTGCAATGACTTTTACGGTTACACGTATCAAGTGGGAATGTAGGGTAACTTAGCACTTGATGACACAAAGCATGGTGCGAACTCAAACTGAGACTGTTTTTGTTCACCTCACTCTAACGCCTTTGGGAATAACACGAATTCAGTCAATCTTCAGCTAAAGTTAAATTGTGCAAGGTTTAGTGTGTGATGCCATTGGTTCAATTATTTACGATTTGCTTTTCGGAAATCCCCCCCCCCCCAGAACATACGGATATATTTCAACAACATTGGTTAAAAGACAGGGGATAATCATGACTTGTGAATTTGAGACGCATGGAATAAATATGTTTTCCCTCGTATAAATAAATCACTGTAGCCCACGCGTGTACCAGAAGTAATTATGTGAAAAAATCATTTAGAATTCGAATAAAAGATTTGATAGAACTCACAACTAAAATTACCTAAAAAAGCAGCAGTATAAGATTCGTATATGATTGGTTCAAAATGAGAATAAAGAATCGAAAAAGCACATTTTTGAGAAAATTTAAAAAAAGAAAGTTTAAATGGTGTTTAATGGTATGCCCATGCAGATTTTCAAGGCTTGTGATCAAGAACGACCGATTACAAATAGATAATGACATTTACACACACACATAGAATCGGAAATCTCTAGCCCACTTCGCTGGTTGGTCAGACCATTTGCGGGGTTAAGATGATTCGATACCAGAATAGAACATATCATCTGTATTTAGGGTGTAATCCTAGATTATTTTGATCGTGTTCAGTGAGTCATACTGTACCAATTTTAAAACAGTGTTGTCATAAAGGCTACGGGAACGACATAAATCAAAATAAAAAAAAATTCTCTAGCCAAACATTGTCAACGAAAACCACAGCCAGCAATAAATAACGCTGCTTTTTTTAGTTGTACGATAACAATCCAATATATTCTGATATCACTAGTTTCAAAATATAATCTCTACCCACCATGACATCAATGAACTATTTTATAGATTTCATTAACCCCTCTTGTTTTTTGGCAGAAAAAATAGCAACTATTTATTGCAAGAGAGATACAAGGGGCAGTCATTTCTGTGTTTATCTTGTGCATCGAAAGATTAAGCACCAGTTTGATTCTTTTATGCGTGTTCATCTGTTTTTGTTTCTTAAGCTAATCAGGGTGTTTGGCCGAGGGTGGTTGGGTAGATTGTCCTTTTCCCAGCTTCAATTTCCGACTTGATGGCTCTGAGGGGTCATTAACAAAGATAATCCGGTCGTTAAGAGTTTCGATGAAACTGATAGGCGGGGACATGGGTCAACCCACTCGCTTGAGGTGTGTGAGTGGTATGTGCTAAATCACATACGCATACATGTATGTGTAATATGACTGACCCATAGATAGATATATAGATGGTAATTTGTATGCCTAGAGGCATACACTTTTAGAAAAAAACACAAGGGGCGAAGATTTTAGATAGTCTGAGAGCTACGGAGAGAGGAACAGTTGGTAGTAGTGAGGAGTTAGTTGTCGACTACCCCTTCTTCAGGGTTGGACTGGGATGTTACTACCCTCAATGAAGTTAACTAAGAATTGGATTTCATCTATCGTTCGTATGAAACCAGCACTGTCCGATCTATTGGAGAGAATAAGCCATGCATCTTGCAGAGTGAATCGAAATAAAGTAATGGATCGATTTGATAATTAGACTCCTCGTTTGTAATATGAAAGTGGTTGTTGCTCCCCGATTCTTCCCAGTTTGAGCACATCGGACTCTCTGAACGATAGAAGAAATACATTGACGCACGCACACTATGTCAGTTTGAGAGTAAGTGCACACATCGTAAAAAACTACAACATAGCCGACTCGTAAGTCGTGAACTGCTCCCTTACAAAGTAACCGGTGAAGCCCGCCTCTGTCCAACACTATACTTTTTTATAATTTTTGACGTGTCAGTCCGTCTGGGACATAACAGAGACAGAGGGAGGAGGATGCGAACACACAAGCACAAAATTAACTGTTCAGCCCTCTGCATGTGTGTTCCATCGCTGGCTGCTGATAAAATGACGACGACTAATGGTACTGCTATCTGGTACTGCTGCTGATGTATCAATTATGTTTTTCACCCCAAATATATGTGATATGTACATATAAGATTGTAAATATATAAGATTTTGGGCTAACAAACCTATTACTGGCCTTCCAAATTAATGTGTGAACATACCGATGCAGGATACAGCATATAAGATGTTGGGCTAACAAACTGATTGTTAGCCTTCCAAATTAATGTGTAAACATTCCAATACAGGATACAGCTTTTACGCCCAGTAGCCTAATGGAATAGACACGGCCTCCTTTTAACTGATATGCTTCCTTGCGTCCATGATGCGGGCCTCTTTCCCTCGGCTCGACCAAATTATCTGCTGTCAATCTTCAGTCCAAGTTGAAGTTAACTTAATCCGCTCCATCCATGACAACATTAAGAATAATCCTCATCTTCCCATGGGAAGTAAACTGATTGTCCATAAGGTCACTTTGAACCAAACCTAAGTATAGAATTAACATTTCTGTACCCAAAATTGAAATCATGACCCCGTGATTGGTAAGCAGCCCTCTTACCAATTTAGCTAAGCTGTTTACGAAATTATCTATAATATGTACATAACAAAAGTTTCATCATCGGTTTGAATAAAGTGGGAATGAGTTTTGGCCCTACAGCAGCTACGATTGTTTATATGAAAAAATGTTCCGTTTTCCCAAAGATAACCACAAGTTTGAGCATAACATCATTCATTTCTATGACTGAATATATTATCACATTTTTCATGAACCATTGCACCATTGATTAGTTGTTACTTATTGGTATACGTTAAAAACTCAACCAAACTTGTCACAAAACTATCATCATGAATTTCTTCAGTTTTTACGTTGGTTTGGCTGGTTGGATAAGTATTTATCGCGTGAACAGGCCGCACAATGAAGCTGTAGGACTGGAAATTTCAACATTTACCAATTATTATTTCTAGAAGAAAACATTTTTGTCTTTTTTTTAATCCTCCCCCTAAATGGGTTTCCAGCAGAGGGTTCAACTTGCAACGTTGTCTTTTGCTAAGTTGGCCCATTAGTTTGTGTCCAGCAGCATTCATACTTGTCTTTTGTTTTGTTTTTTAAATTCAGACTGCTCATTGACGAATGCCAAACAAAAGACAGGAAAAGTAAGTTATTCATTGATTATCTTCTTTTCTAATTTTTAATTGATCATTCCCAACAAAGGGCATGCTGTAATACATTGGTCGCAGGACGGTTTCTATTAAGTGACTAACCGGACCTTTCTTTGTAAAATATACATTTGTTGTCTTGGCACATGGGGTTTTATGCGAACTATGTAATTTACTGTCTAAATCTTTCAAGTTGAACTACTGTAGCCATCAATGATGACAAAGGGTTCTATCGTCTTTTATATTTGCGTGTGTCCCTGTGTTTATTCATGTGCTTCGGTGTTCCTGCGCTCTTTGCCATACCGTTTTATCGACAGACGTGATAATTGGCATCAATACCCTACAAGACCTTTTCTGGATTTTTCTTTTTATTTTTCGAAAAAAAATCTCTTTGAACCTTTTTGTGCCTTATTTCAAGGAGTTCATTCATGACATCTAAATTCTACAAAATCAACATGTTTCTAGATGTTTTTTTTTTTTTTAAATTCAGTTTTAGATTTTTTCAGTGAAAAACGCCAGTGATGTTATAGATAGAATTCAATCCGAACCGATCTATTTTTCGCTGAAATTTTTCTTGAATGATTTCAAATTCTTGCGCCACGGTCGTTCAATTAGTGACTGTGATAGCGAGCCCTTCGTCACTTTAGACTTCTTCCTCGAATGCAGTGAATATTTCTCTCTTTTTCAAGTTGTCTACTGCGTCGTCTGATAATATTGTTCGAGTTGTCTTTTGATAATTTTGCTTCGCTTTGGAGTGTCAGAATCTTTCTTTGGAATCAGATCTACCAAAAAGCTTTGATATTCTTGTTGACGATGGTTTTCTCTTTGCTTAGTGATGCAGATCAGGTCGTTCAACTCTTGTTTTTGTGTTTATCCAAATGGACAGTAGAAGTTTGTCGATTTGTAAGGAACTGTCGACAAGATCTGTCACCGAAACTATCAACATAGGTTTCGTAGGTTTTCAAGTGGGCCTGTTTGGCTAGCTGGCTAGCTAGCTGACCAGATATCAATCCCCTAACAGACAGGTCGCACTAATGGAGCCAGAGGGCTGAAATCGACACGATAAATCATTTTTATGTGCAGAAAAAAACAATTTCTAGTTTTCCGAAAAACTCATCCTTCTAAATAGCTTTTTAGTTAGTATTCACTTATCTTAGATTGATCCCTTAGTTTATGTCCAGCAGCATTCATGCTTGTTTTTTTTGTTTTTTTCAAAACTCGGACCTAACGATTTTCCACCAACAAAAGGCAAGAGAAGTAACGTATTCCTTAATCAGCCCTATTTCCAAATTTTAGTTGATCATCCCCAATATGGTAAGCTGCAAAAAGAAAAGTTGGCTATGAGACGTTTTCTATCGAGTAACTAACCAGACCTGTCTTTCCTCGCTTTGATGTTTTGAGAACCGTCTCTTCCGTCTGGTTTACCAAACAGCTTTAATATCCGTGTGGGCCGTGGTTTCCTCTCTACTCATTCTTGCAGATCAGGTCATTCGGCTCCGTTACAGTGCTCATTCGGATGTGCTGTAGAAGTTGATTGGTGTTTTTTTAACTTTTTTTAATTTTTCATTTTCATTCTTATTCATTTCAACTTTTTTCCTCCCCCAATCCTTGCTTCTAAGAGACCAGATATTTCTTTCTTTTCTGTCTGCATTAATTCTGCGAGTAGGCATATGTGTTTTTCCTCTCCTATTATCTGGCCGTTCCCGCGTCTTGCATCGGTCTTGGATTCAAGTCTGGCATCTCCTATTCAACCGCATCTGCCCCCTGGTTTAAGATGTCTGTTGTGTTCACCGATTCGTCTTTTAATAGATATCCTTATTGACATTCCATTTTCTCATGGATTACCTGAAGATCTAGATCTGACCCAGTTCCCTCTCAGGATTTGCTTGGCCTGATCTGCAAGCCTCTGGCTCAATTCTCTTTCTACATTGCTAACATCTGAACTATTATTATTATTATTATTATTATTATTATTATTATTATTATTATTATTATTATTATTATTATTAATTTTTCTATTATTATCGAAAAACCATAGGCGCCAGTGCTCCTAGCCATACCATTTTGTCTACAGCCTTGTGGATTTAGATCAGTACTCCAGTACACCACATCAGAAGATTTTTTTTTAATGTTTTTACTTTTTAGCTGCTTTTGACTTATATGGGACCTTATTTTGACATTAAAAAACAGCTTTATTTTGAAGAAACTAGATGATTTAGATGCTGTTATTTTTACCCTACTTTATATGGTTTTCCAGTGGAAATAATACGTAAATTCTCAATTTAAGAAGTTTTCCAGTCGAAAACGCCAATGATATCATGAATAGAATTTATTCTGATCATATCTGTTCGTCGATGGGATTTTTTTGACAAGATACAATGCAATTTAGCATACAGCACATGGAACCATTAAATCGTTTGATAAAAAGACCAAAGACCGAAAACATTTAGGTTGCTGTACGCTTCAGCCATATTTAGGTGTCTCTTACATTCTGTAACACACGGGGAATATCGGACGAAACCTTTTATTCAATTCACGGTTTATACTGGTCACGTCAGGTGTTCTTCATAGAAAATTTAAGAACAGGAAACTGTGAATTGTTCTTTATTTCTTATGATGACGATCGGCTTCTTCAATGAGAATAACATCATTACATCAAAAAGGTTTCGGAATAAGCTGTGGAAAAGAAAAGTTACAGTCGTGACCATAATAATTGTTGTACTTGCAGCCCCAGACCACTACCAAGGCTCTAGAGTTGAGATCGGGGAGAATACTGAAAAAAAGTTCTAGAGATCTTGGGAGACACAAACTGATAGAGTGTCAATGCGATCATCATCATCATCATCATCATCATCATCATCATCATCATCATCATCATCATCAGTATTTTATCGTCCGTCATTGGACATAAACCTTCCCCATAAACTTGCCACATTTCTCTATCATGGGTGTCGCGGAGCCAGTATTTCCTGAATTCGTCTAGTTCATCTCTCCATCTTGCATTTTGTCAGCCAGGGTTTCGGATGTGGTCTCTGGGGATCCATGTTGGGAGTTGCGATGTCCATCGGTTGTCTTTCATTCTCGCAATATGACCAGCCTATCGCCATTTGAGTATTTCTAACGATTTCCATGATGTGTCAGACCCCTGTTTTTTTCCTTATATATTGTGCTGACTTTTGATCTCCCCATGTAAGGTTGAGCTTGATTCTCTCATGCGCACGCTACATGCTTCTCAGTTTGTGGGTTTCTCTCTTGGTTAGGTTCCATGCTCCAACTCCATAAGTGACTATCGGTAGGATGCAATGGTAGCACTTTTCTTTTGAGGATTATTTGGATCGTCTTCTAATGATTGAGCTAGTTTTGCCGTAAGATTGCCATCCTTGGTTGATTCCCCGCTAGATTTCTTCTTTTTCTTCTTTTTGTGGATTTCATAGAGATTCGTTGTCCTAAGTAGATGTGGTGGTCAACGTTCCCCATTTGCTTTTTGCATTTGTATATGTCCACATTTGCTTCAACTTCTTATTCTGCTTACGCTGTTCCGGCCAAGTGATACATTCTCCAATCATTTCAAATAAGAGTTTCAATATGATATAGCGTAAATTATAATCATTTTGTCGGATCATATATTCTTTTGTTAAAAACATAATTGTTGCGTTGGATGAAACAAATAGAGAAGATATCGGCCAAGAAAAAAACAGAATGAAAATTTAGAGTGTAAAAAGTTATTAAGACCTTTCGCATCCCTAGTGGCTGATTAGCTCAATGGTAAGAGCAACGCTGGGCTCAAGTGGTTATGCTATCAGCCGTAGGTTCGATTCTTGCAGCAGACCCAAATGCATATATATAAACACACACACATGCATATATATGTGATAATTTTAGAGACAATATAATTGGAAACATATATCGTCTGGCACCGAACTGAAGCGAGTATCAAATCGAACAACCAACCATGTAAATGAATAAAGAGAATGAGCGCTGTGTAGGACCCTAACCCCTGTCCATCTGGAAGCAGTCTCAATGCAATTCTGCTGTACGCTGGTGGGCGTTCAAAATAGTGCATCTCTGTACTGTGCGATTGTAAGCATGAATATTTTCACAAAAATACGAATGAATATATATATATATATATATATATATATATATATATATATATATATATATATATATATATATATATATATATATATATATATATATATATATATATATATATATATATATATATATATATATATATATATATATATATATATATATATATATATATATATATATATATATGTGTGTGTTTATTTTTTGTGCATGTTCCAATTTTATCAATAGTATGTATATATCATAGCCTGGACAGTTTACGTTTGACTGAATGTAATAATCTTCAAAATGATTTATTCTCACATTCTGTCATTCATAAACAATCATATATACATACCACTCGAAAGAAAACGATACACACGTACACATTAAGACATGCTAATGTACGTGCATATGTGTGTGAATATTTATGCCTCCGAAATAAAGAAGCGAGTGGTTTGGGTTAGCTCAGTCGGTCGAGCAGAGTCGCATTAAGATTGCTTCCTAGTGGATGTGGGTGCTCATTTTCTTCATTCATTTACGTGCTTTCAAATAGACTCTGTACAAAAATCATTCTGTCGGAAATACACTGTCCAATATAATGATACATTTACATAAATATATGTACACATTCAACACATCCACTTATATATATATATATATATATATATATATATATATATATATATATATATATATATATATATATATATGTGTGTGTGAGTGGGTGGGTGAAAACTGATAGACAGCTATGGGGAATTAGATTGTAATTTAAGTTCAGTTCTAAAGTAAACAAAGTAAATTATAAGAGCCTTTGGTCATGGAGTATGTTAACCAAGATTAATTATACGTACAACTTCAATTACTTAACTTGGAATAAATACACCTACGGCATAATACCTTAAGTGCCACCAAGGACATGTTTAAGCGCTCACACAAGTACACATCTCAAACAAATATGATACTCCTACGTTCAATAAGTAAAGATAAAAATCTTATCTTGGTGTAACACAAGTCGACAAATGCAGGCAGTGATGTTATTTAGACGAGCTAGCAAACCATTCCCCCATGTTGAGGTGTCCCATCAACTCTCTAAAAGATATTCATTATGATTAACTTAATCTGGCACAATGCCACATGTGTACAAAAGTTACAAAAAAGCAAAATCTGAACATTTTGATAATCTTTAAGCAGTTTTGAAGTAATTTGGCAACATGTTAGGAAAAAAAGACTTTCCGTAAATGTGTGAACAGACACTCTCTAATGAGGTTACTCAGTCGGCAGTGAGATGTCTTTGAGTGGGTGGTTCGGGTAAGGATCTTTTATATGTCTGTAGTATATTCTCAAACATCTTAAATCATAATACTTTTATAAACTACGTATTTTCTAAGAAAGTTCAATGTGCACAGAGCCTGACACAAAGATATCAGCTGATTCGTATCTGAGATTGCCTATGTATAATGCTCAATCTATGTGAATTACATTCATCATTGAATAAGGTGCATTGACAAGGAAAGAGATTATGCTGAAAAAAATAGATATATGTCGTAGGAAATATATTTCCACTCATCACTATACCGACCTATTGATGTACATATGTATGTGTGATTTTTTTTCTCTCTTTATCTTCCTGTATGCGTGGGTATGATCGTATGAACATAAGTATGCATGTTATGTGTATATATAATGATCTGCTATTAATATCCTACCTACCACTGCCTTTCTGTCTTAAGTCCTCAGTTCGTTTTTAGTCGACCGAAAACTATTATTTTCCCCCGTTACAAAAGGTTGGTGCGGTTACAGCAAGACATGCAAGGCTAACAAATACTACAGTTACTATCCTCCACATATGGAAAGAGGGGATCCTATCGATTGCTATCACACAACACTCCGCCCTTCAAATGATTGAATGAATCTAGAATAGAGCAAACAAACAAACAAATCATCCAAGAAGCATGTTTGTGATAATCGTTAGCCGTTGTATAATGCAAATCTTTTTTTTCTTCTCTCAGATCCTGACTATGGAAAACAAAACAAGAGAAAAAAAAAATTTAAGTAGAAATAATGGGTTGTTTTTTTCTTCCTGGCGGACAAGTCGTATTGATTATCACGGATAATCCTTGCCAATTGCGATTTTTGTCAACACCTTTTTATGGCTGTAAAATCAGCAATATTCGGCTGTAACTTATTTCCTCTGATTGAAAAACTCCCACAAAGAATTGATCGTCATCATGTTGCTCTCTTGTAGAGCTTTTTCGACGAATGAACCAAGAAATAGATGAATCGTTCGCAGTTCCACTACATATTTGAATACGCTGTCTCTGTTTTGGAACCGACCAGATTTTATCCACTTAAAAGCGTTATAGGAAAAGCTGTTAGCAGCAACGCTGGAAATCGACTGGGCGAGCTGAGTTTAAAGTTCGACAGACTCTGAGATTAACACTTGGGAAAGGCATAAATCTGTATCGTCTCGCACAGCCATGAATGAAACGGTAATAAGGTTAGTGACACTACTTCGGGGCATATCGCAAACATCGGGGTACTAGATGGAACAGAAAAACTTCCGATATGCGAAGCTGTAGACCGAGTTGGGGCACTACTTAAATCTGCTTTACAGGCGTGGCATAAAGGAGTCGACGGGGTGCTTTATCGTCAGACTATCGTCAACAACCTAGTCTAACCTAGTCTACTGCAGTGAAGTGGGTTAAATCCTCCCTATATGCCATACTTGTATTTTTGTGCTAGACTAATATTAACACATTACATTGGTACTTCTGCAAGTTCGTAGCTAAATGATAAAAAAAGAATTCCATATATGCATAGAATGATATAATTCATATGTATCTCATCTAGGTGGGTCCTAAATACATCATGATTTGCCGCCATGATCACGTTCTAACAATTTTTTGTAAACGTATTACAATAATTTGAATATTTTCCTTGAAGTTTTGAATTTGGTTTTAATTGAAAGAAATGTGATTCAATCGTTAGAAATGAAAATTATTTTGGCGTATTTGAAGCAGATTTTAGAGTCTCTTAATGCCAATCTTAACCCCTAAAATAACTTAGATAACAGAATGCTTATTGTCACCTGAGAAAAAAAAAATAAATAAAAAAGGAATAAACTCTGCTATAAATAACCTCCCCCAAATGAAGTAGTTGTTATAGAAATAGAATTTGGTAGAAATTACCTAATTTGATTATTCCTTAACGGGATTTTGAAAATTATTATCAGTATTTTTAAAACAGGATATAGTAAAAATGCATTTATTTAAAGTATCTGCTAACTGTCAACCTTCAAAAGTCGTGTGAATATTCAGTCTCTTTTCCTGTCTAAATTTGACAACAGAAGTATCGATGACCCAAAATAATACAACCCATGACCATCTGCAATCGAAAAATGATACCCCCAACATTAAAAGATGACGTTCATTGCTGTTAGTTAATTATAATCTCATTAAGACTGAAGAAATCTCTGTCGGTTTGTATTTGCTAGATATATTGGTAAGCATGCAAGGCAGTGCTGTGTCGAGTTTAAAGTTGTTTGGATCAGTGGTTCTCGACAAATGTAATGAAAACAAGTAAGGAATTTAAGATCATCATTATCTCCCTTGATTCCCACTTTTTAGAATTACCAAAATTTGTAAACTTGACGATACTGGGGAGAAGTTACCGGAATACTTCGGAGCTGTAATTTCATATGACGGATAGAAAATCATTTTAGATGACTATTATGGTAGGCTGTTCCTCACACCATAAAAGCCTGTCTTTTTCAAATATACATCTTTGGGACAGGCATCACCCTAGTGGCCATTATTCCTGGTTAGGGTAGTCTGTTTTTCAAAGAGGTATGATTGTAAGTGACGGGATTTTTTGATGGGTAGAGTAGCCTTCCATAATATTCGGAAGGGTAAAGTCTCATTAAATCCTCGTACGTTATAGCGACAAAGCGACTCGTATCTTGCTCTTTAACTGATCAAAACCGATATTTAAGTAAAGACGTTGAGTATCCAATATGAACGTGTGCCAATTTATATGTGTCTGTTTTGGGCCAATAGAAATCAATGATGTTCTCAGCAAACGGGAACTCAAAACTGATTAACCGCCGAGAATTCAGCGAAAGCAAGAATAAGTGTTAACATATCATGTTTGTTAAGCTTTGGTTGGTGATTTTTACTCTAAAACAGACCTGCAGAAATGAAATTTCATGTAGCTTAAAACCCCCGAACAGGGTTTTAGTTTGGGGGTGAAATTCACAAAGTAAATTTACAATGTAAATGTGTGTCAAATTGGTCGCTTAATTTGTGCCCAATGAAAGACAAGAGATGGGATTTATTTATTGATCACCCACCCCTTTTTAATTGAATGCGTTACGCAACATCCTACCAAGAGGCTCTGGTAACACAAGTGTTTCTATTGTGCGAATAACCGGATACGTTCAATACATGTCCTAATGAAATCCAACCTGAAGAATGTGGTATAATATAATTGGCTTTTTTTAAATCAACCCCATGTCAACCTATTTTCAATAATTAATAGATTTACCATCAGATTTACCAAAAGTTCGAGGAAAATAATTCAAAGGATGTCTATAAAATGATCTTTTGTAAGCAACATCAATTCAACGCTCTGCCAATAGTTTTAATCGATTCCTTGAGAGAAACTTTCATCAATTTTAACCTAAATGGCATCCTATATTGAAACTGACACTATAGTGAACAACTGTGAATGGCTCTTTTATCGATGATATCTAACTGATTCCACCCTGGAAGTCTTCATGAAATGTAACCTAAGACACTGATCTTCCTCATCCAATTCATACGTTCGACAGACATATTCTATTAAACATCGTATATCGATGCAACCATAAGAAATCGAGTCTTCAATCAAATTCTGTTCGATTTTTTCTTTTCTAATTCTGCCAAGAGGTTGGAAATCATCTGACGGCACCGGAAGTCGCAAAGGCACTTTATCCAATTTGTTGTCGGGCGCTAATGAACCGAAATTCCGGCCTCCTTTCCTCAATGTTCGACCTCTTCGATTAGAATCTAAAAGAATGGCCTCAGGGAATACACTTACTTACCACTAAGCAGTAAACACCAGACATGTCATTTACCCTCGTGTAATTGATAGATGATAGTTATACGGATACCTTCAGGGGATATCGGATTTTTGCTCAAAATATTCGCTATGGTCATAGCAGACGGTCAGATATCTTGCAATTTAAAAGACTGACTTATTTTATAGTTTTGGACGATCCAGATTTAACACTGCAACTGGTTATTATCCTGATCTTGCCAACAGTTTATAATCCACCCCCATGTGATATCAAACAGACACTAACTTTTCTTCTGGATTATTGCGATTGGTATTCTGAATATATATGGGAGCCATTAAACACTAAAATAGTTTGATTGATCTTGATGAAACTTCAACAAGACAGTTAAATATTATCATGCATTGCTATTTAGTGGGTTATTGGAGTTGGGTCTCGGTTTGTACTAAACAAATCAACCATGAATAACTAAGAGAAGCAAGAAGGAGTCATGTACAAATTTCCAGATTACTTGGTGAGTAGAGTAGTTGTGTATTTTTCAACAGCACAAGTGGCCAGTGTTCGAGCCAAGGTAGAATACAATGACCGTAATACTGATTCTCAAGGCAGACCGGCAGCTTCATACCTGGAGATATTTCCCAATTTGACCTGATGCTACTCTTGCTTCAGCTTAGTAAATACACGTGGTTAAAATGGTAATATTTTGTATCAACTGATAACTGATAACTTCTCTTTTGTAGAGGCGTTCTTGCCTATCAATACGAGGTTCTGTCCATCGGTCAGTCACCATATCAAAACAAAGATAGATCCCCCCAAAAAATAAATGAATAAAATGAAAATATAAATAAATAGAATGGAGAGAAAAAAACCCTAAAGGAAAGACAATCTCCCCCGCTAAACAGGCCATAAAACATAAAAACAAACGGTTAGATTCCAAGACGGGTTGGTAGCCAATAATAAATTCTTGCTATTCCAAGCCGGGTTCGAGTGTAGTACTCTTTAGCAAAGTAAAAAGAATAATTAAATTTTTCTACTGTTAAAAAGTAACCTGTGGGCCTCACCATAGCAAGAGGAGATCAAGACTGGATTAGTGAACCAAACTATGGACTGTTGAGGAATCATACTTTTTATCTTCCATGTATGCTAGACGTGAAGCAACTTTTTGAAGCAAATTCATTCGAAGTATTCTTTTTATGAAAACAAAAATTTTTAGTATATTTGTTTTTAGAAGAGCCAAGTACAAATATGTTCCTGTCAAAATGCAGAGGTTATACTGAATGTTCACACAATTTGATGTAATATAATGTATAGAAAAGATGTGAAGAGTATATAGGTGTATAGATATTAAGAAATATAAGGATTTTTAGAGAGTTTTTGTTTGTGATTCTTTTAAAACAACGTCAGCAGAGAAAAAATAGATTTATAACAAGGAGGGAGTAATAAAGTAATAACTTTAAAACAACAGGGAGAGAACTCTTTTGCTTAGGTTCGGCATTGATATTACGAGCAGTATTCCAAGGGGGACCACAGAATTGAAGTTGTACATTATATATTGCAATCTAAGTATTGAATGGTTGATTTGTTCAATCTTTATCGCATCATACATGTTTCCATCATTTGAAAGTTTTGTCACAATCTTCGTTTTATTCAGCTTCTCTGGTCATTTGTGAACGATCTGAGTATTTTTTAATTGTCAGATGAGTGGCAACATTGATATATATATATATATATATATATATATATATATATATATATATATATATATATATATATATATATATATATATATATATATATATATATATATATGTAATCTGCCATCCCATCAATGTAATAATGTCCGGCTGATGCTTTCCAGTCAATTTTAGTCCCGTATCCATGGAATAGAAAGTATTCAAGTGTTTGAAATTGACATCGATTATTTTAATCAGGAAAAGTATTGTAACATAACAAAAATAACGAATACTTAAAATACAGAGGTTTTTCAATGGAAAACGTTTCTTTAGCAAAACAATTGCTGTGGAGTTGATGCCTTATCTGCACAATTGTAAGAGATCTGTTGTTGAATGCAATTAGCTTCAGGAATGAGGCCGTTGCCAAAAGAACTTATCATTCTGAATGTGATGTCTACTGTAAGTATTCTTCTATGTTATACATCTCTTCTAGTTTTCCCAAGGGAGACAAGAAAATTCGACCAAAAGAATGTGACCAAGATTTATTTACTCGAATTGTTATGCCTAGTTTCATCCGATACTCAAACAGAAAATGTAGTTTTCAATTGGTGGGGTATTTCACCTACTTTTTTTTCTTTTGCAGTTTGATTCAGCTGGGTCTCAAACAGAAAATGTTGTTTTTAGTCGGTTAGGTATTTTACCTAATTCTCTTTGTTATGGCTAGATTCAGCTGATTCTCAAACAGAAAATGTAGTTTTTAGTCGGTGGAGTATTTCATCTAATTTTCAGGATGTCAATCCAAGGGCTAGTGAGTCAATGTCAAGGAGTCCCTGTATAGTGAGACTTTAGATCCTGCTCACTGTCCTTTGTCTGTAGCGCGTTATTTGACCACTAATTCCCTTTTACTTTCTTCTGGCAATCTAGAGTTGAATTAGGATACGTTGCTGATCATCCAATCCGATTATATGCATTTTATGGCGATCCTCGTTAGCAAAGGCATATACTTTAATTAGTATTAATTGTCAGATGAGTGCCACACTGCCTACGCCCGTTGGTCTCGTTATTACAGTAATGACAACCACTTATTTGTTAAGGATCTCGCATCATTCCAATCATTCATTTTTAATTGGGTAAACTGATAATCTCACCTAATTATAATAGCAAGCCCAAGATAAAAAAGGAAACATCTGTTTATCTCAGAGGATAATATAAAAATAGAAGTGAGACAACTCGGTCACTTTAGATACGCGTCGTAAGGCACATAGGAAATACTTGTCTCGATCCCACTTATAGCTAAAGTGTACAGGCAAACCGTTTCACTGTCATTAAAGAACCATGTAGGAACATTTAGTATTTATCATAAACCGTCAACATACGTTTACTGCTTGTCTGGCCATAGATGTATGTATGCATGTATGTGTGGTTGACTGGGGACGACGACGGCACCTTTTGTATTCCTCTCAGTTACACAGACACTATTTAGACTTGACCAACGTAATCTTTGTATTCCAAAATTACATCTGTCTGCTAGTGATCTGCACTATTCAAATATTATGACTTATCGTTTATGATATTAATTTGCACGGGAAGATAATTAGGGACTATTGCAACATGTTACAAATCTCATCGCTTAACATTTGCTTTCTGTTTCAATGAGCATTATATTTCCAAAATATCTTAAGAATTTGCTAATTATTATAATAATCATTATCATTATGGAAAAAACAACGAAACAGATAGCAAACATTATTATTATTATTATCATTATTATCATTATTATTATTATTGTAATATATGTGCAAACAAATAGTAAAGACATCATAAAGAGAGCCTGAAGCAGGGAGGATAGAGACTAAACAGACCAAGGCACCGCTGGAGACTGCTCGAAGGAGAGGGCTAGAAATTTGAAATCTACGACCCAAACTGTTAGCCGTGACCTAACTGAGAGAAGAGACGAGGAGAGAGAAGGGGGAGACACACACACACACACACACACACACGCACACACACACACACACACACGCACACACACACTACAAATGCTGTTGGAGGTACGAACCACAGCGATGCTGTGATAAGCGAAGTAGATACAAAAGGAGAACTGAAGACCTGAAAAAAACTTACTGTTACTCAGCCTTCAGCGATAACCACCGGACTGTGAGAGTGTGGAAGGGAAAGCTGGTGACCTGAGGAAACTTGCTGTCATGAAGTCTCTAGTTGTGACCATCAATTAACTTGTGTAAATAATAATAATAATAATAAACTGACCACCTCATCCAGGCAAGAAGACCGGACTTGGTAATTGTAGACAAGAAAAAGAAGTCCTGCCAAATAGTAGACGTGGCTGTACCTGCAGACCATAGAGTAAAAAGGACGGAGAGTGGAAAATGGGAAAAATACCAGGACCTAGCAAGAGAATTAAGTTCTAGCTGTTATTACTATTATTATAATCATTATCATCATCAACATTATTATTATTAGATTGATCTGACCTACCATTAAAATAATAATAATAATGATAATAATGATAATAATAATAATAATAATAATAATAATAATAATAATAATAATTATTATTATTATTATTATTATTATTATTATTATTATTAGGAATCTCACACCAGTTGCCTGGTGGTAACCGCTGGAGTTTGAGTGACAGCAAGTCTCCTCAAGTCTCCAGCCCTCCTCTCCTAGTACTAGCAGGTCGCAGTAATTCTGCGATTTACAGTTTAACACCGGTTGCCCAGTGGTTATCGCTGAGGGCTGAGTGACAATAAGTCTCCTCAGGTCTTCAGCTAACGTCTCCTCCCTCTTTCGCATATCATGACAGAGCTACAATTCGTTGCAGTACTTATATCTCTAGCACCTTCCTCAGTACCCGTGCAGTTCCCAGTAGTGCTGTGGTCTGTACGGTCTCTATCCTCCCCCTAATCCCAATCTCCTCCAGTCTCTCCCTCAGCGTTCTGGGGACAGTTCCTAGTGCTCCCACTATGACTGGTACTACCCTGGTTTTCATGTTCCACATTTTCTTTAACTCCCTTGCTAGGTCCTGGTATTTTTCCCTTTTTTCACCCTCCTTCTTTTTTACTCTATGGTCTGCAGGCACAGCAACGTCTACTATTTGGCAGGCCTTCCTTTTTTTGTCTACTATTACTAAGTCCGGCCTTCTTGCCTGGATGAGGTGGTCAGTTTGGATGTCAAAGTCCCACAGTAGTTTGTGGTTGTCATTCTCCAAAACTGCCTCTGGCTTGTGCTGATACCACTTTTCCCCATGGTTGAATCCCATTTGTTTACTTAGTTCCCAGTGTATCATCGTTGCTACTCTATCGTGTCTATGCTTATACTCCTTCTGGGCGAGTTGACTACATTCACTAGTTATGTGGTTTACTGTCTCATCTCTTTCACCGCACATGCGGCTTTTGCTGTTTGTCTGTGTTCTGTCGATTTTTGCTTTTATGTAGTTTGTCCTTATGCTTTTGTTTTGGGCTGCCATGATGAGCGATTCTGTTTCTCTCTTAAGGTTTCCCTTTCGTAACCACGTCCATGATTTCTCGTCTGCTATATCTTTTATCTGTCTTTTAAACTCGCCGTACAATTTTTTCTCTTCCCACTTTTCTTTTCTAGTTTGCTGTACCGTTCCATTGCTTTCTACTTTGTTTGTTGCACTATCCCTCGCGCTCTTTATGATTTCTTCACTATTTGTTTGCACATATTTATCTAGGACTACTTTAGCTCTCTGGACACAATCTTCTATGCTGATGAGCCCCCTACCACCTTCTTTTCTCTTAACGTATAGTCTATCTGTATCATCCCTAGGGTGTAATGCTTTATGCATCGTCATAAGTTTCCTTGTTCGCCTATCCATTGATTGGAGCTCTTCCTTTGTCCATCCTAGGAATGGTCCTGTATACCTAACTACTGACACAGCCCAGGTGTTCATTCCTTTTATTAGATTTCTGCTATTTAATTTGGTTTCTAATATTTTCCTTATCCTTCTAAGGTATTCCCTCTTAATTTTCTCCTTCATCTCTTCCCGTTTTATCGTGTCACATTCAAGGACACCTAGGTACTTGTATCGGTCTTGTGCAGTCAATGCCCTAATCTTGTTGTTGTCCGGAAGTTCAATTCCCTCAGTCATTGAAAGCCTTCCTTTGTGCATTACCATGATTGCGCATTTTTCTATCCCAAATTCCATTCCTATGTCCTCACTATATTCCCTTACTTCGTTGAACAGAGTCTCAAGCTCTCCCCTGTTTTTCGCAAACAATTTAATATCGTCCATGTACATTAAGTGGTTGACCTTTCCTTTTGTTTTAGAGAAGTGGTATCCTTTGCTGTTTTTCAGGATTCCGTTAAGCGGTATCATTGTTAGAACAAATAATAGTGGGGACAACGAGTCCCCTTGGAAGATCCCCCTTTTTATCCCTACCTCGGCTAGTTTGTCCCCTGCGGCTGTCAAATCTACTTTCCAGTCTTCCATTGAATTACCAATGAATTTAACCACCGGTTCGCTAATTTTGAACATTCTAAGGCATTCGAGTATCCAGCTATGTGGAATCATATCGTATGCCTTTTTGTAATCTATCCATCCCATTGCGATATTCTTTCTCCTTTTCCTTACTTCTTTCAAGATCATCTGGTCTATGTAGAGTAAATCGTTTGCCCCTTTGGTTCCTATCCTACACCCTTTCTGTTCTTCTGGTAGTAGCCCCCTTCTATCCATTGACATGTATATTCTCTCTGCTATTTGCCCGGTCAGGATTTTCCACATAAGTGGTAGGCAAGTGATTGGTCTATAGTTGCTTGCTATGTTCCCCTTTCCCGGGTCTTTTTGGATGAGGGTGATTCTGCCTTTAGTCATCCATTCTGGTGCTTTGCCTTCATTCAGACAATTTTGGAGTAGGTGAGTGAGTCTGCCGTGTAACGTGGTAAATTTTTTGAACCAATACCCATGGATCCCGTCGGGACCCGGTGCTTTCCAGTTGGCTACTTTCCTAAGAGTATGTTTCAATGTGGTTTCATTCAGTACTATTGGTTCTCCCTTGTCTATATCTCCTAGTTCTTTTCTCATGTTTCCTAACCATTGCGGTGTTACGTTATGTCTTTTTGGGTGCCCCCATATGCTATTCCAATAGTTATTGGCCTCTGTGGCATCTGGTTTCATGTCCTGCCTTCTTTCCCCATTTAAATCTCGGTAAAACTTTTTCTCATTGTTTTGGAATGTGCAGTTTTGTGTGTATTGGGCCGTTCTTAGTCTGTATCTTTTTAGTCTTGCCTCTTTGGCTAGTCTTTTCTGGTGTAACTCTTCGACTACAGTTGCGATGCCTTTTTGCGTTACCTTGTATTTGTTATAAAGTCTTACTCGTGGTCTGTCTGTGTGTGGTGTATTTCTAAGCAGTACTTCATCTCTCTGTAGTTGGGAGATCTGCCTTTGTAACCTTCTCTCCCAGTTGGGTTTCCCTTCCCTATATTTGCTCGAGTTCCTATTATTATTATTATTATTATTATTTTAATGTTAGGTCAGATCAATCTAATGATAATAATGTCGATCATGATGATAATGATTATAATAATAGTAACAAGAGCTACAACTTAAGAGTGAAACAGTACCCGTTGTTATTGGAGCCCTTGGTGTCATAAAAATGGTGTATAAGAATATTCAAGTGGAATACCAGAAAACCAAAGCATCTGTAAAATAGAGAAAATGTCTGCCCGGGCACAGCCCAGGGACCAACCATATCCTTTGCAAAGCACCGTCCATGTAAATATTTTGTCTTTCATTCAACTAAGTACAGTTTCTCGTGTAGACTGTTATATTAACCCGTCCTTTTGAATATATATATATATAAATATATAAAATACCGTTGCTTACAAAATCATGAGATTGTTGCCTGCCCTAAGTTTCTGGCTGGATACCACAAGACATAAATAAGTCCTCTCCCATTGTAATGGTGTATGTGTGTCTTAGAACATAAAAATAGCCAGCAGAATTTTCTACCCGCCCTCTCTGTTCATCTTGTCTCTGATATCTATCTCACATGAGCTCAACGATACCACATACGGGAGTAGAATCTGTAACATGACCCTGACCTAATATTCTATATGGATGATTCGAAGCTCTGCAAATGGGATGGTGAGCAAGTGGAAATACTGTAGAAGACTGTTAAGAGAATTTGTGACGCCACTGGGATGGAGTTTGGACTTGATAAGTTTGCAAAAGCTACATTCGAAAGGAGAAAATTAACCACTCATATATCCATTGATATAGATTTAGATACCAAGCTCAAGGAATTTGATCGAGTGAAAAGCTGTGAATATCCAGATATAAATGAAGATAAAGGTATACAACACAATAACACACAAAAAAAAGAAAAGAACTCTATAAAAAAATGAGACTTATAATGGAAATAGTCCAATATAGCCTAAACATCATGAACTGGCTAGAAAATAGCTAACAACAAATAAAATACACCACTCAAAGGCAGATATATATATATGTATATATATATATATATATATATATATATATATATATATATATATATATATACTTTTCTGCCAAGAAAGGAGGGTATTCGGGGCTCATTCAACTAGAACTATCATTCATAATCACCATCATCGGTCCTCAAACCTACATCCTAACCGCAAACGATTGAACTGGTGATTAAAACACGAGAGAAACAAAAAACTGCATTCCATTCGGAAGGAAACAAATAAGCACAGGAAAAAACTTATGATGAACTTGTGATGTAAGCAAAGCAAAGACTGACTTGACAACTAGAACAGCTTCGAGAGTTAAAGATCAGACTACACAGGAAGGAATAAAAAATACTACAGGGTCAGTTGAAAGAGAAACCAGTCAACGACCAATACCCACTTTGTACCAAAAGAGATGATGTAGATCAGAATAAAAACAACCACCCACCAGTGGTGGCAAAGTGCAGAATTTAAGGTCGGAACGGAGGATTTCATACTATGAGCCAAGGACCAGAACCTAAAAACATGAAGCTGCCATGCTAACATACTGAGAAATGGTATTCATATCACACGTAGACTATAATAATAAGACCACGAAATCGCAAGGGGCTCGGATCTTGCAGCAAATTAGTATAAGATAACACATGGCAAAATCAGGTAGCATCTACACTGGATTATCTGCAAATGTTGTAACGCCCCAAATTCTTAGAACAGCGGCTTAAACGAATCACAGCGGCAAAAGATATGAGCATATTATGGACTCCTCTATGCACACTGATAGAACTATTAACTCAACGAGTCAAGATATTAGAGTGAAAGACTTCAAAGAAAAAATACGCCTTCTAATAGATATGACGGTCCAAGTGGATATAAACATTGCAAGGAATTCGAGAAACTCTCAAAGACCTTGAAAAAGAAATCTGTAGAATGTGGCAACTCAGGACAAAAATAATACCTATTGTTGTTTGGGAATTAAGATGAAAAGGGAAAAGTGTACTCACCGATAGCATACCTAGAAATCCCAGCATATATGATATATAAAAAAAAAGCTCTTACCTTCACAGCACACATTATTAGGAAACTCCTGTCAAAGTATGTACTATACCCATTATACATCACTGTATTTACATATATAGAATTATGTTAGGGGAAACTTTGTATTGTCTGTCTCTCTCTAAATATATAAGACCTGCTTCCATTTTTTCTTCTTCTTTCTCTGAAGCCATAACCTAGAGTATTGCTCGGCTTAAGTCTCTGGTTCAGATCCGGCTGGTGGCTAAAATAAACTGAAACAAAAGTCAACAAAAAGGACAACATCATCTCCATCATCCTCATCATCATCATGATAATACTGATGATGATGATGATGATGATGATGATAGTAATTATATAAGGTATCATAGAATACATTCAAAAACTCAAATCGTGATGGGCTGGCCATGTTGCGAGAATGTCAAAAAAACGCTGGATATCACAACTCATAACGTGAATCCCCAGCAATCATCTGCAAAATTGTGATCGACAAAAGAAGATGGTGTAACGATTTAGACAAGTTCAGGAGATATTAGCGGTGCGACATTCAAGATCGAGATGACTGGCGGATCTCGTTGAATGTCCCACCACAGAAATTAAAAAACTGCTGCTGCTGCTGATGGTGCTGCTGATGGTGCTGAATTTGTTATGAACCAAAATGATGAAGAGGAAACAACACACACAACAAAAATCTAAAAACAATACGATAGATGTAAAGTAACTTGAACCAAACTGACAAAAAGACGTACAAGATAGAAGAACTTCGAGACAGGTGAAGAAAATACGGAAAAAGTCCATTCTTATTATTATTATTATTATTATTATTATTATTATTATTATTATTATTATTATTATTATTATCATCATTAAGAAATACTGAGGGGAGTGCAGTCATATTACAGTAGTATGCTGTCACTTGATCCCCAGCAAGAGAAAGTCATGTGAACAATTGCCAGCAGATTTATGCTTGTATTCTGTATTGTCTATTTTCGTTCTCCTCTGCAGGAATCAGAGCTAAATTGTTGAATCTGACCCACCATCAGCTTAGGGACAACAAATTTCAACTTTTTCGAATTTACGGGATTTTCATATTCTCTAGACACTATGTATCAGTTCGTGGTACTGACCACACCGTTCTAAGTAATAAACTCAAAATTTTGCATCCATACTCCTTTTGCATTTTTGTTGTTGTTCAAAATCACGTGCCCATTTGTTTTTTTTAGTGGGGTTTCAATCTGTAACTTATCCTATATCAATCCCTTAGTTTGTGTCCAACGTAATTCGGGCTTGTTGTTATGGGAATTCAGACTATTTTGTATTGATCCTGGCTCAATAATCTTCCATTTAACTGGAATTGGCATAGGTTTATGGAACATAGGGACACAAGAGACAGGAGCAGGATCATCATCATCATCATAATAAGTCTTTTAACGTCTGTCGTTGGACATAGACCTTCCCCAGGACTCACCACAATTCTATTTCACGGGCGTCACAGAGCCAGTATTTCCTGTATTTGTCCACTTCATCTATCTATCTTGTGTTCTGTCGGCCTCAGTTTCTCATGTGATTTCTGGGGATCCATGTTGTGAGATGTGATGTCCATCGGTTGTTTCTCATTCTTACAACATGGCCTGCCCATTGCCATTTTAGTTTTTTAATAGTTTCTATGATGTCACGGACATCTGTTTTCTTCCTTATATACTGTGCTGTCTTGTAAGGTTGAGTATGATTCTCTCATGCACACGTTGCATAATCCTCAGTTTATAGGTCTGTCTCTTGGTTAGGTTCTATGTTTCAGCTCCATAAGTGACTATTGAGAGGATGAATTGGTTGCATACTCTTCTTTTTAGGATTATTAGGATTGAAATTTGAGCTTACTCTGCCGAAGGCTTGACATCCCAAAGTGATTCTTTGCTTGATTTCCTACTCTTCTGAGGATCCCATGGAGATTCGTTGGCCCAAGTAGATGTAGTGGTCTACCTTGCTTAGGTTTGCATCTTATATGTTGACGGTTATATTCTTATTCTCAACATGATTATTGCACGTTATTTTCGTTTTACTGAAGTTTATGTGTAACATGATCATCAGGACAATAAATACTATGTATCCACCAGATTTCAGGCTTGTTCATGTATTTTCTATGTACCGTGTCTTAGTTCAGATGGAGCTAAGTTGGCCTATTCTAAACTTCCAAAACCAGTGAAAACTCACGTGCAGGGTAGGAAAGGGTGGCATTTCCGAATTTTTCGTTAACCAAGATTAAACGAATAATCGGGATCCTTAGATTCACTAGTATCAACCTATTCCACAATCAATCCTTGGCCAATACCAAACCGTTCAGACGGCAGGGTTGGAGCGGTTGGTGCTGCTTAACAAATGGTTATTAGAGCAGTATGTACCACTTGCCAAATACCTAATTCTCACAGCTAAACATTATATATATATATATATATATATATATATATATATATATATATATATATATATATATATATATATATATATATATATATATATATATATATATATATATATTCTACAAAGGTTTTACTGCTATACATTGTACCCAAGCTTCACAGCTTCAAAAACTAAACATCAAAAACTTTTTCAAAATATTTCTGTCACTTCAGTCACCCATTTTCAAATATCTGTCAATGAAATGTATGTAACACACACGCACACACACACACACAATATATATATATATATATATATAATATGTATTTTTTAAAAAAATAATCTGCTGAAACTGGCACCAGACATAGGTTTCTTCAGGTTTCAAGAAGTCTGGCTGCCTATGCATGTATAAATTATGTATTGTGCATGTATTGGGGATGTTCTATTTACAATCTAAGCTCATGTTTAATTGGTCCCTAAGTTTTAATCAACTGGAGGTCATACTATCTCTTTGAAAATTCGGTGTTTTACAGTGGTCACTGCCGAAAAATGTAAGTGAAGTAACTCACTCACTGATAATCCCTTTGTCGAATTTTTTATTCATCGCCCCCAACATGACAAGCTACTGGAAAACATGGGTCACGTGAAGTTCCTATTGATTAACAAAGCAGACATATTTTTTTTACTTGCTTCCCATTTAAATAAGACAGATGGTCTGCGTAGTTTCAACGATACGAAATTAAATTAACCTGAAATGATTCATCATTTGCATCATTTGTAGCGTCCGTCGTTGTGAGAATAATTAAACCTATTGAATTTCAGTGATTCATTTCTAAATAAAAATATCGGATCTCTAAAACCTTAATTATAACCTTGTAAATATAGCCATCAATATCAGCTTTTTTAGTGTACATAGACCTTCAACAATATTTGCCTAACCTCTCGATCGTGGAGTCAGTATTTCCAGAACTTGTCTAGTTCATCACCCCGCCCTTCTCTGTGCTCGACTGCAATTTTGCTTTCAATTTCTGAGGATACAACATGACCAGTTCATTATCATTGAGTTTTCTCATGCTTTCAATATTTCTGACCTCGATTTGTTTTCTAATACACTGTGCTGTCTCGTGGTCTCTAAACTTGATGCTGAGTATGATTCTCTCCTGTGTGTGTTGCATAGTTTTCAGTTTTAAGGTTTTCCTTCCAGTTAGTTTCAATGTTCAGATCCAGGGGTGACTATCAGGGGGGGGGGGCGCATTAGCTGTAAACATTTCTTTTTTGTCGATTTTTGGTTCTCTGAGACTGAGTTCGCACTACCCACGTACATTATCATTCACTTGATTCTTTTGTCTTTTGATGACTTTGTGGAGATTTGCTGTCCAAGGTAAATGTAGTAGTCTTGGGTCAAAGGCTTTGTTTTCGATTTTGATCATTGTATATCGGTCTTCATAAGAAAACCACCTCTTGTTGATGGTTAATAATCACTTCATAGCTGAAATAAGGCTCCTTTTCTTTGTTATGTTTTTAAGATAATAATTATTTGTAGGGGAGATCTCCGAATTTTTAAATGGTATAATTATTCAAAGCATATCCTATATGTAACTGCATCCATAAACGGTTTTGACTGATTATCAATACTAGTTATTTAAGCTGTACATTCATTTAGTCTCATATGAATATTTATTTTCTTCCCCACGAGGGAAATAATCATACATGATGTCGTGTTTAAAATGAGGACTCTCCCGCATAAGGTTGGGTCGTTTCAGACATTGTCCTATTCCCCTGGCTCTTTCTTCTTGATGATCATTTTCATGACGGACCAGATGAACACATCTCTCTCCAGTAATATATTCTACCAATTGTAGTTATTCATATACAAGGTAGCATGGCCTCGTTCATCATACGATGAGAGTAAAATTGGATTTAGTGAGCTGCATTGCTGGAGTAATTTCGATATCAGTAGAAGAGATTGCCATATTTTAACCAATGAAACCTATTGCAAAGACAAGAGACCTTTATCTTTCAGAAAATATACATGAAAGCAGATATGCTATCAGAATACATCATCAGCACCATCATCATCATCCTTTTAACGTCTGTAGTTGAACATAAACTGTCCCCAGGATTCGTGACACCTTTCAATCACGGGCTCCATATCTCCGGAATCTGTCCAAGTTGTCACGCCATCTTTTTTTTCCGGCCGCCATTGTTTGGCATACAATCTCTGCGAATCAACATTGATTGTTGTGGTGTTCAGCGGTTGTCTGACATTTTGGAACATGACTACCCATTGCCGGTTGAGTATTCTGACTGACTCTACGATATCTCTTACTCCATTTTCTTCTTTTTACTGTGCTGTCATGTGATCCATGTGATCCCTATATTTGATCTACACGTACAGAAAATACACATGAATCTAATAACGTTTTAACGAACTACATATTCTACTAGCTCTTCCCATAAAACTTTGCGTAAGTTGAAATGACGTAAAGTGAAGAAGCAATGACGATTATATTATATGAGATCATTTTTTGAACGTTCTGAACTAAAAGAAATGGTGAACATGGTATGTTAGGTAGAGTCCCTGGAGGTTGAGGTGATGGGTGGTATAAGAGAAGTTTTTTTGGTAAATATTCCCCTGAGAAGTGTAAGTCAAAAAAGCTTTCAGGATTTATTTTAACAATAAAAACTAAAACAAAAAAATATAGACTTTTCTCCAACTGATTCATACTTTTGTTATGTGTTCGCTAATTAAGTCGATGTTAAGAGTTTTCTACTAATTATGTTAATGTTAGAGTCACAGTACTAGATATGAAAACATGCGTAAGGTTCCAATGTTGATACAAAGGCCGAGAGTCGAAAGTGTTTGTACGTCTTACAACAACAAAAACATGACGCTACACTTCATAGCTTTTTTAGTGAGAAAAATTGTTAAAATCTCCTTAATTTGCAGATACATATTAAAGGATATATGTGTGTGTGTGTGTGTGTGTGTGTGTGTGTGTGTACGTGCGTGTATATCTTAAATAGTAAACAAAATCCTTCTTAATAAGCTTTTTTGTCTGAAACTATGGAGGATAGCACATCAGAAAGGGGCTAAACAAGTAGTGGACTATAAGAGTTGTGGTGCATAGCACCCTGACCCGACAACTGCGGGTTGCTGGGGTTGTGAGGCGCAACATATCCGAGGAACTGTGGAAGAATCTAAAAGAAAAAAAACCTTAAAAAATTCAGGGGGCGCTCTCGGACGCCACTGTTATAAAAATCCAAATTCGAAAGAGAAAAATCGTTTAGAACTTTTTTGGAAAACGATGGAAGTGTGAGATGTATAAATATTCTGTTTGATACGTATCTAATAATTACAGAGAATTTGAAATTCAGTACCAGCGATAGACTTTTGAAGGATAAATATTCCAGAATTTCTTTCATATCGATTGAGATAACTTTCGATTCGTTCCAGAGTTCTGCATCATTCAAATCTTTTAATGATGCTTGTAATTATTCTGACGAAAGAAGATTTTCCATAATGGTAATTAAATGGGATTAAATAGGATTAATCTACTGTAATAACAGGAAAAAGTTGTTTGATCACCATGGAAAAAAATGACATGCATGATTCAACACAATGGATTACCATGTTTCCAAATACAAACACATCTGAGAGCTCTTTCAGAAAGTAATTGTCTCCAGCGAAGCCTAGCGTAATAGAAGAATCATTTTGTAAGTTGAGCAATATTTAGATGCATTGATTTTGGAAGATATGCGTGTCGACGAATTCGAACAGTTCAAATCACCTCTAAGCTACAATGCGTTGTCATATAAAAATATGACTATAATAGATGACAATATTTGGTTTAGAAAACGCAAGATGATTAGTGATGATCCTTAATTTGAACGTAAAAAAATATTCGGCTTATTGAGTAAAAACAATAAACTGATTCAAATACTTTGTAAATTAGCTATATGGAACATCATGTTTACTGTTTTGTTCGACTATCTTCTGCCACCCCTCAGGCAACTTCATAATTCCAGCCGGGACAGTTTCCATCTTTATCAGCGAAAAAAGTGACTTTTGCAGTCTTCCAGAGAATAGAAATGTTTTCTTTGTATTAGGAAAATACATACTGAAAGAAATGGTAGATCTGGTAAATTGTAACGAATATGTGTCATGGTATCAAATGAAGCTGATTAATGAGTGATTATCACACCATCGTTATAATGGGTTGGTGTGTTATATGTCTCTTTCTACCCTTTAAGCATATCAACGAACACACACACACACACGTGCATACACATACACACACATATGCACACGTCTGTACGAATAAATATGTATATAAGTGAATAATTGCGAATGAGACTAATTCAGGAGTAAAAGTATATGGAAACATTATTTGTTGCAATTATTATCCAGAAAATGATTAAGTAATATGTTATACATGTTTCGGAAAGGTTTCCAATCTCCAGGAGCACGTACGTGCTTTTTATGCCTAAAAGGTTTTCAATACAAAAAAAGAAAGAATTAACATAAGGTATTTTACTTTTAAAATGAAAAACTGGAATCAAAAATGAAGATTTATGGGAGTGCAGTGAGTTCCAACTGTTTCATGCATGTGAAATAATCTCTGTCTCTCTCTGTCTCTCTGTCTCTCTGTCTCTGTCTCTGTCTCTCTCTCTCTCTCTCTCTATATATATATATATATATGTAATCATAAATTGTATTTCATCAAATATAAACTTATTTGGAATGATCTGGCGTCACTACACATTTTATGTATCGATCACCCTAACCAATGTAAATAGAAAAAATGATAACAGAAAATGGGGCTGCTAAAGGACTCGAACCTCCCACTGAGAAGGTAGCTGCTTCAACGTCACGATGCTCTCAATGTCGTGCTGAACAGCCGCCGGTAATGCAGAGGACCCTAAACTGCTTCCGACCAACGAAATTCTCATCTCATTCATTCTCTGTTTATTCGCTTTTTCCAACGCGACGGTTACGTATTAGGATACACACACACACACACACACACATACACACACACACACACACACACATATATATATATATATATATATATATATATATTTATATATATATACACATATATATATATATGTGTGTGTGTGTGTGTGTGTGTACAGAGCATATGTACGTGTGTGTTTCTATGAAGACATACATAAAAGATCACCTTTGACCTCATGAGAATCAACTGAAGAGTTAACTTGTTTCATTGTCGCTCTCTTCCTAAGTGGCACATTCACAAGTGCCAATTATAGGAGGAGAACGACCTGGGAATAGGTAAAAGTAAATCTAATGAATATTGAACAGCTTTGAAATCATGAAATATGTAAATCGATTTGCAACAAAAGCAGTATAAAATGTTTATTTAGTCTAAATTATTCAAATACTGGGCTGAAGGAAGTCAGAATGGTAACTGTTTCTACATTTATCTCTTGAGTTGCGTCTAGATTCGCTGCTTTCTTTTACAACCGACAAATGGGAAACGATAAAAAGATAATAAATCGAGAGAACATTAGGAAAAACTGAAGCATTCATGGGAAAGTAGTCGAGACAAAGCTTTTATATTTCCTCTGTGAATTTAGAATTTCGGCTAGTATCTGGGTAATATATATCTTAATTTTGTGTTGACTTTTTTTTCAAATGAAAACTAAGTTAAGGCCATCAATCTACGACAATATATAAACTGAATACATCAGAGGTAATAATATAGTTTTTGAGTGAAAAATTCGATTTGTTGCGTTGGGTGAGAAGATATGAAAGACATAGTTTTCAATGTGCTGTGTAATTCTAATTTGGATTTCCCCAGGTGTGGCTGATGATCCTTGCTTATAGTATGATGAAACCATCGAAGAAAATTGATAAATCCTATCGTTTTCCTCCATTGATTATTATAAAAAAGCCTCCTCAACTTAGAAAAAAAAACAACCCTAAAACAACATAAAGTTTCCCATCAATACTAACCATCAGAAAACTCAAATGACAAGGAGCTGGTCATGTTGCAAGAGTATCAGAAAACTGCTGAACATCACAACTCATAATGTGGACACCCAGAGAGAATATGAGAAATTTCGGCCAGCGGAAAATAAGTCGGCGTAACGGACTATACAAATTCAGAAAGTACTTGCTTCATGACGCCTGCGATAGAGAGGTCTGGCGAATCTGGTAGATAGTGTATGTCCAACAACTGACGGTAAAAGGCTGATACTGATCGAGTGCGTGTATATCTTTACATTAGTATTCTGTGTGTACGTCTAAGATTTTGATACTTACTTCTTTTCAGACTGTAAGTAAAATCGAACTCTAGTTCAGGTTGGAGCTGATAAAAACAACAGGAAATATCTTCACCAAATAATGGGGTATCAGCTCGTCACATTTTGTCTATTTCGTTTATTCAAACCAAATCTCTCTCTCTCTCTCTCTCTCTCTCTATATATATATATATATATATAAAATGATGTGAAAAAATTGATCAGCATATAGGTCCATCATCATCATCATCATCATCATCATCATCATCATCATCATCATCAGTCTTTTAGATTCCGTCTTTGGACATAGACTTTCGAGTCCTTTCTGTGTCCATATAGCTCGTCATGCTATCTTACTTTCTGTCGACATCTATTTCGCATATGATCCGTGTGGATTCTCGCTGTGAGTCTTGATTTCAAATGGTTGTCTGAAATACTTTCAACATGTCCAGCCCATTGCTATTTGAGTTTTATAACTATTTCTATGATATCTCAGACCTCTGTTTTTTCACTAATTCACTGTGTTTTCTTTTGATCTCTTCATGTGAGCTTGAGTATGATTCTCTCATGTACTTGTTACAAGATTTTCAGTTTAAGGATCAGTCTTTTGGTTGGGTTCCATGTTTTAGCTCCATGGATGTCCGTCGATAGGATACATTGGATGTATACACCTTCTTTTCAGGACTAGTGGGATTTTCTTGTTATTGAAATTGAGCTGAGCAAACAAGTCATGCATCCAAACGAATTTGTTTGCTATTCATACAATACACAAGTTGCAGAAATCATCTTCAGAAGAAATAGAAAAAGTTTGGTTTGACCCTGCAGCAACCAGGCTTGTTACAACTGAATTCCTTCGATGATTTTGTTTTGTCTCGAAATCACAAAAAATAATTTCTAAATCTCGCTGCATACTCAATAATAATTTTTTTCTTGACTCTTTTTTTATGCTTTAATTCTGTCTGCATCATAAACGTTCAGGGCACTTTCAAAACGTATTTGGTTTTTGACTAATTCGATTAAAATGTGTTTTCTCCAATAAAGTAAGAAACAAAAGCAGTAGCGTCTCTAAAATCGGCTGGTGACAAGGAAAACGTGTCTCTGGAGGGAAAAAAAACTGTCATATCATAGAATATAACAGAATTTTCAAAGCTCTAATTAGATATATTGTACGAAAAAAAGTCACTCAGAATATTTGAGAGTTTTTTTTCCTTCAGTATGTGTCAAAGAATGCTCTACCATTACTACCCTGGAGGCAGATAATCGTGCGTGGCTTGAAACATGCAAGATTTTTCAACAAATACAGGAAATGATACAAAAAAAAAGAAGTCTAATAAGTTGTTAATATTTTGATAAGCATATTGCAAAATTTGTTTCTGTTATAAAATCATTAAATTCCTATGCATTAAGAAAGAATAATGCGAAACTGTCCAGAAATTAAGAAAGAACTTTGAAAATGGTCACTTGCTGGTTTCCTTGGGCCTTAGAACATTTCTATTTGTATCCAAGAATTGTGAATCTATTTGTGTTTCCCATAAGTTATATGTCATAGCTCTGCACTTACAATACTAAGTGTTGAAAATTGCTTCAACAAATTTAATTAAGAGTGCCTTTCTTAAATCACATTTTGATCTCTAAAGTTGATTTGAAAAAAAGATATAAGGCGTGAAATTAAAAGGTAAAATGGTCGACCGTAGTAAGAGGCGGCCTGAAGGCCCCTGTTCGCTACTATCCTTTCGATTAGGGGTGGGTGCAACTCGTATCCTTAATCAAAGCCTTCATCTTAAACACACAGCTTAGGGTGTACCTAATTAACTACTGATTTCACAGGAAAATTCTCCCAAATGAAGAGTTTTTCACACTCTTTGCTCATATCAGAAGGAAAAAAAATCTTCCTCCACCCTCCTTCTCTATCTGATTAACGCTATGAACCAATTCAAATTTGATCCGAACGAAAAAGTTCCCGGCATTTATTGAACCGTCGACTATCGTTGAAGTTGAAAAGTGCGCTCTTACTCAAAGAAAACTGAACAGAAAAGACAGACATAAATGTGACAAAGGTTTATAGCTATCCATAACAAGAAATAAAAACAATGATAAGAGAATGTGTCCAACAACCTTACAACTAATAACTTGTATTATTTATCAATTTCCCCAAGAGAGCAAGACATAAAACATCATTATGATCAGCCTCTTGACATTCGCCAAACCTCTTGATCGTGGTTGTCACACGTCTGATATTTTCTGAACTTGTCTAAATCGTCATGCCATCTTATACTTTGCTGGCCATACTTTTGCTTATGATTTCAGGAATCTATATACAATGGCGTTCCAATGTGGGGTCCCAGATAATGTCATCTCCACGGCCTCAGCTGGATCATATATCCAATGACCCTTCACTTTTATTGGAATATTCTGCCCCAGTGTGAGAATCCCTTGTTTGCCTCATTTATATTGTGGCTCGGCCTAAGACAATTTCAGTCATAGCCAAAAGATTAAGAGGATATATATAGTTTATCTGGTGAACGTACCTCAAGTTTGGCTTAAGGCCATAAGTATGGAATACTGAGTTCATCCATGCAGTCAAAACTGGCGTCAGTAAAAATGCTATCTTTCATTGTTTATAAATCCAACTTAATGATATTAAGAATATTTTCTTAACTGTTCTTATTCTTTAAATCTAAAGAGGAAAAATGATATTGCATTCAAATGTTGTTTGTGATAGGTTTTATCTTTGTTACTTTAAATAAGTTGAGTGTTTGCTTCTGTTCGAGAAAGGGAGGAAAATGAAACGTTGGTGAGTGGTAATTGATGACATCTAGGTATTTGTGAGCATGGAAAGTGATTGATTCTAACCTTGGTTTGTATGAAATATTTTCAGCTTGTTTACTATGAGTGACTTCTTGCCCTGGTCGATAAAGGCGTCTGTCTGGTTATTGTTATGCCTTACTCTTAGGTTCGATTCCACATTTGGGTTTTATTGATTCGATAATTTGGTTTACTCGTCAGTGACAGAAAATAGATCAATAAAAAAGCTTCAGTAGTTCAGCTTATTTACAGTATACCTGGAGATCATTTGTCAGTTGTAATTTATCTACGAGACGGGATTTTAACCATCATACCGCAAAGAGGTGCCCAAGAAACTGATACATAAATACGTGAGATATTCATTTTCAGTTGATAAAATGGAGGATAGGATGTTATAAACAGTCAATTAAAACTGTCAATATCTATATGATAAAGACAAACACAGGTTCCTTCAGTGTTTAAGTTGATCTGGCTGATTATATATGTGTTATGTCTAGAGGCAGTGCCCATGTAACTAGAATGCAGAAAATTTATATATTCACTCCTTTTGTCTAGAAAAAAAAGTTTTTTGAGAATCCCCCTCAAATAGTTTTAGGGGAGATCCGTCATTTTATAACACAAATTCATGCTAAATTGGTCCCTTAGTTCAAAACCAAAAGAAGTTATGTATTGTCTCCCCATCTTCCCGATTTTCTAATTGATCATTACCATCACAACATGCTGCCAAAAATGTTTGTCACGTGACAGTTTTTATTGAGCCACTAACCAGACCCGTAACATTTAGTACTGAGCTCAAATATCCACCATTTCTCCCTCTCTCTCTCTCTCTCTCTCTCTCTCTCTCTCTCTCTCTCTCTCTCTCATTCTTTTAAATGTTCTATGCTGGCAAAAAGGGGGCGTACTTTCTACGTTAACAACCGATATATTTGTAGTCAATGTTTTTACTTCGAAGTCACTAAGTTTGTCTGTTGCACATGGATCAAAAATCCCCTCACCGTATTTCCCGGCAGATAAGACGCTATAAATGGTTATATTTCTCACTGACAAATCATTTTTCTTTCCGTCACATATACACATTATATTATGAACCAATTATAATTTTTTAATGCGTTTTAGCAGCTGGGGAAAAAGAGGTTCGTCTAGTGTGATATTATTTAACAGCCGTAGCTATGATAAATGGTGAAGGATTCTATTTTTTTTTCATATGTGCGTGTGTTTGTGGGTTTGTGTGTTCAGGGATTCCTGGCCATACCATTTCATCTATGGACTTGAAAATCAATTGTGATAGCGACTTTCTGTTTAGCGTCATTACGCTTTGGAGGTAAAAGGGGAACTTTAATAATCTGACCCTGTTTGTTGGTTCGTCCGGTCTATTGATACATTTTCTGACCCAGATTTCATCGTCTCAATATCATACTATATCCAGTCTCCAGCCAGTTGCCTAGGGGCTGGACTCCCCAATTACACTAAAAGAGGAAGTTTTTGGGTCGCCATGACAGCTTCACGACACTGATGGCGGGAAAAGGACAACTCTCTTTTTTGCCATCATTCATAAGCGTTGCACCGTGGCCCCTATTCAACTCGCTGCGGCGGGAGGAGAAAAAAACTTACTTATAGGGACATCTGACTCGAACTAACGACTTCATTATCTTGTATCTTTACTCAACTCAAGCTCAACTGCATGTTTATTTATCTCCTGTCCTCCTGCCCACCGTTTGCTGGTTTTCCCGGTTTGGTAGTTATCCTAATTGGTTAAGTTGTTTTCTCTTTTATAATCAAACATTACAAATGATCAGTAGTAATCTGACAGGTATGTTTTCCCTCTTGTCTCTAATAAATTACTACTTATGTCCTCTGATTCAGAAAGCACAGTGATAATTGGGCAAAAAGCCAGTCCTCACAACCCATTCATCCAAGAAAAATAAAAGATTTCACACAGCTTTATCTTTTGAAGTCAACTTGGCCCATTTCCAAACTAAGCTGAGCTTAGGAAATATCTGTATCAAGAAATCAACATGAAAACTCTTGTGTCAGAAATCACATAAACTGAGGCATTTCAAAGAACTGATGGCGTTCGTGATGACGATTCATCATCATCATCATCATCATCATCAGTCTTTTAACGTCCGTCGTTAGGCATAGACCTTCCCCAGGATTCGCCACAATTCTCTATCATTGGCGTCGCACAGCCAGGTTTTCCTGAATCTGTCCAGTTTATCTCTCCATCTTGTATTCTGTCGGCCTCAGTTTCTTATGTGATCTCCGGGGATCCATATCGTGAGACGTGATGTCCATCAGTTGTCTTTCATTCTTGAAACGTGGCCTGCCCATTGCTATTTGAGTTTTTTAATACTTTCTGTGATGTCATGGACACCCGTTTTCTTCCTCATATACTGAACTGTCTTGTGATCACTCCTTGTAAGGTTGAGCATGATTCACTCATGCACACGTTGCATACTTCTCAGTTTGCAGGCCTGCCTTTTGGTTGTGTATTTTTAGTTGAATTTATTACCCAATCTATAAAGTACAAAACAAGTTAACTTGTCCTCCTTCATTGATAATCAGCACTATTGTTGTTGTTGTTCTCAGTCCGTAACACTAGACTATTTAATATGAATGTATCAATCTTATTGATAAAAATATCACCATCCAACCATTTGAAACAATGAACTCTCAGTCTTAAGCATGTTTTTGGTTAATTTTCTCAAAAGAATGGAGAATTATTTTATAGCTATTGCTAGCTTTTCATTCGTTTTATATTACTTTTTCGATTATCAAAAGGAAAGTGAAAAGCGAAACAACGTTCAGCTTTTGACCTGAAGTAAGCAATGATAGATGCAATGTACATCAACTTTCTCTTGGATCTACATCTTAGTCACCTATACAAACTACCACCACAACTTCCGATGACACAGCATCTTCACCATTCTGGAGTCTGAGAAAGCTAACAAATTATTCCCATGTAAATTAATTGTAATTACCCTCTTGCATTACGCCATTTCGGCTTACGAAAGTATTTCATAGAAAAGGTCTACTTTTGTATAGCGGGGGAAATCAGTATAACCGTGAGAATTTTCACGGCGATTAACTAGTAATCTATGAAACTGAGGTGAAGGTTTTGTTTTACCATTTTCCTATTTAGTTCAGCTTCATTTCAGTACAAAACCTTACGCAGGACTCCAAATCCATGGGTCTGACAGAATGGCTGGCCATGTGTCATGCGTTCAGGCTACACCAATGAAGAATAGAACATATAATAAAAAAATTAATTCGATTTCTAGTTCTTTCGAAATTCGCATCCAGGTAAAGTGTCAACCATGAAATCTGGCCTGAGTAAATTGCCCGTAAGGAAATTCAGCCATCACGTATTTATCAAGGGGAGAGAAGAGTCAATATTTAGTAATCAACAAAGCTTTATATATCATGGTATCTTCCTCCAACAAACAACTTCAATATAAGCAAAGTACTACGATAGAAACATTATCATCAATAAAAACAACCCTGATAGATAAATTGTTTTTCACTTAATGATTACAACAATAATGCGTTCACAACCATTGTTACATTATATTTACGTAATACGTAGAGTCCTGTGAAGTACTAGGTAGAAATAGGTTTTTACTATGCATGAAAGTTTGCAGGTATGAATTTTAATTTTGGACATGTTTTAAATTCTGGCATGAGAATGGCTTAATTCCTGCTGGTATTAGCTCAAAAGGAAAAAAATGAGAAAGAAAAGAATGGTAAATGGCCCAAAGATAGATAAGGGGCTTTATATTCCAGACTAAATGAAACCTTAGAGATAGGCTTCAACGACTTGACCACACGGGTCATTAGATTTACAAGAGATGTCCATTGGGGTGCCTGCCAGCCTCTCCTCATTGCAACTGGAACCGATTAAGGCTTTTATGTGGAGTTATTTGTGCACGTGAGCGAGATTTGTATTTAGGGACTTTGGTTACAAGATTAATGAAAATATCCGATCAGTTCTCCTAGCCGAAATCTGAAAAGTTTTATTCTACTAATGTCTGTTGGAGCTGGAGACTGAAAGCCAGATCATTTGTCTGTGCAGCTGTTTGCAGTCTCACTGGAAGAGGGATTTAAAATACGTTTTGTGTAGAGAACTTGCTTGTCTGCCTATGCCAGTGTCTGTAAGAGACTTTACTCTCCTTCGTCAAAACTTCAACTTTTTCTATGATATGCCACTGACTGACGGTAGGAAAATCAAAAAACAATAATTTCGATTAAAAGCAACACTTTATTCCGTTGTTCCAGTATGTTTGCGTATCTGATGATTCAACAATACTTGCTATGTTTAGTTTTGTCGATTTAAGTTAATTAAAGCACAGGTCTACGAGCAGGGGGGCTGTCAGTTGGGTGATTAATCCCCACCAAACTCGGTAAAAACACGTTAAATTTCAGGCGAATCAGGGCTATTATAGCAAGACTATGAACGTTTTCGTACAAATAATGCCTTTTGTCTTGCTTATAGAAAGAGTCCCAAACACATCCACGATTAAAAGAATGGAGCCCAAAGGAAATATTGAACTCACTACACAAACGGTAATCTGCAAGAGTAGTTTTCTAATATTTTTTATATGACTGACACCCCACCAGTTTTTATTTATTTTATTTTTCAAATAAAATAAATTTGAATAACTGATACAAGATGATAGATACAAAACACTCGACTGTTTGAGATTATAATGCAGCTTAGATGTAAGTATGTCTCAAGGCAACGCATCAGTGCAATGAGAAGAAAGGAATAAATGCAATACTGATAAGGAGGTACTTGGAGAAGAATTCAATCAGTGGGTAAAAAGTTTTTTGGGCTACCTCTCATTTCTCCATTAGTGGTCCTGTTATTGTTTATTCCGGTTCTGTGCCACGAGCTGCAAAACGTAAGAGAGTCTGGAAGTTGAGAGAGAGAGAGAGAGAGAGAGAGAGAGAGAGAGAGAGAGAGAGAGAGAGAGAGAGAGAGAGAGAGAGAGAGAGAGACTCTAACACCCCGTTGATTTTCTTTGTTTAAGGCCTCATGTTTCTATACACCCTCTATGATACTTTTGCCCCATACAGTCTCTATGGCTCCAATTATGCCTCTGCATTTGTCCATTACTACTTACTCGGCTCGATATGCTGAAATAAACTCAGGGACGGAAAACACACGATATAGCGTCACTCTCAACACCCTACCCTGATGGGCTCTGCATTTCCTATTACCACCACTTGCTCAGCTCGATTTGTTGAAATATACTTAGAGGCGACCAGCACCCGAAGTTGCGTCACTCACTTCACCCTAACATGGTGGATATGAAATAAAGAAAAGGATTTCAGAGAGAAAAGTACATTTGATCGTCTTTGTTCATACTACCATACAGATGAGAAAGATTTCATATAGGAACATTCTTTCATATTGGAATGCAAAGCAGAAGATATAATTATTCATCATCTTCATCATCAGCCATTTAACGTAACATGTTGAATACAGAACTTCCCCAAGGCTAACCAGACTTCTTTATCGCAGGCGTCACAGTGCCAATATCTCCTGAATCACTTAAAAATTATCTTAATTCTGCTGTCTGTAATTCCACATCGGGTCCAATATTTGAGTCGTGACGTCTAACAGTTGTCTGACATTCTTGCAACAAGGTCTGCCCATTGTTTTTTTTTTCAAGTTCTTTTAATCTGTGTGAATCTTATGATGCGTTTCGTTGTACAGAATGTTATTTTGAATTTACCTCTAAATATTATATCCCTCTATTCCATAGGTTGAATCGCTAAACAATTACTAAACAGTAACAAAAATTGCATGGGCATAGTGTTTACTTTTATAAAAAGATGTTTTTTGAGCTGTCAAGTACAGGGTCTGATCAATACATTTCAAATACTCATTGTCCACAAATCTGATACTAAATAGGCGTTTTAAACTGAGCAAACACCGCGAAATTATTGGACAAAGGACAATTCAAAGTGGACTCTAACATGAGGAGCTCCTAAAATTGTGGAATGTTTAACAAGAATTCAATTAGCAGCCAGAAACGTGAAAAGCGATTATATATCTTTTGATCTCAAAATGACGAAATTTTCTCCATTGAAACCACTTCTGCTTGAGTTTTAATAAGGGGCTAATCTTGAATTAATGGGGATAAAAGGACAAAAGAATGAAATTATCGATTATTTTTTTTAAACACTTCTCTGTTACCGTCAAACATTTTCGGTATTTACGGAGAGGAAATGAAATTTCACGCGTAATCGCTGCTTCGAGGCTAGAAAAAGAGTTGAGTAAAGTGAGCGATTTCAAAGGAAAGGAATAATTCAACCGGACGACTGAATGGTGCTTGATCGTGGGGAAAAGGTCGAAATCAAAGTTTTCTGTCTCGAAAGGCTGGGGGCAGTGGCTCACAAAGGAGAGTGAATTGACCGATACTGTTTGTTGAATGAGATGAAAGATTTATTGGCAACAATACTAAATTTTTGTTTAAACAAAAACATTTTCGAAACAAGTCTGGTTACTCACTCAAACCGTCAGGTGACAATCATCTCTTGGCGGCTGGCTGCGTTGGGGTTGAACGAATGGAAAATTGGAGAAAAAAATGTGGTTGATAATGCATAAATTACTTCACTAGATTCCACAGATCCCTAAAAAGAAGCGTGAACCAACAATTCACGAGCTTTGGGCAACATTTAGCATAAACGTCCATTGTAAATCGAACTCATCACCGTAAACCCATTTTGCAGGGCAGACGGCGAAAACACGACGAAAAAGTTTTTTTCTGGACATATTAAGGAGTAAATGAATTAATTTTCAGCCTTCTGCCTCCACTGTGTATGCGCAATACTTAGTTAACCAAGCAGCGATACCGACTAAAAAACTGAAGAAACATGCGTTGATAGTTTTAGTGATTGTTCGGGCTGATAGTCTTTAACAAAAAAGCGCTCTGAGAATGTATCATAAATGGTGAAAACTTTAAACATACACATGTTGTTGGGTGAGGTCTTCTCAAACATTTGGCATTTCCAATTTAGAAAAATAGATTCCTTGTGATTTTAAAGGAAATAATGTTTCATTTCAGTGCGCCAAATGCCAGGCATATTGAAGACAACAATTCATAAGTTGTATTTTCTATTGCATTTTCATTCGACATGATTATTTATGTGCAAAAGATCATGTCATTTTATCCATTCAAGCTGTCGGGGAATTACTTGATGCTATTTTTCTATATATACAGAGGAAAGAGGAAACACGTAAATTATCGATCGGTTTTATCGGCGTGAAAATGTCCATGTATTTCCATATCCAAAACGCAATTATGAGCACTGAATATGCCTATCGTCCAGATAATAAGCCACAAAGATGTATAAGATGCAAAAGGGTATACACTATCATTTTTATAGATGTATGTGCAACTAACGGAAACACACGTGCACAAATAGACTCACGTATCTGTAAGTAGAATGCAAACACACACACACACACACACACACATATATATATATATATAATATATATATATATATAAACATTTACATGAATATGTATATGTAGGTATGAATGTATGGAGAGAGATAGAGAAAGAAAGATTGCTGACGGCATACATATGTATTTGAAGTTGACATCAAGTATTATTTGCTTAGTCAGGTTCAGGGCCTCAAAGTAAAAGTAATTATAAATGAATGACTCAAAATACACACCCACACACACACACACACACACATACACACACACATGTATGAATACAAATATTCAATATACCTTAGTGCGATATATACATGAGCATATGTGTATTCATGAAGAGACTTTTCCTCAAATACACGAGAATGAACATTTAATATTCATGCAATAGATCAGGATCATAAACCTATATCTATACTTTATATTGGTTCTTATGTTTTTTGATGGATCTGTAAGAAATATGCATATGTAGTTATGGCAATTAAGTGTTTATATGTACACATTTGGGTAGGTGGACTTGTCTACACACACATGTACACACAAATAAATGATTATATATCATTATATATTGCATATTTTACATATGACATCATGGTCATTCATCATCACCTTTTTAGATATGGACCTTCACTGAGATTCGTCATATCTCTCTATTATGTGCATTGCGGAGCCAATACTTTCTGAACTCTTCTAATTCGTATCGCCGTCTTATATTCTGCTTCGCAAGGATAAGCTGGAATTAATTTTGGTAAGTATCTAAAGGAGTTTCTGTGTTTATCTATACACTAGAACCCGTTGTAAAAACTGTCATCATTGGTTTCTCCAGTTTTCAAGTTGGTCATGGTTGTTTGGATATATATATATATATATATATATATATATATATATATATGTCATGCGATCCAGACATACCGATTGAGCTGGAACTTTCAGCATTTGTCCCCATTTCTTTGCCTTTTGACTCCGTCTCAAATATATTTTCAGAGGGGGGTTGAAAATGCGATTGAAGTTTATGGCAAGTCATTAATCACTTCTTTTTCCTAATTTTTTATTCATCAACCTCAAAATTTTATAATGCCAAAAGATGTTTATAATGTTTATTAGTGACTGACCAAATTATCTCTTTATCTCTATATATTTACATACACACACACGAAACACACACACACACACATATATATGTGTGTGTGTAATTCGAAATTGACGAGAAAAATCTAAGAGGTAGGTGTTACATCTCGAATTTTTTACATCACAAGCACCTCCCCTCCCGGTCCTACGTAGCAATCAAACAACACAATGATATTCCAATTCCCTTCTTCAACATCTAATATATAAACGGAATTTTCCTTTGCAAACTGCCAAAAAATTTTCCCTCGAAAAGATGGCTTGCCCCCGTTGAAATGCATTAAGATACACCCACGGAATGATAATGAAAATTGCGATATAACACCTATCTCTTGAGTTTTTCTCTCCACCATTGAATTTTCATCTACATTCTATCAGATCACTTCAGATCTACACACACACACACACATATATATATATATATATATATATATATATATATATATATATATGATGTCATCCACAGACGGTATTACAACTCTTCAGTGTGGCTATAAACAACCCGTTATCCCACCTAGTACCAGAATGCATGATTGAAACTTTTGCTTCAGACCCAGAGGCCGGTATCCTACCGCTGAGCCATGGAACTAAACGGTCAGTAAGGTTGGATTCAAGCGATATATTCTATTTTGGCCTAATTCCCCCATCCATCTGAATAATCTATTCCTATGGAAGAGCATTGCTTACAATGAACGAATTACCTCTCCTAAAGAGTGCTCAAACCTGGATATATATATATATATATATATATATATATATATATATATATATATATATATATATCAGCTTATTCATCCGTATGTATACATTTCTCTATTTGCAAGCTCACTAGCACGTCGATGCATACGTGAGTATATGTTGGTTAATGCAAGAGCCTATGCTACAGGGAAATATTCACAGAGTTTGCATATATGGCCCGTTCAAAGTGATACCATGATTTACATAATCTCTGCATTCCATTATTATTTAGACATTCTGACGCATCGGAATTATATATCAGACTTTACCTCCACTGATATATGCCCACAGATGTGAACGTATGCATGCATATCTCTATTAAAAGTCTCATATCCAAGGTTCCCACGCAATTTCCACTGCATTTCACTCAAGCACCTATTACTGCTAATATATATATATATATATATATATATGTATATATATATATATATTCGGCACAACCTCCATATAGAATCCTTCAACAGCCCTATTTTCTTTGATTGCCTATTCTATTTATGTTGTCCAGGCCAAGTGATATATTTACAGTGTATTGACAGGAAATCATTCTAAATAAGAGTTTCAGTATAATATACTGCAATTTCGAATCAATTTGTTGGATCATATATTCATTTCTTAATACATAACAGTCGCGTTAAAAGAAACCAATGGGCAGTTATAGATCGTGAATGAGCAAAAATGGGAATTTGGAGTTAAAGCAGTTATTTGGGCCTTTGCAGGACTGGCAGCTGTTTAGATCAATGATACACACACACATATATATATGTAAAAATGACGGGACTATCTTTGTGTGGATCGGCACTGATATGTATGGAGCTAATTCGCTTGATGCTTTATTTTCAATGATTTAAATATTGTAATATGAGTGGTTGAATGTCAACTCAATTCATGCTATTGAATGTGCGATCTGACGTAAAGCTTTGAGACAAAATGAAAAACATCACCATTGATGATATCGAACGCGTATACACACACAGACACATATATATATATACATATGAAAATTACAATTGGAGGGTTAAGAAATCAAAAGTTAAATGCTACATCTCAACACCTGGAGAGAAATGGGAATGATTGTATTATTTTCTCTCTCCTTGGCATCGAAACAAATATATAGCAAATTTTTCTATGAACTGTTGTAAATATTTCTGCTGGGAAAAAAATGGCTGACTCCCATCGAAATGCATTGGAACATGCACACAGAATATCAAAATAAAATTTTTAGATGTAACAATTATTTTTTGAATTTTTTTTCTTCACCTTTCGGTCGTCATTTTCATCGACATTCTGATCGCTTCACTTCTACAATCTTAACACTCACACACACAAACACACACATATATATATATATAGAATTCAATTCTTTTAAATACAATGCACATATACTAATAGAATGAGAATATATGTATTATATACTAATATTTAGAGGAACATCAATACAATAGATAAATTTAATTATTTTATTGGCTTCTGTATATTCCTCAAATCAATCAAACATTTGCAAAAATCACATACTGTTACGAACTTTTCTATATATCCATACATACAAATCATACATTTATCTATCTATGTATCTATCTATTTATAGAAATAATAAGGAAAGATAGCCGTATCTCAATCAAATTTATTGTACTATGATCGTTCGCCTTTCGGCTTTATCAAAGTGGTTGTTTCAAAATTGATGATATAATATATTTGATTTGATCGAATATTTTCCTCGTTGTCAACTTAATGCATATGGTCGTATACATCGTATATACGTACGTATTTACATCTATAAACATGGATTTTGTCACCCGATGTATGAAACGACACCTGTCGTATTTAGTATAGAATTACAAGACACACCTTCAAATTTTGGTGAAGAAAGAAAAACATACATATACTTATAAATAAATAAAAATTTGTTACTTAATTTTGGAATTGATTAGAAATATATATCGCTTCTCTCAGATTGCTGTAGGAATCAACATTCTTGACATAGATGGTTTGTGAAAAAAAAATTGAACATGTATAAATGAATGGCGTGACATTTTGGAAGAGACTGATACAGAAGGTAGACCATTGACAGTGAGGCTTATGAACAGAGGTTCCTTTCTGCCAAGCCATGGATTTTCAAGGTGAGACCAGCTTGTTGAGGGCCAAAACCATCTTTTAAACCCGGAGTTAACCTCCCATGACTCACCAAGGTGACACGGATGAGGACAGGTTCTAAGGATGTAGGTTTGACAGGAGTTTTCTCCTGGAAAATGTGCGCTTGCTGTAGGGGTCTGCTGTCCATTTGCAGGAGTATCTAGACCGTGGGGCTTGCCTGTGTTTTGCATATATGATAATTAAATTCTTAGGGGGGGAAAAGGCCGAAAATGGATTGAGGCACTTTTTTTTAACTAATTAGATAAGCATAAACAAGTTCGAAAGTGAAAAAAAAGTACTCTGTGAAGTGTGTCGACACATTCCCTTACAAAATGGTGCTGTTTCATGGAAATTGGTTCATCGTTGGTAATTAGAGTTTCCAGAAAGTCGATTTTAAAGTTTTCATAACCAAAAAATCATATATGATTCTACACTCATCTATTGATATTTTGCATACAATTATTACCATATATATTTATACGACATACAATATTTATATGATATAAAGGAATTCTCGAAAGAAGATATCAGCGCTACCGTAAACCTTATATATAAAAAGTGCCATGCATAGACATCTTTTATAAATTCTTTACTGTATTCGATGAGAAATCGATTTTTCTATATGATATTGTGAAAATCCCCAAATGTCAAATTTTGACATCGAACTAATCTAACATAAAGTTTCATTGCAAATTGAACGCTCACTTTCTAAAAGCCTATTTTGAGCTGAATTTTTAACGATCTAAAAAAAAACCGGTTTCCCAGACATAGTAAAAGTAAATATTTAACTGGCCCTGTACAAGGAATACATTGCCAGTCAGGCAACCGGACTGATGAAAACTAACAAAATGAATGCTCTCAGTTTTAGTGACAGGTTTAGTTGACAATTTTGTAATCCTGTATATGGAGACTTCCTTTTCTCCCTCCAGCGTATGTATAGATAAATATGCATACATACATATATATATGTATATATAATGTTCTCTGTATATGTATATATGCACATAAACAAGATTATATATATATATATATATATATATATATATATATATATACATACATATATATATATATATATATATATACATACATATATATATATATATATATATATATATATATACACACACACATATATATATATATATATATATATATATATATATATATATATATATATATATATATATATATGTGGAGACTTCATTTTCCCCGTTAGCGTTACATAAATCAAAGCCGGTTGAAAGTATATCAATCAAAGCTGTCGAAAGATTATCCAGTGAATAATGTGTATCCACTCCTTTGTTGCCATCACAGGAAGTGCCAGGGGAATAAAAGCTTCAGAAAAAAAATGGCACAATAGGATCAATTTATCTTCAATATTTATCAGATGCTCTCCAAAATATGCCTCACGTTTCCAGGTGGAAGCAAACATGTTAACACAAAGACTTTTTGAAGATTTTTCTCTGACTATAAAAATGATGTCGGCAAAGAGTTTGATATTCATACATCAATCTGTCATGACATTGTATGGGAAGAAAGCAATTTGAAAATCAAATGCGTAAGTCGACTGATAACATGCATAAATCAGATGCCAAATCTTTCATGCACCAAGCTTTTAAAAACATATTCGTTTATTGATGTTTTATGTCTAATTCAGAGAAACATTGTTTCCAAAAACTTGACTGGTTGGATTTTGTTCGATAGGGTTGTTTAATGGACAAACTCGGAGGTTTTCAAACTATATTCATGGTACAAATTAAAATCACGTGTGATGATCTCAAGGTAGCAAAATAAATCAGAAACAAAACAAACGTCAAAAACTATTCGACCACTCAAATGGCAATGAGCGGGTCATGTTGAAGCATGTCAGAAAATCACTGGACATCTGGACTCTCAACGTGGATAACCCAAAACTTTATGCAAAATAGTGACAGGTATAAAAAAGATGACAAGATCAGAGGTATCACCACAGTCACGCGCAGAAGTGATCAAAAGAAAGATTTTGGTATAGCTCGCGTCCGATAACAAATCTTATTAGGTTGATTATGGGAGCTAAAAAAGATTAAGTTCTGATTGTATATAAAAAATAATGTATAGCAGTTCTCAGCAGAGACCATATATCTAAACGTTTGAATATTTTTACATGATTTAAACTTATGGATGTTAATTGGCATAGTAAACAGAATGCAGTTTTAAACATGGTCACTGTATTCATCATTGAATTTTTCACTAAGATTCGCTTTCATAATGATTTTTGCAGCCTCCTCGGATCGTCAATCAACTGCAATGAGAAAACAGATTAGAAATAAAGACCATAGAATACATGGTCTTAGTAATTACAAGAAAAGCAACTAAAATCAAGAAAGAAATAACGAGTCAAGAGAAAATAAATCAGGATAATATCTCTGTATCTTCTTCTGGTGTGACGCCTAGCATTCTTCCTTTCATCAAAACTTAATGGTGATACCAGATGAACAAGAGATGGCATTATCAATGATACTTTCTCCTACTTGAATACATGTTGCAATAATGTCAGACAACCGGTGAACATCGCGATTAAAAACATGGATACCCAAAAATCATACTGGAAACTGAAGCTGGCAGCGTGACGAATTAGTCAAGTTCAGAAAATATTGGTTCCACGATGCATATGATAAAGATGTTCGGCGGAGGTAGATGTCCAACAACGCACACTAAATGACGGTATTCAAAAGTTCTTTCGAGCCGGTGTTTCTTTGCAGTAATAGTCAAAGGATTCAAATCATGTAGATTCGTGAACGATATATAGACTAATGGTTACTGCAAGCATCTTGTAAGATTTTTTTAGAAAAATAGTACCCGTTAGAATATTCTTGTGCTAAAACGGATCAGTTTAACAAGTATTATGTCATACGGAGCTGTGGGAAGGATTTAGGATAGGTAATTGACATTAATACGGTACGTGAGGGTAGATATCATAAACTGTTGACTAAAACTGTGTCCATATCTTTTTTTGAGGTAGTCTGGCTGGCTGACTGTATATGCAAGTATCAAGCATAAAGGCTGTAGCAATAAAGCTAGGGGGCCAAAATCTCTAGTATTTATTTTTCATTATTGTTGGAAAAACATCAACTTATTTTTGTATTTCTTCTAAAAGTTTAGTTACCAAACAATTAACGGCATGGGGACTGGGAGAGGTGAACTGTGTTCAAACTCAGAGTGCAGCTTTTTAGCGTCTGTCAATTTACATAACCCTTTCCGAAAATTCACCAAACCTCTATATCACGGGCGTTGCGGAGCCAGTTCTTTTTGAATTTGTTCAGCCCGTCACGCCATTTTAGTTTTTGTCGGCCACGATATTACACATGATCTCTGGGAATTCATGTCGCTTGTCGTAATGTTCATCAGTTTACTGATATCCTAACAACATGACCAGCCCATTGTCATTTCAGTTTTCCAATGGATTCTATGATATCACTGACTCCAGCCGTGTATTTAAACATACTACACTGTCTTTGTATCTCCATGTGTTGTTGAGTATGATTTTCTAATATGCAAGTTGCAAGGTTTTGAGGGTCAATTCTTTGGTTGGGTTCTATATTTCAGTTCCATTAGTGGCTATCAGTAGGATACATTGGTTGTATACAGACCAATTAAGGATTGGTATGAATCCATTCCCCTCGCCAACATGCCATTGGCCGTCGTGGTAAAGTAATGCCAAGTTGCGTATGGTGCTTTGTGTATTGGTTGCGCTGTATGATACAGATGCACACAAAAAAAACGTAAAAATATTCTAGTATCAGTAAAGAACAACGGACAGTAAAGGCCTTTGTGGTACAATATATGGAAGGCGGTCTCGACTGAAAATTGTGAAACTTCACATCCTCATTCATTTCATATCACAAACGTAGAGAAAATAGAAAGAGATGAGAATTAATTGCAGAAAAAAAACAGATTTGAATTGCACACAATAATCCTCTGCTAATACCGTCTAATCCGGATTCTGTTACCATTGATTTTGTTAATTTCTACAATGGGAGCCAAATTCCCTGCATGGTGCTAAAAAGGCTTCAAGCGTCCATTCCATTTCACAGACACTATAAGTGTTCACGATTCTGTACAGCTGTATCATTATCAGGATGATACCCCCCCCCAAAAAAGAAAAAACACCGTACGTCACTGGAGAAATCGTGCATTCATAACGGGAGGACCTATGCCCAAGAAACCTTCAACGTGCTGATAGCAACTGCAGCGTTATTTCGAATATCAATGAAATCCATTCAAAAATGATAGTGCATCAAGCGCCTGTCATTATGCAGTAAATCCAGGACTACGCTAAGAAATACATATGACGGATTATTAAAGCATATTTAATGCAGTGGAACAGATCCGTTCAGGAATCTGGTTTCTGATAGAGAGATAAAAACAATAAGATAATTTGCATTACATAGTTTTGAGCGTATCTTAGCAGTCTGTGAGGAGTTCAGGTTTCTTGGTTTATTTGGTGATATTATTCAAGAAACGCCAGAAGCAGAGAATCAAAACAGGAAATTACGGGACATGTCTACATAATTGATTTCCTGAGAGTATCAGGACTCATATCTTTTTTTTGTTAGGCTAAAGAGTGATGGAATCTATATATATATATATATATATATATATATATATATATATGCCCTATCCTCAATATTGAGCACTGATCATTCGTAGATAACTCAACCAACGAAAAATCATAACTATATATACGGCTGAGTCTATTTGCAGATCTGGATGCCTATTTGTGCACATGGTCGTGTCATTCGCCATAAGTATATAAAAAGTAGCTCACAACAAATATACACAAGCTTTACCTATAAATGTGTCCGTGCGAATTTTTACTCGTTTATAAGCTCATGTGGCGATTCATCTACGTATTTGTGAGGTGAGATCGAAAGGTTCAAGGAATTTCATCATAAAATGTTTATTAATATAATACATTCGGAGTAGTCCCTATTAGAATACAATCTCATGAAGAGTTGCAGCAGAAATCTGTACTACATTCGGTTTGTATCTTCGATCCCTTTTGATTAGAAATTCATATACAACGAATGGAAATAGATAGATAGATAGATCGATAGATAGATGTGACGGTATTTAGCTAGATACACACAGACATATTGAAAGCAGTGTTTAATATGCTTCTTCTAGTGACCAAATATCATTATGAATGTCAACTCATTAAGAAATCAATTATGTAGACATGTTATGTTGGCTTGATTATACTATATGATGAAAGTCGACTTAACAATTCTATCCAATTGATACTTTAACGAAGAAACGACCGTTTATTTGATCCGTAACATCAGTTTTCAACTATGTGTCACTCATAAATACTTTTACTTGACCACTTTATATTGAGCTCAACAAATCGAACACAGCTCTGACGTCCTTCAACTGCCAACCATTTATGCATTTAGGTCCTCATACGAATAGAAGTGATAGGAAGTAATGAGAGTCGACTCCACTGAACTATCCCTCGAGAATCAACGTATTGAGTCAGCAAAATAGATCGATAAATACATACATAGGAGCTGAACAAAATTAACGAGTTTCGCATTCAAACAGACGTAAGCATATAACTAGGTGGTTATAAACCGATTAAGATTGAAAATTGGATACTTAGACTGAAAATGATAAGAAATATACATTTAAACAACTCTATATGTACACACATACATATACATACATATATTTTGTGGTACGAGATATAAAAATGAGAGAAGGTTTTCATGGATTGCATTTAGGATCAGAGTTTTGAATTCAGGGACAGAGAAATTGTCTAATGGGCTAGAGATTATACATCTTGCAGCAGAATAAATTGAGACAGATCTTATTAGTCATTCAATACAAATCGTCACATGATTGTATTCAGCAGCGTGTCGTTTCAGATAGGGATCAACGGAACTTTTTAAAAAAGAGTGATCAATTAATAAGATACGTCTCTCGCCTTTTGTCTGGCCATGGTCAATAAAAAGTGCAAATTAAAAAAAAAACAACAAACAAAAAAACAGAACAAAACATAACGTGTGACCACTCCGGAACAAACCAAGGGGCACATTTAGCACAGGCTTATATTGCAAATTTAATACCTTTCCTCTCATAATTTAAAAGACCCTTTAAAACTAAGAAAAAAAACATCTTGTAGGTATAACGAGTAATTGCTTATATATATATTCAGCTCCCGAACTCCATTGGTGGGACATACTGTACGGTGAGTCATAGTGATATTTTACCACACGAAAGTTATGTTGGTTGACTATATTGATGTTGAAGGGTTTTGGTAAATGGTTTCCAATAAAAAAAAAAATGAAAAAGAAAGAAAGGAAGAAAGAAAGGAAGACAGATGTGTCCTAACTTTCCAATTCCTTATCTCCCACCACTGCGTCTCTTTATTAAGAATACATTTGCAATTGCTATCACATTTTCTGGGAAATTAAACCCTTCTTGGGCGCCAGGAGCGCTGTTAAAGGAAGACACTCCATTCACATTCAGTGTATTGGATTTCTAAAAGGGAAACTAACAGCTTTCTATCGATAATTGAGTGAGCGCGCAGAATTCAGTCGGCTGCAGGCCTATTTGCTTTCGTCCATGTAATTAAAGATTGCTGTTTAATGGGGAATATAACAACTGTATTTACAGGGATGCTTTAATGAGAATATGACCAACATTTATACAGTTGCATCAACAAAACAGCGTCTGTCATCTTAGCCGCATTTAATTCAGTTTATTAATAAACGCGTCTGACGTTATTCGTTGCTAACATTTTCACCGTCTATTGTATCCATTTTGTGAGCTTGTGTACATCTATTAAGCAGTCGTAGTCATAAAAAATGGCAAAGGTTTCTATTCTTTCATTTTTTTTCATTTTCCATATGTGCATGAATTTATATGTTCCAGCTCTCCGGGACAGACCCTTTCGTACTTGTAAGTGGGCACCAATACTCCACTAAAACTCTTTAAAAAAAATTTTTTTGTTTTTTTGTTTTTTGGGAAAAAATGCTAATTTGATTTGGGGTCTCATTCTGACGGGTTTAATAATAACATCAACATTCGGGAGAATCTAGCTATTTTTAGATATTATTTTTGCTCTATATCAGATGTTTACCAGTGGAAAACGCCTGTGATGTAATATGAATAGAATTCATTCTGATCATATTTAGTATTCGGTGAATTTTTTGTACAAGACTTGAAAATTTATCACTGCCGTTGTTTGATTATCGACTGAAATAGCAAGTCTATAAATTCGTTTATTTGTGTATAGTCAGAGATATAGAATCTATCAGAAAATTTAAATAGCAATGGGCAGGCCATGTTGCAAGAATGACAGAAAATTGATGGTCATCATGGCTCACAAAATGGATCCCCAGAGATCGCATGCGAAACCAAGGCCGACAGAATACAAGATGGAGAGACGAGAGACAAATTAAGAAAATACTGGCTCCATGACGCCTGTGATAGAGAATTGTGGAGTATCCCGGGGAAGGTCTGTGTCCAACGACGGACATTAGAAGACTGATGATGATGATGAAGATGATGATGTATCTCACTCATTTAATATCTCTCTGAATCTACTATTATTGGAAACTGTCAACCAAAACTGTCACAGATACAGTCAACAAACGTCTCTTCGGTTTTCCAGTGAATGAGACTGGCTGGCCAGCTGGCTGGTTGAATGGCTATCTATCTATTTATCTATCTAACTATGCAATTGACGTGCATACAGGCCGCACAGATTGAGCCAAAGGACTGAAAATTCGATCATTTATCCCTCGATATGTCTAGAGAAAAGGCTATTTCCGTTTTTTGAAAGTCTATCGTCCTAAATAGGTGTGATAAGGTGGGTTAAATTTGCTATAGAAGTTCATATTAAATTGGCCCCGTTGTCTGGATTTAGCGTCATTCACTATTTTTTTATGAATCAGTGCAAACAAAAAGCAAGGGAAGTATCTTATTTATTGATCAACCCTTTTAAGAATTTTGTTGCTGATCACCCAACACAGAATGCTGCTAAAATACATTGGTTTAATGACAGTTTCTATTGAGTGCTAAACCAGACCTTTAGAATGTCATCTATCATATTATAATTACTTCGAACGAATTTCCTTTCTTCATAAGAAGCCCTGAGCGTAAAGGGAATAACTGATTCTATACTAATTACAACCCCTCCTTTTGGAAATTCATATCTATCTATCTATCTATCTATCTATCTATCTATCTATCTATCTATCTATCTATCTATCTATCTATCTATCTATCTATCTCAGGGTTGTCTCTATTGCAGTGTGGTCTTATCTATCTACATGGGTAAATGGATAAGACCGGAACCTAATGATAAACATTCATTTACACATCAAATATTTAATTATCAACATGATCTCTTTTTTTTTGGCTGCACATTTCAACATCAATCACATAGATCAAACACTTTGCAGTGGATATTTTAGTTCAAAAATAGACTGTAGATAACTGTTTCAGGCTACAGGCTTGTTGATCCTTCTTTCCATCTCTCAATCTATTTATTTTTCATTCAGTCCCTTCGTACCCATTTAATCGTTTGTTCATCTCTTTTTGTATCGAGCTAATTCGAATCTATTTTTGTGAGTTTTCGTGCGAAATATTAGGTCGAGAGGGTCCTCTTAGTTTCAGCGTGATAATGGCCAATCACACAAACAGAAAGTTCCAATATTAGTACAGGTCAGCCGATAAGCCTTCCAGTCACTCCTATCAATATCTTGCCTGTAGAAACGGGAATGTTTTCGACAGCTTCTACTCGAGCGGAGAAAGCGACCGACCATCGAAATCAACCTCAGACGTCATAGCTTTATTCAGCTAAATCAAAATATATCCTCGTAGATTATCACTCACTGAAATTCATGTATATATTTATGAATGTTTTGCGTATGAGATACACACATAAGTGAAGCGGGTAAATATCTGTCAATTGCTATAAACACTCATAAGTAAATAAGAGCCATATGTTAATATAGTCATCGACCGGCTTTATATCAAGCGGTTCGGAAAGCATATCAGATGATATCGATCTCTTGTTAGAATCAGTTCTCAGATTAGACGGCCATTGTTGACTAACAATCTGTCGAGAGCGGAACTGAAAAGAGAAAAGATGTTCACCGAATTTTAGAGCGTAGAGAAGTTGCCATTTCCGCGGGAAATCTAAGATTACTTCAAGAGTTACCGAACGTATCACAGTACACACATAGATTACATGCTTCTGATTGAATGTACAGCAAACCTTGATTTGTGCAGTTTTGGTTTTAATGCAGCTCTTGATCGAGTACGCTTACGGTATTGCTGCACAGATTAATGTCACTTAGTGTGAGCTGGGAAAAACAAGTCAAATTATGATGAAATTTTTAACAATGCAGTTTTGAATAGTACGTAAACGCACAGATCAAGGTGTACCTGTTAATATGGATATTGAATGTATATCCTCACTGATGTAATTGCTTCAGCTCAAATGAGCAGAAAATTTACATCTGGAAAATTTGGCAGGTGGCATTCTAACGAGTTGTTCACAGAACATTGGACCTTACACCAGATCTAGCTGATCCAAATTACATATATATCTATATATATCTATATCTATATCTATCTATCTATCTATCTATCTATCTATATATATATATATATATATATATATATATATATATATATACACACTCACACACATATATATTTCATTTATTTATTTGTGTGAATGTACATATAAATATATATATATAGTTACATATATATGTATATATATATATATATACACATATACATATATATATGTACATATATATGTATATATATATATATATATGTGTGTGTGTGTGTATGCATATTTATGTATGTTATATGCTATGCAAAGGATATAAGAATTCAAACATATCGATCAATTAATCAATGCTGCCCTGTTTAGATACAAAGTGTTCTCATAGAAATTGAGTAGCATATTGCATAGATAAATACGTACATGCACACTCACATGCACATATACACACGTATATGCATAAATATGTTCGTATCTGTGTGTAAAAATGTGGATCAGGTGGAAATCGTACAGTAGTTTACCGGGATAATAAACTCTTATTTAAAGATGTCTTTGAAAGTGATATCGAGGACTTCAAAGAAGGGCTAAATATATCGAATGCTCTTAAGTAGGATATATTTCCGTAGAGTGTTGACACAAGTTACCCACTATAAAAATTCCGCCCAGTTATCTTTGTATTAATAGCCACAGAGAATAGAAATGAAAAGAAGTTTGTAAAGCTGTGAAATTTTTTCGTTGAAGCCAATAGTTACGGTCTATTTTTATAGAGAAAACCGACAGATGCATACCAGGGAAAAGGGATGTGGGCTTGGCAATTTGAAAATGAGTCCCCGGACCCAAAATAAAAGGAGCTCCTAAAAGCTCCATAAATAGTTTTTCACTTATTGCATTTCTACTGACGTATTGTATTGAATTTTAGGTGGCATTCATTTTCCTTACAATGAGCTGGTTCTTGTTACATAAAACGTCATAATTTGGAGGTTATGGTATCCCTTCGTCTTACGGGTGTGAAAGATGGTTGTTAAAAGAGCATACGAAGGCTTTGAATAGTATAACTTCATAACGTATTGATCACATATCAATACAACAATGATATTTATAGCACTTGATTTTTTCTTCATGAGATTGTTGCGCACCATGAACTCGTATTAACATGACGGAAACAGTGCAACCAACATGTCAGAATATTGTAATTTCTTTTTAAGGTGCACCTACAGATTTTTCTCATTACTTGTGTTATGAACAACGAAGTAATATTTCTAACCGTAATATTGTGTTAATATCTCTAATTTACGACACTTGAAGGATCGGATGGACTCGTACCACTGGATTGGATACAAATGTTTTACGAGCAGTTTTTTTAGGCCTACTGCTCCTCGCTGCTTATCCTACCACATCACCGTCGATATACATGCATATGTGATATATATATATACATATATATATATATATATATATATATACATATATATATATATATATATATATATATATATATATATATATATATATATATATATATATATAATCTGTTTATGAAAGCTGAAGGAATCGATCAACCCTTTTTTTCCCCTACATTTGGAAAGCAATAACGGCAACCATTGCTATCACTAATACTGATATTATCACCAATACTAATAAAGAATCGAAACATATTTATTCAGTTCTGTTGGGTTTGGGAAGACTTTAGTTGGAAGAACCGGGCGGGGATGATTTTGCGAAAAATCAATTCGTTTAGGTTTTTGAAGATTCGGTCTGACTTGTTGTGTTGGCCAGGCTTTTCAATAGGGTCCATGGAATAATTTAATTTCCAAAATCCGCTTTGTGACGTCCATTTCATTTTCCACTTGCCTCGTCAATTGATATTAGGTCAGATTAGAGGTTGATACGGTCTTGGGGTGGGGGGTTGAGATGGGCAGTTGGGCAAGCGGGGATATGACATATCTTTACTTCCCAACTGTTTTTTTCTTTTCTTCATATGTTGTTGTTGTTCATCATCATCATCATCATCATCATCATCATCATCATCATCATCATCATCATCAACAACAACAACAACAACAACAACAACAATTTTTTAGCGTCTGTCGTTAGACAAAGACCTTCTTTCTGTTTTGCCGGTCCTCTCTATTATAGTTGTTGCAGATCCAATGCTTTCTTAACATGTCTACTCCGTCACGTCATCTCATATTCTGCAGCCCACATTTTGAATATGATCTCTAGGGATAAACGTTGTGAGTCGTGATGTCCACTGATTGTCCGACATTCTAACAACGTAACCAACCCATTGCTATTTGAATTTTCCATTGGTTTCTATGATATCCCTGTCTCCTGTTATTTTCTTTATATTCAATGTTGTTTTGTGATCTCTCTATGTGATGTTGACCACGATTCTCTCCTGTGTACGTTACATGGTTCTCGGTTTGAAGGGTCAGTCTTTTGATTAGGTTCCATGTTCCAGATCTATAGCTGGGTATCGTTGCGTATTTGTCCTCGACATGTTTCTTGAACATGACATTTGTTTTATTTAAGTTCCTGAGATTATTGATCTCATCAACAATACTTGGTAGGTGTTTGGAATAGATACGTATCAACGATTTTGCTGTATTTTGCGAAGGGGGGTTATTTCTCAGTAGACATGATTCGCTACTGCTGCTGTCAAACTATTACGGAACAAATGAAGGTGGAAAACATTGGATATCCGAAACTGTGTTTTATCAAATCTTACTGCGAATAATTACCCACTTTTTTTATGTGTAACTAAAATGATTCCATGCATTATCAAATTTTATCCTGTTAGTGAGTGCCGTACAAATAGCAGCGTGTGGTAGGCAGTATCAGTATCCTAACAATCACTTGTGTGTACTAGTAATCCCACGTGCTGGTATAGCGTGCTGCAGTAGGATTTATCCTAAATAGATATTTATCAGGGAATTTTTAACACACTTTCCGATGTAGATTTACGGCTGCAGTGTGCAGATCAGCAGTGAGCCTGGTTGTCAAATACGAATATTTTTTTTCAGTTTTATTGACTCAAGTCTGACGTCGGGAAAGGGTCTGATAGTTAAAAAAAATGCAAAAATCAATATATTTAGTTTTGACGATTCAGTCTATGTACTGTTTTGCCATTGGTTTTCGATAAGATCTGCGATAAAATTTAATTTCTATTTGTAATTTTCATTCCATTTTCCTCCTCACCGAAGCTATTGCTGATATGTCACCATTTTAATGAAGTTGTCTGGATTTAGGGAAGAATTTTAATCGAAAATGTTGATGTGACTCTAGAAATACTGATACAATGTTCGTAGCATCTTTGAGAATGCATGCATGTATTTTTAGTGCTGTTTTGATACAAATCTAATCTGAAATAACATTGGAATACATGCAAGAGATATACAAGCAATGTGGATATCTTTCTATAAAATCATGAACATCTAATTACTAACAAAATGTGACCAATATTTGAATATACAATCATACTATTCACAGAACATTGTAAGTAGTACAGACACTTTTATCAAAAGTTGTCTTAAATTTGATCTATTGCATCTACTTAAAACTTTGTGACAGAGCATTCCAATCGTCTGTTTTAAACGTTATCTTTTCATCAATTTTCTCACTAAGATACTGGAAAACATGCTGTGAAGCATTCCCCGTTTTCAGTCTAAAATATTATTGTTTTTATCTATTCCATTATTTATTTTATTCTCATCAGTGCATCGTTTTTTACATCGATCTAGTGAGGATGTCAAACTTTACAATGTACAATTGGGGGACCTTCCCAACATTTGTCCAAAACAGCAATAATAATAACGTTTAAAATTGAAAACAAGGAGTTATTATGTTTCGTCAACGTGAGGAAAACCTATACTACACTTTGATCCGTATTTACTCGCTTCCCCACCAGAGCAAGATGTGGCATAAACTCGTTTTTAATGTTAGGTTCCAGTTACGGAGGGGGGCTAGAATTGCTCCCCACCGCAACTAGTGTTGTGAAGGCGTTAGGTAAGAGCTCAACCCAACCCAATGAGGACAATGGAACAGTATTACCCCGAAGTGTACTGCTACCCGGAAACTGGACCGAGTTATTTTATCTTAGGACAAGTCCTAAGCCCCTGGTGCTTAGAAATACTTAGCCTCAGTAACCCATCATCAGCTATGGTTTTGCACCACCGCAAAACCCAAGCGTGTAATGCAACAGATACACTCTTTGATTTTGTACTTGAGGTCTCCAGAGCGCATTCCTGTAGAACCCCTATTTTAGATCTGCAGAATTCAGATGGGTTGTGGGTGCAGTTGTTGATTTACCAATATTTCTTTATTTTTATGTTGGTCTCACTTCGGAGGAAGGGTCTGGCATCAAACATTAGTGAAAATCAATGTGTTTACTTTTTGAATATCCGGTCTGTTATTTTGCCCATGCTCCTCAATAGGGACATAGAGATAATTTAATTTCAAAATCCTCTTCATAGATTTCTTTACATTCTCCCTTTGACTCATCCCCATTGCCGACTCAATGTATTTGCGCTCTTATCTACGATTGATCTAATCAAATGTTACATTTTATTTCAGCATTCGATTGAATTGAACGACCCACGCATATTTACTTCGAAACAAACCCGATGGTTGGCAATTGGGATGGGTTAAAAAAAAAAGAACAGAAAATACAATTTAATATCTAATGCGAATAGCATAAACAAATAAATATATTGGCTCCGAAACATCAATGAAATATATGAAATATGGTTTTGCATTTTTTCCCTGGGAAATATTTTAACATATAAAAAGTGACATTAGCTGCAACCTATGCAGAATGATATCCATTTTGCTCATCCTTTAGTCCACCCCAAATTCAATATAACATTTATTATATCAGCAAATACATGAATTTAGTAGTAGAAGATGTAGTGTGTGTGTGTGTGTATATATATATATATATATACATATATATATATATATATTTCTATATAAATATATATTTCTATATATATATATTTTTATATACATATATATATTATATATGTATATTCTTATATATATATATATATATATATATATACATATATATATATATGTATTATTGTGTCATCCACAGACAACTATTTTGTTGTATTGCAACTATTCAGGGTGGCTATAAACAATCTGTTCTCCCATCCAGTACGACGAGGCAGAATTGAAACCTTCGCTTCAGACTCAGAGGCCGGTAACGTACAGATGAGTCAAAGAACTATACGGTCAGTAAGGCTGAATTTAAGCAATGTATTCTATATTTGTTTAAATCCCAAATCCGCTGGAGTGATTTTTCCTATATCTATATATCTATATCTATCCATCTCTCTCTCTCTCTCTATCTATCTCTCTCTCTTTCTATATATATATATATATTTTTATATACATATATATATATGTATATTCTTATATATATATATATATATATATATATATATATATATATATATGTATATATATAATATATATATATATATATATATATATATATATAATATATATATATATATATATATATATATATATATATATATATATATATATGTATATATGTTTGGGGATTTATTTGATAATAAGGACAATAGCTGCATTTGAATTAAATCTCTTTGCAATAGAATATGAAGCTTTTTTACTTATTGAATTCAGTGGGTCATGGGGATACAGTGAGTAATGATTTCTTATAACTCTAAATGCACAACAAGACTGCAACTACTTCTTTTTCTCGAATCAACTTATCTGTCATGTTAATTTGTGAAACTTTTGTAAGCTTGAGCTTGACTGCACTCGTGTAATCCAAGGACCTAATTTAAGCAAAATCAATATTGTGGGATATTTTAACTTTTATTTTAGAGTCACAACTATCCAGAATGTTTTGATTGTATTATCTCCATAAAGTCCACAAAAGAAGAATAAATCAAACAAAATCTCTCTAGGTTGACAAGTTTTTGTCAGGGCAAGCTTAACTTCCAAGAACTAAAGAAAAAAAATAGACGAGGATTATTAGATAAAGATGAATATCTGTCTCTTTCTATATACATATATGGAGGTTGATGCGTGTGTGTGTGTGCGCGTGTGTGTGTGTGTGTGTGTGTGTGTGTGTGTGTTTGCTTCTATGATATGGTAGACACCAATATTTTATTCGGATTTGCTATTTACTTCACGATGGAGGATCAATATGTTAGTTAGCTGAATTTGTATCTGGAAGTCTCTCAGCATAACAAAGATGATATAAGATTAGCCCTTCAAAATATCCATCCTTCAATTACTTATCTTTTCAGATTTAGGGGATAGCTTCGAAGGGATCTCAATTGACGATCCCTCTTTTTTTTTAGATACAAGAAAAAGAAATATCAAGCTTGGTCAGTCGCTCAATCTGAAACCGTCGGCTAACCAAATAAATTTTAACAAAGGTTAAGTTTTCAATTAGGGTTAGTGTCGGGATTTAATTCATCAACGTATTATGAGAACGTACGATTTTAGCTAAACCAGCGAGTGATGTAATCTGATCAATGTAGGGGTAATATAAAATCAGGTTTGTGCTATCCCCGGGGTAAATATCTAATCAATTTCAAATTATCGGGAACTCGGAAGAATGGGTAACTCAATTTATCCACACTGTTATCGAATACCATCGAAAATTGGGAATTTAACTGTCAGCGCTGAATCTAAGCAAAAGATTGGCCCTCAAACTTAGAAAACAAGACAGGTCCATGTTTAACTTCTCCGAAAGATCACAACATATCACCGTATATTAGTGAAATACAGGAGTCAGGAATATATTACCCATTAGAAAGACTCGAATGACAATGGGCCGGTCATATTGCAAAAATGACATAACTGTTTGACATCAAGTCTCACAACGTGGATCCCCATAAACCACAACCGGCAGAGAATAAGATTGCGCATCGATTTAGACAGTTTCAGAAGATATTGGCGATGCAACGTCCGCTGTAAAGAGATGTAAGGAATCTTGAGGAAGTTCTTAGCCTAACTACAGATCTTAAAGAACTTATGATGGTGATGATGAGTATGTTTATATTGACTTAAGCCATGAAGAGAGCGTGCTACTGTAATGTGACCGCAAAACAGCTAGTCGGAAACAATAATCTTCACTACAATCTAAACACTGGTTTCAAAAACTTCTTGAGTATCATCCAGAAAAATACAATAGAATGAAGCCATACCAACTTTTGTTCGGATATTCAAATTTATTCATCTTATCTTCGAAAGTAAACAACGTTTCAATCGATCCATTCTGCGGTCTCCTTCTGGTGGTATGTTAACGACTCCTCTCAAAGTTATTGACAGAATCACCCTGCTCTACGGTGACACTTCTTTCAATATTCCGTAACACTTAATTTAAATGACAAAAGATATACAAACAAATTTTTTTTGTGATTAGGATACAATGTGAGTTGATGCCCCACGAAGAGGGTCGAAAAATCAATAATGAAATATTTGGAACGATGTATTTGATCTACAATTAGATGGTCTACAAAAGTTTATCTCCGGAAATAAAATGATTTTGAACTGTTCAGATTGTTAGATAGGTGCTTTTGTTTGAAAATATAGTTGCTACTTACTGTTGTAAAGCCTCTGTTGATAGATAGATAGATAGATAGATAGATGGATAGATAGATAGATGGATAGATAAATGGATGGAAATTGCCAAATGTCGATGAGCGATCCTCCTTTCCTGAATTTGAATAAAATATTAGCGAGGGAGGAACTTGATACTTTGTCTTCAACTGAGCAACAATATGGGTATATCGATAGAGTGAGGTGATATCTGGAATAATCATTTGTTTGGCAGATGCAAAATGAGAGTCACCATTTAAAATTGAATCAATCACATGTGCAACAATCCCAAAGTGCTGAAATTCAAGCAAATGCCAATTCAAGTGGCTTTGTTGAAGGATCAACGAGCCTTTTGTGGGCCAGGGTTATTTGCTCTCCTTTTAGAGTCTCATTTATCTAGCTTTGAAATACATCTGATCCAAGATCCCCAGCTGACATTTGAAGACCTAGATAGTACAGAAGCAGATATATAATAATTTTCTGTACATACATACATACATCTACACATATCTATGAAGTTTAATACGTAATTTAGTCACAATAAGAGGTTAACAAGTAAAATTGATAATAAAATGGAACAAAGATAAGAATATGCTCTATAAAAGATGTATGACTGAAGATTCGATTTTAGCAACCTCTGGGTGAGTGCTTTTGTTTTTTCATCTTTTATTTAATGGAAGCACTTTGCGGCTTTTCTTTGACGTATGCAGATTGCCACCATCATAAATTCTGCATTTCCTTCTTCTTCTTCTTCATTCACCAAATGAGATAAACATTTTTCAGCATTTTCATTGGGCCTTCACTGAAGTGCAATAATTAGCATACTCGTGTTGTTGACCGATCAATACGTGTAGTCCGTCGAGTCTTCACCGAGTGCCCCATTGCTTTGTTCTTGTGCCAGACTAAGCTACGTTTAGTACATAATTCAGTCCCCTTATCATACACATAAAGCTTATAAATAGTTATCCCCCTTAATGTCCAAAAAAAGTAATTTGTTCAAATTCTAGAAAACTTTATAGCTATAAATTTTATGTATGCCCCCTGCATTTTATGGTCTCACTAAAAGATACTGTTCTACAAATCGGATTTTGTTCTGGAAATCCTAATTCCCAATCCTACCCGTAACCCGTAAATTCCATTTACTAATACGTCCAAGGTAAATATCAGTATAATCTTCATATCCTCAGATTTTCAAATCGTTGTACGAACTTTTTGGAATCCTTCAATTTATTCAATGTTTTATAAAGGAAAAATTTCATTCACCAACAAGATATAATTGTTCAGAATAAACAAAATTCCAAAGACAAGAAAAAAGGTACAAAACTGCCGAATTAAAAATAGAAGTATAAAAAAAAAGAGAAAGAAGTTTGAGGAATTTATGACCTATCGAAAATCTCTCTGGAATTCATTTTTATTCGCTTGGACGGTGGTTAATTGCACTCGTACCCTGGCTTTAGACAGAGTTGTCCCAATTTAAAACCATGGCTCCTTTTTTTTTTCATACATGATTTAATGTAAGTATCGACAAAAACACTTTTAGCCGATAGGGAAGCCATTAGACTCGTGCACTCATATCAATATGTATTTTGTTACCTCAAAATTGACTTGAAAATCTAAAATAACGCCTGGAATAGATTTACCGAAACCCTACATGACAGTAGTAGTATTACATTATAATCTGTAGCTACCAGCAGTGAAGATAAGACATAGCAACATTTTTCAGAGGTTGCCATATTAGTTTAAACGCACGGGCCGTCATAGGTCAACACCAACTTGCTTGGGGTGTTTTTTCTCCAAAATTTCATGTTCATATCTAAGATCATACCAAATGGAGAAAACAAAGCAAAAGGTATTAGATTGTCCTTGGATATGATTGATTCCCAACCAGCTATTAGAGAATACATCTTATTCAAACACCATATTTAGTCTTCGTTATGATATTTCATTCTATGATGGATTCTTAAATCTCCGTCTGCGAAGCCAAACTATGGTACTGCGTACATTCACGGAATATGTCGACCCTATAATATAAGAAAATTTCATATTAAACAATCTTGACGGTTTGATTTTTCTGTTGAGGAGAGACACAGCCTTCTTTCGAAAAGTTATTTGTTGTTATCGACAAAAACGTACAAACCTACTTTACGGATAAGTTTGATTGATCAATGCTTATACAACTCATTGGAATGATTGAAAAATCAATTTTTGGTGAATATCTACTCCCGATGGATAAAAATTGCATATGATTTGCTAAATTTTCATTTACGATGTACGTATGCTGAATTTTGCAGTTAATAAAAGAAAGTTAACAGAAAAAATACTTTTGAAATTGCAATATTCTACTTGATAAGAAAACAAAATTTGCTTTCTCGTTTCTTTTGATTAAAATCTTTTTTTTTTCACTTTGTGATAAAGCCAAAAAATACTCAAAAACAACTTTTCCCAATTTCAATTACATTTTTAAGATAGGGTGTCGATGTCTGCCGGATTATTTGTCAAATTATTTGCAAGGATTCATTTTATAATCTGGTTCTTCCAATGTTATTAATTTAAGATATAAAATAAAATTACTTTCTAGAAATGCATGTATTTTTTGTTCATTTCTATCCTTCAAATGGTAGAAAACGGAGTCGGTGAAACGCAAAGCCAACAAAAGATCTTTTCGTCAAGAAAGTTTCCTATAATTCTACTGCACAGCAAAAATGCTGTCGGCTGACATCGTCAGCGATATGGTTTTCGATGGGACAACCGCATATATAGGGCCAGTCTGCTGCTGATGGAGACCGTCAATTAAAAAAAAAAATAGAATTGTGGGTTTTTACGGGGCTGATCTGCTACCCCAACTGACAAGCCTTGCAGATGTAAAGGGCTTCAACTCCACCATATCGGGGGCGGAGTCGGATTAATGTCCTTCTCGATGGCATCAGCTCGAAGTGAATACAGATCATCTTGGCCAGTATTTGAACTCGGCCCACTGATTCAATTATCTGTGGCGTTAACTCTTAGGCCACGTGCACCTTTCAAATTCGGTCTAAGCGGAAGCAATCCAATTAATTGTACATATCAAGATATCCTACTGTCACTTTTTTTAATGAATAATTGGCTCACCTATAAGATATGCGCTGTCATTCTCTCCATTATTGAGAAGACAAACATTATTGGTGGTATTATTAATGTATTCTTTGCAATGCAAGGACTGTGTAATTAATTTCTATTAAGCTGATTAAAGCAGTAAAGTAAAACATTAAATGCATTCAGTTTTCTTGTTATCCAATCAAGAAAAAAAAATCTTCATCTTGAAAGGGGGGAGGCTTTTTTCATCCGGCAACATGTGCAAATACCGACTAAGAAGGAAGCAAGTTTTGTTTCCCCCCACTTGAACACTCGTGCCTGGGGGTAACTTGAAGCGTTATGTGACGTGAACATTTCTTTTCGCTTCGTTTACCTCCTATTCTTAATTATCTTTATTGATCTTTAAGACACGCCAGTAGCGAGCAAAAGACGGACGTAATTGCAATTTGCTATTTGTATTGTTAGATATTAAAATATTCTATTGGATGTCTTAATGATGAACCGGTAGTTGGCAATAAGAGTGTGTGGCACGTTTTTTTTTTTTAAATTCCTGGGTTATGAGTGTTATTTCCTTATTGTTTATATGCGAAAAAAGTGTACAAAAAATGCTGCAATTCCCTTTAAACTCAGCTCTTGGTATCAGTATAGTGATATCTCTATACAATTATTCCTCTTACGTTAGTGATTAGGAATGTGCGAATTCGCCTATTATCAAATTAGGAATTAGCAGGTTGCACTACCCAGTCAACAAAAGCAAAGTTTGAGGGAAATAATTACCATTTTTCTCTACATTTCAGACATAAACAATTAGAAAATAAGAGTTATTACCCGGAAACAAAAATAAATAAACTATCCCGCAGTGTAAGTTACGATGAGGCACGCGTTTAGTCTTTGTTTTGTTCTGGTGATTTTTTTGGTTGCAGCAAACTAAATTCTAGTTTGAAGAGCAATACGAAATACTCGGTTAAGCAGGTTTGGCGATTATATAACACAAAATATTAGTAACTGTCAACCAAATCTGTCAATGTAGTTTTCTTCAGTTTTTAGGTTTGTCCGGCTGACTTGTTGGCAGGCTGACTTTGTAAGTATCACAAATACAGGTTGCACCAATGAAACTAAACGACTAAAGATTCAAATATTCACACCTTATCATGTCTAGAGAAACAATTTTTTTCTGGTTTTAGAAACAATATTTCAGTGGTTGGGTGTTCAATTTGAAATTTAATTTTATCCTAAATTGATCTCTGAGTTTGTGACCAGCAATATTATGCCTATTTAAAACAATTTTTTCACTGATCACTACCCTACGAATAAAAGTATGCTATCCCCATTTTTTACCTCTTATCAACCCCAACACGGCATGCCACCAGAAGACGTAGTTTTTCAATTGACAAACCAGACCAGTTTTTGTAGGTTTTTTCGTAATGGTATAAGACTATATGAATAAGCCAAACATTTTTCTGCTCCATCAGATTGGAAATAATGATTTTCTATGATAGCAGTTCTGAATAGATCATGTTTTTCTTCGAATGACAAAAATGTAAAACTGCACTTCATAGAATCCATCAAGAAAGTTTTTGGTGAATCAAGCACCTCCAGCAGAACATTTATATTTACAGTTCTCAACCTACGCAGGATTTTTGTGTGAAACTTGGTGAATTTCTATTTGGCTTCCCTAAAGCTTTGCAGAAAAAAAATCTTTGCTAAAGGACTGGCTTAATGAAAAAGATATCTTCGTGATTAATGTTTGATTTGACATAACAAAAGAAAAAACTTTCGATGCAGCTAGCTATTCATACAACCCGTGATATTATGGGTGAAATATGATAAACAAATACGTCAACGTTCCTGTTTGGTCTTACCATTACATCTTCGAGATGCGAACAAAAATATTGTTTCTTTGAGGTAGACTTGTTCAGATTTTTTTTCTATATCTTCCCTCATTATGTTTTTTTTTTCCTCAATCATTGAATATTTCAGAAAGCTACGACGCAAAATTCCAATGATGATTCCAAAGATAACGAAAAAGAGTGTAACCAAAATATTCTTTTGTCGATACGTTCAATTCAACTGAGTGGGGACACACAAGCTCAGACACACCACACATACACACACACACCTCATACGGCAGTGTATATTGAGTGAATAACCAGACCTCTTATGCTATCATTTTCTTTTTATCTAAATAAACATAGACAGTCGGTTGAAAACCTCTCCCCATCCAAAAACATATATAGGTAGTAAAGTAAAAAAATGTTTTGAAAAGCTAATCAGATATCATCTTTATAATAGAGAAAAACTTCCAGATTGAAATTCAGACTAAAAACATATTGATCCAACATTGTACCGTAAATACAAAATTCGAATGAAAAAGTACAATCTATTATGTAATGTATGCATGCACATACACATATCTACACTCACGTAGACAAACACACACAAACACATGCACTTTTTTTTTCATGATGGATGTGATCCCTTGATTTTCTGTCAGTAATAATGAACCTTTCCATTCAAAGGTTATAAGTTTATTCAAATATCTCTTATCAATATTTTGATACAATGGACTCTTTCACTGAATCGATTTTCTCTAGTTTCAAAATTTGGTTTTTAAAAAAGACAGTCATCCATGCTCTAATGTATTCCACCAAAGGGGAAGTTTAGCCTCAACACACACACACATATACACATTGCTATTTGGAAGAGTTGCCTAAACTATTTAGCTGGATAGCCTTTGACTAGATCGATGCTAATTCCATAGAGAATGCAATCATTAGATAGGAACATAGCGCTTGTGCTTGTTGAAATATTCAAGAACAATACTGTTGAATGCACAACACACACTTACAAACAAACACACATACATATATATGTATTCTCAATTTGTGAAAATACAAACAAAGAAAGATAGAAAACAGATTTTATCCATTATACATGTTCAATCCCAATGTTATATGTTTAAAATAGTAAACAGACTATTGATATATAGGAACGAAAATTACAAGGATATATTAAATCTAGTGAATGTTAGCATTTCACGTCCATTGCACTTATCAACAACCAGCAATAAGTTGTTTCCTATGCACTTTATGCTGGTTACTGATAAGAGTGATAGGCTCGTAATCTAATCTTCACCGGCATGTATCCTTGTAATATGCATGAATATATATATGTGTGTGGATGCGGATGTCTGTGTGTGTGTTTGATTTTAACCGAACGTTTTTTTTACATCTACAGTGTTAAGTGCACTGATTTCTTATGCGAGACTTGACAAATATCAATTTGGCTTCCCTGAAGGTCTGGGGGAGATATCAATACAAAAGATCTACCGTAATGAAAAAAAAGAGAAAACAAAGTCTTTGCGATTAATATTTAATTTAAAATAACAAAAAGAAAAATACGTGCGTTTGTATGAGTGTGAGTATGGGTGTACATGGGTGTCCTTTTGTTTCTCTCCATTTCCAAATAAGTCTCCTTTCCTGCTCGAGGCAAAAAACGATGTTATTTTCGGGGATGATCATTTTCTCATTTTCATTCCTCAGTTTCGCAAATGCAACACCCCATCCCCCTCTTCCATTCTTGTTCACTCGATCTTGGACCTGCAAGCTTTTCCGTCTTCCATCTCTGCTATCTCATCGGAACTGATTCGTAATGTAAACACACTTAACCATGAAAAAAAAAACGAAAAAAAAAACAACAAACAAGACGAAAATTCTGGTTATTCCTTCAGATGAACCAATCAACACGCCCTGTCGGGGTGATCAATTGAAAAATTTGAGAAAAGTGCGATCAATGACAGAATTTTTTCCTCACTCTCTGCAGTCTTGTTAAGGGTGATCAATTAAAAGATTCGCAGAAGGGGTGATCATTGTATGAATTACTTCTCTCTCATTTTGTTTGGTAGTGATCACTAAAAAACTCATTTTGCAATATGTCATGTTGGGGATGATCAGTTAAAAATCCGGAAAGAGGGTTATCAATGTATGAATTTTTTTTCTCGCCTCCCATTGGACAATGATCATTAAAAAGTCTGAATTTCCAAAATACAAGCGCAGATGCTGCCAGACGTGAACTAAGAACTGGTTTTTCATGGAGAGAGTAAACGTTTAAATGTTCAACCCTCTAGCAGAATTTGTGCAGCTTGTTCGCACCAAACATACCTGGATAGATAGCAAATTACTGAAAAACTGAAGATATCTATGTTGACAGTTTTGCTAACAGATTCGGTTGATGGTTTCTACAAAAAAGACTTTGATATTATTATTATCATCATCATTATTATCATCATCATTATTATTATTATCATTATTATCATCATTATTATTATCATCATTATTATTATCATTATTATTATCATTCTCATTATTATCATCATCATTATTACTATCATTATTATTATCATTATTATCTGCTCACTATTCTTCTAATCATTATATCATTGTTATCTACTTCTTATTATTATTATCACTATTATCATCTGCTTCCTCTTCTTCTTATTATTATATCATTGTTATCTTCTTCTTATTATTATCATTATCACCATCTGCTTCCTCTTCTTTTTCTTATTTTTATTATATCATTGTTATCTTCTTTTTGTTGTTGTTCTTCTTCTTCTTCTTCTTCTTCTTCTTTTTCTTCTTCTTATTATTATTATCATTATTATTATTATTATCATCATCATCTGCTTCCTTATCCTCTTCTTCTTATTATTATTATTAGCAGCCGTAGTTTTATTTATGGCATAATTTCTATTTAATTCGAGTGCTTGGATTCCTGTACTTCCACAATATCAGTCCTAATGGGCGCAGTAGTAACGCTTAAGGCAAATCAAATTTATGTTCTGACATGATAAATCATTTGGTCCATGATTTGGATTTTTATTCCCATCACAAAATATTGCGTTTAGTTAGAACTTACACTTCCATCAATTATGAGGAACTACATCATCATAATTTACCTCTGCTGCCGAAAAACACACACACACACACACATATAAATATATATATATATATATATATATATATATATATATATATATATATATATATATATATACATACACACACACACACACACACTCACTCACTCACTCACTTTCACACACACACATATGTATATATATGTTTTTTGAGCAGCAATTTCAAATCTTGTCGAATCATCTTTTCTGACTGCTTTACTTGTTGGCGAACAAACTGTTTTACCCCAGGAATAAAAAAGAAACTGCCAAAAGTTATTTAGATTTCTATCATTTTCAAGATCAGATTAGGTCGACTGTCATAATAACAGTTGAAATAGTGCAAAACTATGGTCTGCATATATGTTTAAAAGCATTACCTCATTTACAAGTATATTGGTTTGAATTTTGAAATTATTTTGATCCATTTCATTCATGTATTCCAAGAACAAATAGGGAAAAATCTTTTCATCGATATGAATTTCAACGTGAATGCTTTTTGTTCAGTAATATAATGTTAATTCATTCAAAATACAAGGGTCAAATACAAAAAAATCTCTTTATCGATATGAATTTTAACATGAATGTTTTTTGTACTGTAGTGTAATGTTGATTCATTCAAAATACGAGGGTCAAATACAAAGAGCTCACTTGATCCTTCAAACTCAAATTGAAAAACGGAAATGAACTCCTCATCGAATCAGAGGGAAACATCATCGAGCTCAACGACAAGATTACAGCCACTCAATTAGGAGCCACCAATATGTTTGAACCAAAGAACGAACAAAGCATCAGTGAACTCTATTAAAAAAAATTCGAGGCTCATGGGAAAAAAACAGAAACATTAAGCAACTGACAATAACAAGAGATTGAATCAAATGAATTAAATAGAACGATCTAAAAAACGAAAAGAAAATGAAAGAAAATAAACAATAACAGTCATCGAAAGCATCCTCGAAAAAGGTAAAGGCTTTTAAAGCTTTTGAAAAAGCTCTCAGTTGAGGAAGAAGGCAAATAACCAAAGTATTCGAAGAGAAGAGAGACCCACTATCGGACAGGGACCGAATCGTCGATTGAACCCAAGAATTTCACTGAATACTTTACTCCTCTAAAGAAGCAGCACGGAAAAACGAACCAGACATAGAAGTCTTGGGTAATCAGCTCAAAGATTTGTCAGAAGTTATTTTATCGGAGGTGAAGCAAACAATCAATCAAAAAAAAAAAAAAAAAAGAAGACACTGGGACCATATATCATCACAATCGACCCACTCAAAAAACTGATGGAGTCATCACTAGGAAATAAGCAATTGTATGCAAACTATGTTTAAAAAGAGCGAAGTCTCAGAAGATTGGAATACTGCAATCGTTATGCTAAGAAAGGAAGCACGAAATATCCTAACAATCAAAGGAACAAAGTGGTTTCAGAAGAAGCCATTCAACCATTGACCATCTTCATTTGGTGAATCAACTAAAAGAGAAATTGACGATAACATTATAGTCGAAAATATTAAAACAAATGTAATTCTATTCTGAAATAATTCATATCAAAACATACATTATCTAAAAGGACAAAATGTTTCAATCTTACAAAAAATGTCATGGCAGACACTATCTACGTGACTGCATGCATATGCACACACCTGCATTACTATATAGACATTAACTAAAGTTTACATATCAATATATGAAAGAATGTAAACATTTATATTGGTAGCTGTTCATATATATGTATTATTTGCATTTCCACACACACACACACACATACACACATATATATGTATAAATATACACTATACGTGTGCATATGTATATAAATATATATGCATTAGATATAAAGAAAGTATTAGATATATATCAATATATACATACATACACATGTGCATGTATATAAGTACATGATTATATATACGCACAACATATCTAAATATACATATGTATGCTTGCGTGTATGCCTGTGATTGCATATCTGCATGACATGGAAGTGTGTGCGTGTGTGGAAGGGGTCATCAGAAGAATTAGTTTTGGTACTGGGAAATATAACTATGATTTTACATTTTGTTTAGAAAGCCGGGACAACCTATTTCCCCGCTACGCACCTGAGTAAAGGATTCTTGATCACCTGATTTGGCTGTACGTAGATCATATATAGGTCGGGTTAGATTCTTCCAGACTTGATCATTTCACACCCTCGTTTCCCTCTTTCGCAAACTTTATTTGTGTGATAAGTGATGGTTTTGTAACGTGATATTTTCTCGAATCTTTTCTTTTGGCAGTCTTTTTTTGGAATGGTAGAAATTCTATTCCTGTCGGCAGTGAAAAGTGAGTATTCCGCCCTCTTTACTTTTTATGTCGACATGAATCATTGAACTCAGCTCCAGTCCGGAGAAATTTGAGAATGAAAGAACACTTTTGTGTTAATTCAGGAGTGAAATGTTATCTTTTACAGTGCTGGGAAATTTATTTTCGTTTTCTAATCAGAAGTGCCAGAGCTGGGCCCTAGTGAACTACGGCAACATTGCAATCCTCTTGATAAGGCAGTCGACTTGTTCCAAGACGTACATCAGTGAAAAACAATCAGTGGGAATCATTACGGAGCCATTTTAAGATTGACACGAAAGCGAAATTTAATCCTTTGGGGCCGTAAGTACAGAACTGCTGTGGGATATACAAATGGAAATTCTGGTGAATAAGCTACTTGGCCTAAATAGAATAAACAATTAAAAAATAGGCTGATGTTGTTGGACGCGTTTTTTATTCCTGTAGTAGTCCATTTCTTAATTGTTTTTTCTGTTTACATTGTGTAGACCAACTGGCATATTCACCAAGTAAAAAAGAATCTTGGTTCAAATGAATATAAAGCATATATATATATATATATATATATATATATATATATATATATATATATATATATATATATATATATATATATATACATATATCGTAGGGATCACGTTAGCAATATGGAATAATATAAAGCAATGTCTGATATGTGATTGATTTATTTCATAGAATGCTCGATACTTTCATTTCATACTTCAAAAGTCAGCAGTAGAGCTTATCTTATATATATATATATATATATATATATATATATATATATATATATATATATATATTCATTACCGTGAATGATACCTGGACGATTTATTTATCAAATCCTACCAGTGATATCACGATTCACGTGAACAGATGGTGATAATGTCAGAAAGTCAAATTTAATGATTGATTTTTAATCCTCTTAATACACGACAAGGGAAATCAAAATCGATTTTCTAATGATTGTTTTCCAAATGTGTCAAGTTTCTAGTAATATCATAATTTTAAGTTGTCAATCTTTATTTGTGATGAATAAATACTCAATTATAATTTTTAACGCAGAGCTCATAGATTAAATGCCTCAACTAGCAAAATAATTTTCAGTAAAAGATGCACAGTTCTGTGCTTTTTTTTCATATTTTGATTAATTAATTTGTTGATACAGAAAATGAAAAATTAAAAACAAAAAAACAAAGCAGGGGAGAAATGGATACCAGATTTCAATAGATAATAATGCTAATCTGAGCTCCAAGTAACCACTGGCAAATAACTCTCTGAATATCATCATTATAATCAGCAGCAGCTTTTTTTGTGTCTGTTATTGAACATACACCTTCCCTGAGAATAACCATACCTCTCCATCAGTGGCGTTGTGGAATAATACTTTCTCAATTTGTCTAGTTCGTCAAGCCATATCATATCTTGCCAGTCAAATTTTGTCATATGATCTCTGAGGATATACGTTGTGATTCGTGGTATACAGTGGTTGTCTGATATTTTTGCAACATAGTCTGTCCCTCACTATTTGAGTTATTATTGTTTTCATATTATTGCTGACTCCTGTGTTCTCTTTAATATACTGTGTTGTGTTGTGATCTCTCCGTGTGAGTTTGAGGATGATTCTCCCTTGTGTACGTTGAGTGGTTCTCAGCTTGAGGATCAATCTTTTTGTTACGTTCAATGTTTTAGCTGTATAGATGACAATCGGAAGGATGCATTGTTTCTAGGTTTTATGATTAATTGAATTTTTTTGTTCATGAATTTTTGCTTGATATCTCCTTTAATATCTTTTACTTTTTTCAGCTCTGCATTTCCTTTTCTGATCGTGGTGTTTTTGTCCTTTACCTATTTGTTGTATATATTGCATCATTCTCAAAGGACCATAAGAAATGTTTTACCAGACAGCAAGACAGTATCTTCATTAACTTAATCCTCTCTGATACTTCGCTTGTTTTTCTAGCCTATAATTTTTTTATGTTCCCAAAACAAAAGCACTGACAAGCAAACCATAAAATGTATTTGCTTACTTGTCTAAAGCCTATACTATTTGATTGTTCATGAATAATTTATTATTATTGCATTTATCATTTCTATTATCATTATTTCTGAGAAATTATTGATAGTGCCTTGGTCATTAACAGAAAGAACTAAAACAAGACTCTTATGAATTAAAAAAAATGTTATATGATATAGAAAAATGAAATTCTATGATATACAGTATATCACAAAGAATTCAATCGTAAAACAGCCTTCAGAACCTTTATGGTTTGATCTACAATGAAGAGACTAATCAGAATTCAAAGATCACATTTGTAAGTTCCAATAACTCTGTGCTTTTTCGAGATTGATTCTTCTAAAAACTGAAAATGTTGATTATTATTATTCAAATCATATGGTTTGTGATTTTCTAGCCTTAACATCAACTCAATCCCGTTTTGTGCTAGACTGCCGGGACCTCCCTCAATTTTCACCAGGACATATAGCCGTTCAGTTGTTTTGCATCAATACTTTGATCAAATCAAAGTTCAAATTGTGTCTTTTACGCAATTTCCCTGATACTATAACATTATACCACGTGTATTTGTATAATTTGTCTTTGTCTGTAACACCACAGATCGATTAAATAATAAAATCGCTTCAAGATGTCCACGGTATCCATTGTATTTGGGCGTATACCAGCATTCTAGCGAATGAAAGAAGAAAGGGGTAATGAGTAGGTCTATTAGTATGCTTATATAAAAGTTTTCTCCATTGACTTCTGAAATACTTTCGTCTAATTCATTTAATTTTTAGAGTTAGTGTGTGGCTTATGAGTCAATCTCTTTCTCTCCGCAGGGTGCCATGACAATGAAGCTTGAGAACTGTTTTTTCAATCAATACTATCACCAAAACTGTCAACATAAGTTTCTCCCAGTCTTTGAGCTGGTATGGCTATGTATGGACTACGCAAACAGTCTACACCAATGTAGCCAAAGGGCTGAAAATAAAAATATTTACACCTTATGCTTAAACAATTTTTTCACCACTAACCCCTCATCATCATCATCATCATCATCATCATCATCATCATCATCATCATTCTTTTAACGTCCATCGTTGGGCATAGACCTTCCCCAGGATCTGCCACACTTCTCAATCATGGGTGTTGCGTAGCAAGTACTGAATTAGTCTAGTTGGTCACTCCATCTAATATTCTGTCGGCCTCGGTTATGATCTCGAGGGATCCATGTCGTGAGTCACGATATCCATCGGTGGTCCACCATTCTTGTAACATGGCCAGCCCACTGCTGTTTATCAATTTTAATGGATTGTATGATGTCCCTGACTCTTGACTTTTCCCTGATGTACTGTGCTCTCTTTTGCTCTCTCTATGTAAGGCCCAGCATAATTAAACGGGGTATGGGGGCCATTTTTCATTGTATGTTCATGCTAAATTGAACCCTTAGTTTGTGTCTGCCTGTTACTTACTTGTTGCATCGCAGTTTCTATTGAGTGATCAACTAGAGCTGTATTTTTCAATTTCATATCTACTGTCATTTTGACTGCATGGGTACACGTGCTTCATGTTAGAAGCCTAACAAAATATGTATTGATTCGATTCCTAATCGTTTCAACTGAGCATGCTGATTTTTTCCTTCTCATAGATTAATTGAGTTAAATGCTTCAATTGGAAATTTTCCATGAATTTGACATTGTAAAGATATTCAATTCATTTCAAATGGGAAATTGTATTTTTCTCTCTTCATCTTTGAATAATGAGAAATCAATGTGAATTAATATTACATTTATTCTGTTAATTTTCGTCTGCCTGTTTTTCATTAATAAAACAACAATACACTCCTTCTGATCTATCAATCACTCAATGGGTGATATGATTCGTATTTTCAAACAAATTATGTGGTCTCTGCGTAACATATCGGAATATATCCCTTTCTATGGGAAAGAAAAGTTTACAAAAATGCATATACGAATAAAAAAGCTCTCTCTATCTCCCCTCACTCTCCTTTTATATCTACATATTCTACAAAGTTTTATAACAATAAAAACCGAATTTATATCAAATGTTTATGTATATATATATATATATATATATATATATATATATATATATATATGTGTGTGTGTGTGTGTGTGTATATATATATATATAGAGAGAGAGAGATAGATAGTTAGATAGATAGATAGATAGATAGATGTGTGTGTATATATATATATATATATATAGTCTAAAAAAGTTTACATCTTAATACAATATATTTATGACCCTTTTCCCAACGTTTTGCTCATTTTGAGCTTCATCAAGAAATTAAGGTGCTACAAGAAACTGGGAGTTTATATAGTCTATTGAAGCTATAGTAAGTAGGGGAGGTAGTGTCTTGGTAGATCATATATGTGATAAACTCAGTCGTGACACGTGTGTCATGGCATTAGGGATATCATCAGTGGACTTCTGGTCATCTGTGTAGATGAAATAATTAGATGTTAGATGGATGTCGCTCTGTTTAAATTCAATTTTGAATTTGATTGCTTTCGTAGGAAAAGCGATGATTTGTTCTTGCCAGTATGTGTTAGTCAGTACGGTTTTTTTTTTTAAAGAATTGAATTCAAGGAGTATGAGGGCCAGGTGTTCACATGGTTTGTATATGATATTGTGGTGCATATAGAAGGCAGTGTGCTTTTGGATCATAAGTGTGAAATGCTTAGTGGCATTATGTATGGTATCATCTGAGCTGTTGAAATTATCAACTGTTAGATGTTCGTAGTTTGAGTGCGAATTTGATTTGGAAATTGATTTGTTCGTGGGCGCATCAGGGTTGATGAAAAATAGCAAATGATAATGTGTATATATATATATATATATGTGCATGTTAGTAGTGAGTGAAGTACAGGATGCTTCATTAGTTGGAAGTCTATGAGGTTTGCTCGGGGATCAATTTTATATACAGGCAGTTATTTTGATTGATGAAACTTGTTAACAGTGGGCTGAGGTTGAAGTTTTTTGGTCTCCGGATGACTGCATCACTTTTGGAAATGATGGCTGATTCTATACATTTCTTCTAATGGTATTTTATGTTCATATTTCATAATTCAGTCAAAATTGTGACTTGATACGTTTCTACGTGCGTTGAGTGCATTGGAATTATTGCCCATTATGTGTGCTCTTCTGTGTTCATATATTCGTTTGTTCTCGGTCTTGATGTTTTGTTGATTTACATTTTAGGGTAATACCAGCACGGAATGAACGCTTCAGAGTTGTTGTCTTAATGTATTATTCAATGAGGTCCTTGATTATCTTGGATGGGCTTGTGGTGATGTGTATGTCCTT